>JAFIDM010006943.1:15838943-15941158 GCA_023159025.1 Thereuonema tuberculata | reverse complement strand
AATAAGTTCCAGTTCCAGTTCCTTATTCAAAATTTCAATAAGTTCCAGTTCCAGTTCCTTAGCTTTGAAACTTTCGAACTTCCAATTCATTGAAAAAAAGCAATGCATTGAACCTTTGCAGACAAAAAAAAAAGGATAATTTGTAATCGAGAAGAAGTTTATTTTTAAAGATGCGTTCAATGATTACATTAGTAATAACAAATTTGTGAATCTTTAAGATTCTTATCGCTAAAAACATAAAAAATAAAATACTACAAATTTTCAGAAAGCTTACTTTTTCGTGTTGAGGCAGGAATCGTTCACTCTCAGACATGATTCCAGTGTTTAAATATGAACACGATGCTTTTGATCTTTGCTAAAACATGAATGCAAACATTTCATAAAAATTATAAATGTCATGTAAAATGTATGGGAATGAGAATGATAAGTTATTGGGATTTTTTTTATGAAAAACTACTCCTTTCCTGTAATGTTTTCAGTTTCCGTTATCGTGTAAATAACAAAATGACTAAAAACAAACTTTCATTTCCTTATTTTTATACATTTTTAACATTGAAATCATGTTTCAAAACTAACTGAAGTAGTCGAAGAAACTGCCCTAATGCAACATATTGCCATAAAATATTTTTTTTAAGTTTTATAATAAAGCATTGTATTAACTTCATTAGTCAGTAAGCTTTATCATAGTTTTATTTATTTATTTAGTTAACTTAATTTAGTTTGTGTTCTTTTTTATTTTATTTTTTGACATTTAACTTTCCACTTCTCCAAGTCAATTTAAAAGCCTTTTAGAGATTTTTAAATGTTTAAGTATTATAAATGATATATTATGATAAATGGTAATATAAATATCTAACGAAAGAAATTAGTAACATACGTCCGGAAATTTCTTACATTGTATAACTATTTTTCAATCATCTACATTTTGGAACCGCGATTTGCTGTTACGCTTCAGAGATAATCCTTCATTAAGCTTTTAATTTAAACCATGTTAATAATAGCTTTATATTGAACTCGATATAAAATTAACATGGTATTAAACTTGACTTAATATCGGGTACTATCAGAAAACATCAAAACATATTAATAACAATTATTGACATTTTCTAAACTTATCAAATAATAATTCAAGATGATACTGTTTTTTTTATATCTAATCCACAACATAAAGCTATTAGTAAGATAGAATTTGTTTAAACTATGTGTAGTTAAAGATCACTTTCTATGACGCGCTTTCAAACGAACAACTTCATCGAATATCTTCCAATATTATTAAGAGATGTTGAAGCAAAGTCTAGGTAACTTTCGCAACTTTTGTTTCTTTAATATTTTCCCATTTGAAAACATTACATTCACTTTTTTATCACAATAACGAATTTTGGTTTATATATTAAATTCAGTAAAAACTTCTGCTATCTGTATATTATCATTAATAACAATGTGAAGATATAGAAGTCGAGGAAACCAAGATACAACTTCGATACGAATATATACATAAGCAATGACATACGAAGTATTGTTTTTAGCAAAATTTAAAATCACATAAGTGGAGGTAAATAGCAGTGGTTAGTGACTCTTGATTTACCAAAACAAAGTTGAGAAATTTTGATCTTTTTTTTTTTTTAATTTATTTAAAAAGATGTCAAAAGCTATCGGAATGTACGTCTGCTTACTGTAATTGAGATGCAACAGCTAAAATTAACTGGTAAGTGAAATTAAGTGTAATACAATATGTGAAACAACATGCAGTGGTCACGTTGATTTAAGGCCAGAACCGCGTATGAATTCTGATAATGCTGTTGCGCGCATCTAGAATTGTTGAACGAACATCTAAGTTTCCCAGTCGATATTTCAACATATAATATGTTCGATTTTGAAGTTTCTTTTACCAGAACCACTCACAAATGAGTGCGCCAATTGATAACTAGTTCACCGAGTTCTATTGAAGGCTTATCAATTCCCATACAGCCCTTCGTATATATTATATAATGACAAATGTATAATTTTAACTTAAAAAAAAAATAAGGAATTTTAATTTTGAAGAAATAGTTTTGAACATTGTTTTAACGTGCAGGTAATAAGTAAGGTTTAATAAGTAATTAAACATACAGACCATAATGCGCCTTTACACATATATTAACAATTATTTGATTCAGTTAAAAATAACTATTTTTTTTTTGTGGTACGTCTGAAAATGATAATGAATATAGAAGCTTTTTTTATTATTATTAAATATAATTTAGTTGTAAGTCAGTCCTACTAGGTAGTAATCTGTTTTGTAGGTGCTGAATAATTATTCTGTATAATAATACTGTACAATAATATTACGGGTTAGATTATAATAAAACACAATTAAATTACAATAAAACAATTAAATTATAATAAACCACTAATTAAAAAAAAAACCAACAATATTACAAGTTAAGTCACAATAATATTAATATTTTCATTATTTATTAAAAAAAATTTTAAGTCAAAATCATATTTACGAAGATCTAAAAATTTCATTTTATTTTTCCGTCGATTAACTGTGATAGAATTTTTACTTTTAATCTTTTTATTTTAGCTATTTTTAAGATATCTTCGATTAGTTGACTAAAGATTTTGTATAAAATTCTATTTTTATTTTTTTAGACCATGGTTATTTTTTGGGATTGTTATATATAATTATTTTAGACCAAATATTTCTTGTTTCATAAGAATTCATTTGCCCAATTTCATTTTTAATCTTACTTTTAAAGTAAAAAAAGTTTTTAATATTAATATACACAGAATCTTTGTTTTGGTAATAAAATTTTATATTTTTTGTATTAATTTGCTGTTCTTTCGACATTTGATTGAAACCAGTAAAAATATAATTTAATATTTTATGTTTTTTGCTTCTAAATTTTTATGATCTTGATTATTTAAATAAATATAGCTTTCAATTCCATAATTTATTATCGAATCAACTAGTGATTTACACATTAATATAATAATATTTTCATGACGATCTTCACTTATTACGAACACAAATTCACAACACTGTAAAAATATGAACACACGAAGCACATGCTAGCGAATTAAATTGTAGTTATTTTCAATAATAAACCTAAATTCTTATTCAAAGTCTGTTTGTGTTGATATTTAACAGACTTTGTGTATTCACAAAAAAAAATATATCTGGGACATCCTACATCCGTATTCAAACAATACAAACGTTATGATTTCGTGTAACAGTGGAAATTTAATTCATATTTTGGGATGAATTCGCAACATTCGTTTATCCATATGAATTGAAATATTAACTGTTATTGTCATTCCCATGTAATTTAACAAAAAAAAAAAAAAAAAAAAAAAAGAAATCGCTATTTTCTAATTTTTTGTTAGTGTATTCCGTTTTTTAGCCGAACTTGTAGCTGACAAGCGGAATATTTGCCTCCTGTTTTTTATTCTACTTATATTCTAAGGCTGATAAAATGTGTTTTGTGTAAGTTGGTATTTCTCCCCCCCCCCCC
Source organism: Thereuonema tuberculata (assembly GCA_023159025.1). Lineage (NCBI taxonomy): Eukaryota > Metazoa > Arthropoda > Chilopoda > Scutigeromorpha > Scutigeridae > Thereuonema > Thereuonema tuberculata. The sequence goes on along the minus strand of JAFIDM010006943.1, from coordinate 15,937,661 downwards.
CCCCACTTCTTTCAAAAACTGATTGAACGAGTCAAGTCATCTTGAAATTTGGGGTTATATATTCATGGATAGGAGACTGTAAGTTTGAAAATTTCTCCGTATGGATATCTAAGTAGAAATTTGTGACAAAAACTTTCATAGAGAAACATTAGAAGAGGAAGACCTGACAATCACTGACTATTACCAAAATAATTTCTTCTATCGACGTCTACCAACGCGTAAATTACAATTTCTGATCCATTTTAATAAAGTATCCGCAATGATATTTTCACTAAAATTCATTTAATGCTTATTTTGATCGCGTGCTCACACTAATGATTATCTGTAACGGTAAACCCCTAAGGTTACTGGCGCATAGTTTAAATTATTCAATTTAGCTGTACATAAATAAAATTCTAGTTTTATAACAAGCGTCTGAAATAAATTACATAATTTTTATCCTATATAAGATATCAAAGTTTAATACTTTTAAAATTTAATATTTTTAATAATTCAACCATAAGTTTTAATTTTACAAATACATACTACTTATTTCGCATAAAGTTATTAAATTAAAAAAGATACGCCTGAGTTGTACATCGACAGATATGTTGGCAGATTTATTTTTTTTTAACCTTAGGCTGAATATCACCGATTTAAACCATTAAATGTAATATTTTTAAAATAAATCAATTTTCACTAAAATGTATTTACGGAGATTTTTCCTTTTTTGCCTACTTCTTCATGAAACTGACTTTCAGTTCTTTAGGCATCTTTATTTTTTTTTAAATTAGGATATTTATTGCTTTCTTAGTTCTCGATATCACACTATTGTCTGTGCATTGATGTGTGTACGGAACACTTATTTTCTTTAGTGTGTGAACTTTTCCCTTTGGGTCTCCATTTGAATATTCGTTGCTCCTCGAGGCTCTGGGTGCCGCAACGCCTGCGTTCGCTTCGCCCGGATTGGATCCTTTTCCATTCCCGCCGTCAGTCCGGAGTTCCGCGGTCGGTTTGGTGGAGGTAGTGAGGTTCCAACTGGGAAATCAGGAGGTTTCCATAGTCACCAGCTGACCGCTGAATGGAAATTTAGGGAAGGTAATAGCGATGCAAAGCAGAAGGAGAGGGAGAGAGACTGCAGCGCCTCAGCTAATTAGTGAGCACGAGCTCGCTTCTTAATCTGCATAGGTCGAATCTTAGTCCGACCGCAATTAAATAGTTACGAACTAGTCACACCCAAGGCTATGGGGAGGGGGTTGGACTGGCGAAGCACAAACACCCTCTCGCAGACGAGGGTACCGTCAAAACTACGTGTTGCTCTGTTTTGAGCGCGCCTTGATTTGATTACTCTCTGTCGCTAATAGAGAACTGAATTAGAGAGTTTATTAGTCTCGTTCTCGTGTTGTTCGAGAGCGAGAAAGGGTCATTCCGTTGCGCTGGTGAGAAGGTATCGCCAAGGAGGCGGATGCTTGTATCTGCTATCATTACCATTTTGAGTCACTTAATCCCTGAGCTGTAAGTAATGAACTGATTACATACCATTAGCAACGGGCACAACCCCCCCCCCTTCTCTTCAGATACCTTTACCAGCGTTCTCGTCAGGTTTTTGCAGAAGGGGAAATGTTTACGAAAGGCTTTTCGAGAAAGTCGACCTCTTCACAAGGATCACGTTCATTTTATCCTTGTTTAAAGGAATCACGTGTGTCTTGTATAATTCACTTAATTCCAATTACGTTGCGTTAAATTATCCTATTATTAAATCATCACCGAAAGATCTAGAACGTTATCAAGTTTATTAATAATTACATTTAATTTATTAAAGAGAAAACACGCATACATTTCGTTTAAATTCGAATAATAAAAAATCCAAAATAAAGAAATATACAGCAATTTAGGGCGCTTTTTAAATGTGAAGTCTAACTTCTTAATTTTGTTTTTACTTTTCTTAGTGTGTTGAAAATAATCTAAAAAAATGATCTTTGTGTATTTGGAAATTATATAAATAAACGAAGTATACTATTAAAATGCTAACAACACGGTGTCTGCAAATGTTCATTAACTGAAACTAATAAATTCTGTAAATTTTATTTAAGATGACTAAATCTAATTCATCTTAACCGTATCGAAGCTCGCGCAGAGGATGTTGGAGTAATTAAAAGGACATTGTTAGACCTCGAAATAAAATTCATTGTATGAGATTTTTTTTTTTGTATATGTATGAGTTTTTGTTTCCTTCATATGCCAATTTCTCTATAAGGACACACGTGAAAAATGTTTTCAAATGCAGAGTTAAAAACAGCCCGTTGTCTTAGTAAATATGCGTATCTAGTTTCAAGAGGGTCAGTTCACCTGTTAAGAAGTTATAAAGGGATTTCACAGATGCTTACATACACGCACTGAGAGATTTTATGAGCTCCGTAAAAGTAGGAAAGAAAGTTAAAAGTATGTATGTTTAAGTATTAATAGTTCCGAAATAAATTGAAACATACATCCACTGAACGACAACAAAAACAGGATTTATTGAAAGATACTAAAGCAAAAACTGCCTTTGCTTGATTTTAAAATGAAAACACAATAGAACAGTCGTAGAGTTTTCACGCATTTCCTGCTATTGATAACAAAATCCAGGGATTTACTTGTATTTTATAATAATAATAGTAATAATAATAATAATAATAATAAAAAGTGTTTAACTTAAAAAAGTAAATCTCGAAAAAGATAAACGTAAATAAATGAAATAAAATCGGAAATTTCTAACCACATCATGATCAATTATCAGGTACTTGAAATAATTTGACTGCAAATGAGCACGAAACAGCTGTCCCGGAGTCGTTTGTCTACAAAACTTGTACTAAAATAAGTACAGCTGTTCCATGCTCACGATAACAGGTAATAGTGTGAATAAAAACTGCATGTTAGCTTTTTTTATTTTATTTATTTATTTTTATATTTTCCTAACAGTAATTATTATTGTGGCTTTAAAATAATAAAGAAAAATTAGAAATAAGGCTATTCCATCATACTTAATTTGTAATTAGTTGACATACTATTTGCATTTCCGAAATTTAGAAATTTCTTGCAAAAAGAAAATTATATATTTTGTGTTTATTACTATTTTTAATAGTGCGTTTTTAATTCATTTTATTTTATTTATTTTTTTTTATTGAAAGAACCAAGAAATTATTTCATTAAGCGATCAAAATTCGAGTCTGTGACCTATAAAAATCTGGTTTCATGAAAAAGTGACTGTTTTGATGTAATTAAGGAGTAATATATTGAACTATGTATTCAGACATTCTATGCCTTTTCATGGAACAAATAGTAAATTAGCTGGAAATTGAATTGCAAAAATATAAATAAATAAATAAATAAAATAATATAGATGAGAAGAAATGTAAATGAATATAAAACATTAAATTCAGTCGTTCCAAAATGTATATATGTTTATAAACATAAATAGAAATGTAAATATAGAATAAAATAGCAGATTGCATCCGTCTTACAATTCAATTTATTTAATTCTACTAAATTTTTATGTTTACTTAGATTAAATCGGTGTTTTACGGAGACAGAGGCTAAAATAGTTAAAGGAAAATAAATTCTATTTGTAATAAAAGTAACTTTTCTCTTACATATCCATAATGAAGTTTGCAGTTTTCCAAATAATTGTCATTTCAAAATTAATGTGGAAAATAACGTAATCTTTGGAGGAACTATAAATTTATATCAAATATTCTTTGCAAAAATAATTTTTATGCTAGTTTTGCGCTCGATCGCATATGAATTAAATAAGCGAAAGAAAAAGCCTCAAAATTTGGTAAATAATAGCAAATTTGTAAAGCAATAGCAAAAGAAGTATTAAATTTTGTTCTGATCAACAATTAAAAATATTTATTAAAAATTACATAACAATAAGCAGAATATTTTCTTTAATTGTTTTAAATCTAGAATTAGTTGTAAACAATTGTAAACAATTTAAGCCACCACACTTGGATCAAACTTCGTAAGATCTGAGCCATCGCATCGTGAAGAAAACGTAAAGTTTTGGCCGATATGTAATACTTGTAGGTTTAAAATATCTTTATAAAATTAATAATAAGGATGAAATTAAGGCCACCATACTTGGAGGCCTTATTATTAATTTTTTATTTTATAAACACACGTTAAACGTACAAACTTAAAATGTAATAACACACGTTTGTATTTAGATTAGTGTAATCTTTTCCTTGTAGCTTTGCTACACGATATAGATATTCGGGACTGCTTTATTTGTATACAAGATATATTGTGTTATTAAATTTGTTTATAAACATAACATGTTATTGTATTTGTAATTATTATATAACATATTTTCTAATTTTAAAATGTTAATTATAAAACTCAAAAAGATAAATTGACATCCATCCAATCGTTCTTTAAAAAAGTAATTTAAAGATTAAAAGCAAATTAAAATAAAGTATAATTATACAAAAAGGAAATGAAACGCATATAACAAAAAGAAAATCACTAGGCTAATTTTTTTTTTTTTGTATATGTGTGTATAATAATGTTGTCACTCACGTTAAAAGCGACATTGAATTTAATTTCTGAAGTATAATTTTAATTTTCAATATATATTGAAAATTTTAAATATATTTAGATCCATTACTGTACAGACTATTTATTTCATATTCATACTAAATTAAACCCATGACATTAAGTTAAAAAAAAAAAAAAAAAAAATATTTATTTGCATTGATATATTGAATGAATGACAAAAAAAAAATCATTATATATTTTATTAAATGAATAATGTATAAATGATATGATTTCAGCAAATAGTTAATTTAAATTTGCTATTGATCCTTTAGCAACTTAACAAATGATCTTAAATAAAAATATATTATGATAAACATTTGCAGAATTTGATGTTAAAGGCAACCGTTATAAAAAAAACTTTTACAGTAAAAAAATTTATATCAAATAGGAAATAAAAATATGCCGTTACTTCCTCTATTTACCTGTTGGAACTTAAATAGTTACGAATTATTGAATAAGTTTGTACTTTTCTCTTTCCTTTCTTGAAAAGGTTGTCGAGAATTTGCCGTCGGAATTAGAGTTATTATTTCTTCTAAAGGCTTTGGAAGAGCTTAGCATTTCTTCCCAGCGTTGTCGTAGGGGTTTGCCTCAAAAGCCGTATTATATCTTTTTCTGTAGGTATTATTATTATTCAGTGAAATGCTCCATCACAAAAGCCGCTTTCCACGCCCACACCTCCCCTGAAAGCAAGGAAGTAGTTACTCGTAGTTGGATTTCATCAATAAAACGTGGTGTTAGGAAGACTGGGATAATAATGATTGTTGTTACGACATCACGAAATCTAAACAGATCCGTCATTTTAACAATCAGATTTTCGGTTTGCCTTTAAAATATCGTAAGTTTTTTTTTTTTTTTTTTTTTCATTTGTTATAAACATTATTTGCTTTTCATTTTTCGAAAACCGTATTTCTATTAATTAGAAGATATTGACATTCAAATTAAAAACGTTCGAGTGCTCATAGAGCTTTAAAAGTTGTTAATATACGACATAATATTGAAACATTATAATAATTGTTATTATTATATACATTTCATTAAAAATGACCTGTTCATTCATTTATTTTTAGTTTTTTAGTCTTCTTATCGGTTGGTCCATTATTTACCAAAATCAATTGGTATTTTTCATGTAAACAACTACACCTACTTCTGAAATTTCAGCTCTCTGGCATATTAGTTATCAAACAAATGGACACATATTCGTAATTTATATTTATAGTATTTTTTTGTAATTCAAAGCCTTTTTTCCGATATTAAGGGACATAATAAATATTACACGAATACCAGCTCCACCTGTAGTTATAAAAGTCATTACTAAATGCTGCTGTTAATTTTCAATATGGTACTTTCTATTCTGATCATTCTGTCGTCTCGAGACAGTCGAAAGCCCGAAACCAAATGCCTGAATCCGAATATAATCCCCTCTTTCTTCCCAAACACAAAGACGCATCAGTTTCACCATTAGTAACCGTATAACTTCTAAGGTAAGAAAAATAACTATTTATATTACCGTTTTGTTATTGACTTTTACAGTAAAACCTATCAGGTAGTTTTATTGAATTCACATTGTAAACTCTTTCACATTGTAAGTTCACATATATATTTTTTTTTAATTTTTCGCTATTACATAAATTTTCAAAATTGCTTATAGACCAGCAGAGCACCGTGTGATGTATTTTTCTTCATTCTTTCTATTTCTTTATAAAGCGCCGATTATCCGGAGTTCAGTTATCCGTGGATGTCGGTTTAATCGAGGTTTAACTATAGTTCGTATAAATTTTATTTCTTTTAAAAATTCTCTAAGTTTAAACAAAAACATCGCAGGCTTTTTATCTAAATACATTTAAAAAGCCGACTTTAGTATTTACATACTATAAGAATACTATATAGTATATAAATATACTATATCTTATATTTACATCCATTCTACCTTTTTTGAAATTCTTATTTTAATCCTTATCTTATTTTTTTTTAATGTATTTAATCTAAAAAAAAGCAAAGTTTGAATTGACCATGTTTTTTAATTTATCCGTTTTTTTAATTTATTTGAAAAAAAAAAGAAGAAGAAGCTAAGAATAACATAAAAAGGGGATAAATTTTAGAAGGGAATGGGTTTTCTGTGTTTAGCGTCAAAATAAACAAACGGGAAACGGGGTTTTTGAGATAAAATTTCCACCCCTCCGAAAAGAAAAAAAGTGTTCTCCGAAATAAAGTGTTCCTTATCTGTGCAGATGACTTATGAATTATTTCTTGAGTTTATGTCATCCAATATACTATTTATTACAGGGTTCTTCTAAAAATGTCACACGTTTAAAAGCGATGACAACCGAAGAGATATTATCATCATACATGTCAACGGTCCTGCTGACGTCTGTTGCTCGCGTATCTTATCAATCTTAGGCCTATTATCTCATTAGCGTTCCTTCCAAAAAGCAACACTACCCTAGAACCCAGGCTGGAAAATTTTGATAAGAGCAATCTTATTTCCGTGGGTTTTTTGGGGAAAAAAAATTCTTTCCCCTTCCGTTACCATGGACTATGGATATATTATAATCGTTTCATATATTCACACATATGTATGTACATATATTATTTTATTATTCTGCACAGATATATATTCATTACAATGAATTATAAAATATAATTCGTGTTTCCTCTTTTGGGAAAATTCGTTTTAATATTTTTTTTTTTAGGACATACGGATGATTATGAATTTCGCGTCTTTATATAAAATGTTTAAAGTCTGAAAAAAAAAATGTATATCCATTTTATGCATATCCATTTCATATTCCACTTTATGAATATGAGATAATCCTTGTTGTTCAGTTCCAATAAGCGCGAAACAGCTGTCCAGAATCGGTTCAAAATCTCAAAGGTGCAAAGCATCCATTCTACCTTTTTTTGAATCCTTATTTTAATCCTTACAGGATCAAAATGAAATCCTGCGTTTGTTTGGCCTCAACTCTGGAACGCCCTCTAGTGGCAGAGTTCCCGGAAATCCGTAATTAGTCGCTTGATTTAATTTGTAACATTAGAATTTGAGAATTCTGAGTGTTTAAGTGAATAATAGGAATCCGTTTATTGCCCAACCATTTTAATACGGACCGAAGCACTGCTAATGAGTGATGGAAATTTGGAGTTTTCCGCGGTTTACGAAAATTTTTCCAGCCCAATTTGGAAGCGTAAATCCCCACTGACAAAGTAAATTCATTTTCTCCTGACACTTCATTAAAATAAGGGCGTAATTTATTAGGATGTATGCGTAACATTACTCTTTCGCATCTTCATTATATTGGTATATTTCATTGATGCTGTAACACCATTCATTGTGGCCCTGAACAACATGCTTTTACAAGTTCCAAACTGACTTGCCAATAAATTAGTGCTAATTGGATCCGTGAATGGTTTACTGCATAATTCAAACGATCGGCAAATGTACGCGTTTGGATCTAAGCATTTTGATTTAAATGCTACTTACTTTCTTTGCAGAATTGGCAAGTTCTGATTTTGCCGACATCTAGGACGTGACGAATCTGCACCCGGAAAACTCTGGAAATTTAAGGCTAAAAAATTAAAAACCGAAATGTTTTGCAATTGTTTGTTTGTATTCACTGCTGCCTTTTCGTTTATTAACTGCAGAATGAAATTTATTAATAGTAAGAACATTGCGCTATTGCTAGAAATTCAAAAGCCAAAATAATATTTAAACAATTTTTTTTATAACAATATCAATTGTTAATAAACAACAATGGGTGAGACCAAATTGTTTACCAAGTGACATCCTGGAACAGATGTTTCACGCTCTTTGGCGATCATCAGCCAGGATCACTGCGCTTCCGATAACATCAATTGTTCTTTCAATTTTAAAACACTAAGCGCATCTGCTCATTGTTGCCAATAAAACTACAATAAATAACATAACATTCGGATTATTGACGTTCGGATAATTAAGATTGGCAGATAATGTTATCAGAAATGATTTTAACCATTTACAGTAGAGCCCCGATTATCCGCGAGTACCGCGAAAGTTTTTTTATTTATGAACCTAAAAAAAAAAAAAAACAATTTTAATCCAAGCCAACATCACGGAAAATACAATGCGCCCTACAGTGCGAAGGTCGAAAATTAGTGATGGGTTTATTGTGCATCGTGATCCTATAGGCCTTCTCGGAATTTGTGGATGCAAACGTAGAGAAATGTTTCTACTTTACTGTACATATTTTGAAAGTTTTACATATTATGTTTTTTGTACAATAAAACGTAGTTTTTAATGGTGAAATATTTTTTTTTCGTGTTTACACCTCATTTTTAGTATTTTTTCGGGTTATCCGCTAAGCCCTTGCTACCCAATCCCGCGGATAATCGGGGCTCTACTGTATCTCTTTGATAAGCTTCTTATAAGTATTGGAAAAAAAGTTTCTTATAATAATAATTGCGATAGTAGATTATATTATGATAATATTATACAGATCAAGTGCAGGAAAGTTCGTTTGATGTCTTGAGAGGCCGTATTTGAAAATCCCACGGAACCATGAACATGGAGAGAAGGGTTAGGGCGAGTCGCTTCCGGCTCTAATTAGGGAAACGAAAACTGTGGATCATCCTCACCCCCAATAAACTTTACATAAAAAAATAAAATAATAATAGTAATCTTATATATAACAAACGGCGAATCTAGTCAAATTAGATTAAAAAGATATTTTAAGAATTACAAATGGTGTCATATTTACTTTCGTCTTTCATTTTTCCTTTAGACTTTCTGTCAAAGCCTATGTAAATATATTAATATCATATTAATAATGCTTAAATTCTTTTTCTTTTTAAAGGCGAAAAAAATATTTTTATTAAAATTTTTAAAAATCGTTAGAGTTTGATTTAATATTATTACTATTGCCGAATTAATAGAAAAACTCTTAATTTTAGTGAACTACATAAAAATTGGATACATAAGGGTTAATAAGTATAAGTTACAATGAATAATAGCTGTCTAATCTCATTCCAAATATGGGAGTGACTTATTGTTGTGATCTGACTTCAATGTCTAAAGTTGACAACATTCTCGAGCTGCAAGATGGCGATTGGCTAAGTGACGCCTTATCACCTTTTCTTGTCGCTTCCTTCCTCCCCTCGGTGTCCTGATGGACTTGCCCGCCTGACTTATCGGTCTCCTCCTTCATTCCTGATGCTATTTTACGTTCAGGGGGGGTTCTTCTGGCAATAAGGATTGTAACTCCGACGCCATATTGACTGTTGCCTTGACAACGCTTCATCATTTGCATCCCTTGAGGTTTCTATGGCAACGGGAGCCTGGTCTCTCACCCCCACTGGTCGGTCGGCGATGGAAGGACTGCGCCCATCGGTAATTTGCGGTGAAGAAACCAGACGAAATTTGGAAGAAAACCTCTCGAACGACAACAGGAAATTCCAAACCCCCCTTTTAAAAGATTAAAGATTTATCTGAGATACATTTGAAGATGTTCTCCCAGTTTTGGGAAAAAAAAAAAAAAAATAAACATCTCTCTTAACTTCTCTTTTTAATTCTCTCAACAAACTTCAATCTTGATTTATTTAATAAATATTTCATTTCAGGATATTTCCGAAATAAAATTAATAAATCAGGCAATTAATTAAGGAGGCGTTCGCAATTATCGACTCGTGCAGTTTAACAATTAGGAATTTAAAAGTCAATTACAGCAGTTCAATTGAATTAGATTTGATCGAAAATGAAATTTCTATCCGGTGTATTGTTGTTCTTAAATCAGATAATTTTGTTTGATTAAAGAATAATTAAATTAGATTTATTATAATAACTGTTGTTATTACTATTATTGTTATTGTGGAACGAAACATTAGCATTTCTTGTAAGTTTTTTTATTCACTTAAATGTTATGTTGTTACGATACAGTGTTACCCATATTGCAGTATGCAACGTAATTGTTGTGATTTGGTATAAACGTTTTGGCGTAAAGATCCTACTTTGAAAAAATTTTCTTGTTACCTTCGTAATATAAAGTAACATCATCCAAGAGAAAGTTTGTGTATTTTGCATAAATTGGCGAAACGAAATTTTGCAGTATAAATGGAAAAAAATAACAAAAGCACAAAATTTTGGAATTCTTCTTTTCTTCTCCTATTGAAGATATAAGAGGAAACCTTTGAGGGAAAGCCTGAATAATCTATTCAAGTGTTTCACATTTGCTAGAGTTTTGTTGGGTGATCTAGTTATTAGTTTATTTAGTTATTTATTGTTGTGACCATGATCTAGTTTATGAGTTGAGATAAAGTTGCTTGATTACGCCTCGAGGGAGAATAGCAAACATACATGTATCGAAAATCGTTGAAAGTTTTCCAAACTGAAAAACCGAGAAAAGATAGTTTACAATTATTGAATCTTTAAAATGGAATATTGTTACGAGTGATGGTAACTCAGTCGAAAAGAAGAATCAGATTTTTATAACCATCAGATTTTAGATTTCAAAAATAAAATATCTCTGCCGCGGTAAGTGTATTTCTCAAACGTGAAAAATGCTTGAAACTGCGTTTGCAACTTTGAGGTCATGCCCGTTTTAAGCCCTTTCCCCTAAAAACCCGTGAATATATGTCGACTTTGTTGTTACTTATTTGTAGTTACACCAATGCCCTAAAAGCTCTAAAAAGTTTATCGCAAAGTTAAAAAAAAAAAAAAAGTTAGGATAATATTTTGAAGATAGGAAAAAACGTCAAAAAGTTGAAATTCTATCGGTCGCCATTTAGAAACGGTTGATCCAATTTGCTTGAAATACAATACCAGCCGAGTTCTTAAGGGTATCTAACATCCAAAAAAACTCAAAATTTAATGCAGTTATCCATGTCAAAACTTTGAGATCCCCTCTACTTCTCAGGCCCACTCCCGGAAAACGTGAACAGATTTCGACTTTTTTGTTACTTATTTGTAGTTACACCAATGTCTTAAAAAACGTGAGTGTGAGATTTTGAAGATAGGAAAAATCGCCAAATATATGGAAACATATGTGGAGCCATACACCTGATTTAGAGTAACAAAAATTATTTAATTACGAAATTACAACTAGTTTCACCACTCGAGAAGTGGCTTTTTCAAGGTGACTTGAAAAAAACCACCTCTCCAGTAGTGAAACTAGTTGTAATTTCCTAACTAAATAATTTTTGTTACTGTTAATCAGGTGTACGGCTCCATATATGTTTCCAAATATCATCAGTACACGTAAAAATTCCCCTATGATCGTCAAATATAATTTATATATTTTGTTCTTAAAGGGTTGAATGCAATAGTGTATTTTTTCTTTGGAAAATATACTAAACAAAAAACTCGAATTCAGTCTTTGCCCAAGTATTTGTGATATCAGATAATAATAAGCAGAAATTGACTTAAAATTGTATGAACGAAACCAAGAATTCAGAAATAAAATTTTGGGCTGTTCCGTAAAATGAGATGAAAAATATTGTGTGTGGAAGCGTATTCTATATCTGCAATTCTGTCCTATATTAGCTTATGTATTTCTTCGTTATTTTAAAGTTGTGAGAATAACGAATTTATGTTCGAAGCATAACAACATTTATTAAAAAATAAAATAAATATCATTGAAAAAGTGCTACAAAGTCCTAACGTGTTAGAATAGCAGTCATCGATATAACAGAACGCAGATTAGAGGAACCATGGGCGTATAAACGGAGTGGAGGGGACCAAGAGGACTTTAACTTGCCTCTTCCCGAAATAAAATCTTATGTAAATGCTTTATAGGAACAATCTTGGGAATAAATGTAATACTGGCTTAAAGAAGCCAAAAAGACATGCACTATAAGAAAGAAAAGAGCAAATTTATGTCTTTTACCTGAACTCGGGTGAATTATTGTTAAAAAATAAATTTTTATCATCAAAAAAAAAAAGGGGCTATATCGTTTTGTAAGAGACAACTTTGCAGGAATTTAGTACTTTGAGTACTTTGGTAGTGTAATTTAGAATTTAGTACTTTGAGTAGTGCCGCAAACAAAATAATCCTAATTTATCATAGGGCTACTGTTCTTGGATTTATAGAATTCTGAATGTTTTGTTTGCATTTTATCAGTGAATGAATCCAATCTAGTTTTCTTCTCTTTTTGAATTTGTTTTGACAGAGTTTAAAGGTAGAAGGCGGAAGGATATGTGACGTCATCGAAGTAGCGCGTCTGAAAAAGCAAAAACGGATTACTGTTTAGACAGCCGACCATTGTACCAGTTGCTTTTTAAATACTAAATTTCTTTGCCTTTTTTTTTTAAACTTGATTTGTGGATAGTAAAGATGATATTTAAAAGAAATATTACTACTTCTTTCAGCCTGTCAGTTACTTTTGAGATAAAATATAGTATTGAGTGGAAAGTAAAAAGCAAATAAAGTCTAACAGATGGATGTTGACGATCTCGTTTGCGTGAGAATGACGGAAAACACGAGATCTGTCCATTAGCCTCATCAGCAGGTCTCAAGGAATTTAGTATTTTGAAAGTCTTGTCACTAGGAAAATGCTACCTAATGAATTTATTGTTTGTTTATTGACTGTTTTCAATTTATGAAAACTATATTAAAATGTAGTAAAAGTCTCATGCATTTCCCCGTATTATAATTAATTTAAATACTTCAATTTACTTCGCCATTTTGTGAGAAGACACGGATAGAGGCTATTCTCGCGTAAATTACGTGAAATCACGAAAATACGAGATCGTCAAGATCCGTCTGTTGGACTATAACTTCGTTATTTTTTGGAAGATTATTTTGGAAATTGAAAAACTTTTTTTTGGTCATTCATATATCTTACAGTAAATTGCCCTAGTTTAAAGAGAGAGAGATAAAAAAAAAACAAAAAAATAAACGAACAAACAAAGAAGTTCCTAAAAGAATTTGAAGACTACTTTCTTTAACTCTTGCTTCTTCTGCTTTTTTATTTAATCATGAGAAGAAGTAATCCAATATTACTTTTAATATTTTTCTGAGAAACGTTTTGTCGCCTTTTACGTACATATTTCTCGGTAAGAATACACGAAAAATATTTCAAATATAAAAGTTACATCGTTTTTTGTCCATAAACGTGCATGTCAAGTTTCCAAGAAAAATTTTTCTGGGTCAAAAAATTTATTAGGGAGACAAATAGACTGTTTGTATTTGTATAAATGTATCTTATTTTCCTGTTGCAAAGTAAATTAAAGGATAATAATAAACAATACTAAAAACACTTTCTTAGTTTGTTTGATTGTTTTTAATTTTTTCAGTAATTTTCAATCGAATTAAATAGCAAATTCTGTAATTGTCATTGCAAAGAAAAAATGAACATTCAAAATGGCGAGTTCTAGTTGTTAGTGAGGGGGTGAATGAAACTCTTTCTGCTGTTCCCCCGCTAAATCGAGTTACCGATGGCCACAAACTGCAATCGAACTATTAGAGCCACTTGTGCGTCTCCCAGTAATAACTGTTCGATAAATGCGTGAAAACGACGCAAACACAAGCGATTGGAACTGCCGCTATCAGTCGACGCTTGTTGGTTTTTACCCCATTAGAAAAGTCACTTCCCACGCCAGAGTCTTCCTCCCTCACCGACTTCCGAGAACACCATCTCGTTTGGGAGTCAAAAAGATTTGATTTGTGAAGCCAAATTTCAAGGAACCCCTAAAGACTACGACATTTTTTTTTTTTTAAATCTTCCACCAACTAAGAGCAGTGTTTTTTACTGAAGTAAAAAAGTCCCTACAGCTGGCGAATTCATGTCAGTTATTGATATATCTTAACAACTTCCAATATGTCTTGTCGTCTGTAGTTTTCTTGTGTAATTGGCCCGTTTATTGCCGAATTTTATACGAAAACAACACGCGACAGTTCAATTCAATTCCAAATTAAAAAAAAAAACGGCAAACACCTAATAATAAAATTATATAAAGTGATTATTTATTTATATACTGATTTATTTATTTTAATTAAAAATTTAAGTATTTCTTTTAATTATAATTAGCTATGATATTTAATTTCTCTATATACTATATTTATTGTTTAATTTCGATTTTATTTTATTATTTTAAATTTTTTTCGTTTTACTCATCAATTTTCAATGAAAAAATTAATACAAAAAATAATTAATTACACACATAATATTAAATTAATATAACATATGTAAATAATAATGAAATATGTAATTATTACTTACATATCTCAAATATGAAAAAATAATTTATATAATTATGTAATTTATTTTTCATGTTTGAATTTCCAATATAGATCGAAAAGCTTAATCACTCTTATTCTTCTGCTAATCTCACCGTCCAGAATCGCGTATTATTGAAGAACATTGTTGAACTAATATTGCCACGCTGTTTTATTGTAACTTTTTAGAATTGTTGAAGAGTACTGTTACAATATTGTTGTATCTTTAGTAATAATCCAAGCTCATGCGTGAACTTTCTCTCTTCGAAACGTTTTAAACTTGACTGTAGTAGCGTTAGGCTCCAGCGATCCTCGACCACTTGAACTATCTGAGATTGAATGGTCATATCGAAGCCCGTCCGCCTTTAACCCCCGAATATGAAAGTCGGTACCCAAATGGCTGGGCGAACTCTAGGGTCCGTCTGGAGAAGTTAAAAACCGTGGTAAAATCCCCGACAAACCGTCAGGAATTGAACTCGGCTCCTCCAATCCGCAGTCCAGCGTCTCAACCACTGGGTTACCAAACCCGCAATTTTATTGTCAGGTAGAATAATGACAAAAAAAAAAAAAATTAAATTAAAATTATGTTTAATGAATTTAAATAAAGTAACAGGATTTGACAGACAGCAAAATTGTATTGCTCTTACTCAAATTACGGTAATAGTTTTTAATTTCTAAAAAGTTCAACTAATTTCTTAACTAGTAAACATATCTTCTTGAAACTTGAGATGATGATTATGGAAAATAGACTCTTTCTATTGGAAGATTTCTTTTTCTTGTGGAGAAATTTGAACTTGAAGAAAGTAAAAATCCCCATAAGAACTCATTAATTCTCACTGATGAAAAAAGGATGTATATTAATTTAACAACGAATACAAATAAGCAATGATGAAAATTAATTAGGGGTTATTTAGAGGAAACAATTTCGGATTCAATCAAGTTCCAACTTAGATGAAAAATGTAAATGTAATTTCCATTCGACAAACTATAACCTTATTTGTGGAACTAATAGTAATAGTCGTTTATCCTTACATCGTTTAGAAACAGCATAAAAAAAATAGATATTTTTACGAATTACGCAACTGTACTCCAAGTTCCTTCATAAACTTCCTAATGCAATTAGATTACTTTTGAAGAACTTTCCAGAGAAATTGAGTATTTCTGCTAGAAATATTGTTAAATCTAGAGCGCTTTTTTTTTTTTTTTTTTAATAAATAAAGATTTTTGCATTTCTTTACACCAGTGTAATAACAAGTTATTATAAGTTTCAACGTTTCTGTCTTAAGTCATGCAATTCTTCATCCGTTATTTTATTGCTTATAAAAATCCTGATCAGCTATAACTTACGATTTGAATTAAAAATGTGTATTTCTAAAACTGTTGTGAAACAGAAAATCCGTAGCTTCTAACAATTTATAAATGTAATATCTAAACTTACTCCTTATTTCTCTTCTTTTGAGAGTCATTATGCTACAAATAACCTCTTCTTCATTTTTAAATATAAAAAAAAATATATATATTTAATAACGCTAATTTTCGGGAACCTTCTACGCGTTTCCTTTATCAAGCTTTACATATTTTCGAAATTCGGAAAGGCTTTCCGAAACTAAAAATAAAAATATGTTTTTTTCTATGTTTAAGAGATGGAGAAGAGGTTACTTCTAACCATTTGTTTTTCCCAACAATCGTCAGCGTAAGGTCATTTAGTTTCCTGTTTTCGCAGTTCAGTGAAGTGAGGGGTTCACTTGAAGAACTTAAGGAGAAGTGGAGGCCATTTTACAATTGTTGATCGTATGTTTATCCTGACGTAATACAAATGAAGACCTGAGGTCCACATCCTTCAGTTTGTAATCCTTTTTGATAATGACGTGTAATGCTATCAGTAATTAAAACGTATTTAAGTAATCAAAGTAAATACAATAGGTGAAGCAAACTTAGCAAAACAGTAATATGCAGTTTTGTTTTTGTTTATTTTTTTAAATTGAAGAAAAAAGTAAATTGAAGTATTAAAGTAATATTATTAATCTGCTTTCTTAAAGTACGTTCATTTATAATTTATAAACACAGAGGTCTTTTCTTTCTTATTGTTTTCACACATTTAGACAACGAAACAATTTATTAGAAGTAGACTTTTTATTTCTTTTTTGGTTATAACAATAAATTCGTTTACAGTTATTTACGAATTATAATAATTCTATAATTAAGGAAAGTATTTACAAAATAAGATAAACATATTTATTTCTCTACAGTTTTAAACAGTCTTTTTCTAAATTAAATCTTTTTATTTTATATTTAATTTTTGAAACCATCATATTGTGATAGTTTCAAAAAAAAAAAAAAAAGAAAATCGCAAAGAGAACTTTAAATTGAAATTATTATTAAAAGTTTGTGATTATTCATTGAATGATAGGTATTAATACAAAGTTTAATTTTCGTGCTTTCTTCTACTTATTCAGGAACATGCAGACGTAGAAAAGCGTTTGTAAAATAAAAGGTCATCTTTCTTTTGTTGTCATAACAGGAAGTTGATAAACTTATCTTTTAGTTTCGTCTGATAACTAGATGACCCAGTGAAAGTGATTTTGCTGTTCTTTTGTTTTCTTCTGTTTAACGTGTTTGTGGGCAGAAGTAAATAAAATGTTTGCTGTTCAGTAATTAAGTGTATTAACGAGTATCTTCATTACTATTCAGTTAACATCTGCGCATTTTTTGATTTAATTAAAGTTAATTAATTTTAAGTTCTAAATGCAAATTTAATTAAGTTTTCGATAAATGGAAAATATAACGATAAAATTATTGGCATTCGTCAAGTATTGTAATTTAGAAATACTTTTTAATTATATCGCTTTCACAAATTTAAAAAAGAAAGATAAATACATAATTAAGAAAGTATGCTTCAAATTCTTCCAGAACTTTTTCTTTTTATAATTGAAGCTGCAATTGAATGTAGATCATGTGAAGTAATTAAGCCTAACATCTAGAGATAACAAGTATGATAAGTATCGTGGTACCACATTTAAGATAAATTCATAACATCCTGTCGACGGCTAAGCACAGACACACTTAATTAAAAAGTAAACTTTATTAAAACTTGTAATTATTATTAACTTGAAAATTAGTTGGTGACCTTAAAAAAAACCTATTCAAACTTTGAAGACCTTGAAAATAATTAAATAAATAAATTATAAATTTCTAGCTCTAAGTTAGTAGGAGCGTGTTATAAACTTTTACAAATTCCCATGAAACACTTTTTGTTAATGAAAGTATTTTTTTAGAAAAATCTAAAAGTTTATTAAGTCTTTCACGAGAGTTCTAATTAGTTTAGCCAGACAAGCAGCAGCAGGTGGCTTCGGCTTTTAATAAAAGTTCCCAATATTAAATTTCAACAAAATTAGTTCTATAGTTTGTCGGTAATACGTTCGGACTGCCGCGGCGATCTACTAATGCCTTTAGACATAACAGTCTTATAATTTTATTTTAGACTGTCTCGACAGTATCTTCCAATGCTATCCAGATATCAAATTCCTCAAAATGAAAGTGAAATCAGATATATATAATGTTCTAAACCAGTGCTTCTAAAACTAGGGAAAATAAGTCAGGTGAGAGCCATGTCATTTCTTTTTCCAATGAAAATTCAAAATAAGAATGAAATGTTAAATATTTTGTTTCATTAAACATACTTTCATTGCCTTTCTGGAACTTTCTTAAAGTATTTTCCATAGGATTCATTATTTGCAATCGTAGGTTTGATTGTTTCGCTTGTGTTTAGGAATTTTTGTAAATGACCTTCATGAGAGTTTCGCCACAGATAATACGGAAGTTTTTAAACACATCGTATCTTCTGTAAATATGCATTCAATATATCAAGAAGCTTATCAGAAACACACACTTACGTTAATTTTATGAATATTATTTATTTATTTTTTTTATTATCAGCCAGTAAAAAAAATATAATCTAGTACAAAAATCTAGTATAAAAATTATCTAAAAGCTAATAATCTTTTTGGAAGCTTTAGTCTTTAAATTACTTTTATATTGGAATCTGTCTGAGTTATACATTACTTTTATTAATATGAGCTCGAAGAGAGTTGAAGTTCTTCAAGGTAAAAACCGTGGTATGTAAAAAAAGAACGGCATACTTTACTTCAAGGTAAAAAAACATAATGTTTTCCATGGTGATTAGTTATTCAAAGCAAAATTATTTCCTACTGAACTGCAAAGGCAACAGGAAATAACGAGAGCTGACTTCCATCCGTCCAGAGTCATCGGAAATCCACTGCTTCCATCTTCTTTTTCCTCCATTCATGCTGTCCATTTGACTGCAGTACAATCACAGGAGCAAAGAGGAAAAAAAAGCAGATTGAAAGCCAGACCTATCACTGCAGTTCTCAAGTTTGTTACGTACTGTTACTTGACACTATCAGCCGCAATCATAGTTTATCTTTCAACGGATATATTGGTAGGAAATAAATATAGGAAATACATTCTGCGTTGTTCTTTTTTATTCGTTAATTATGCAGCAAAACCTTTCAAAGAATCATAAGTTACTGAAGGAACGTAAAGTCTGCTTTCCCTACTTTTTTTTTCTTTATTTTTTTTGTTTTGTAAAATATCGTGTAAACATTTAGTTTTAAATTATTATACTACTGTCTAAGTAGTAGAACATTTTCTGAAAAAAAACAAGGTAGGGATAGCGATTAGTAAACCAATCACAATGCTTCGCAACGTCTTCTGATAAGAAAATACCATTGATATTGCTTTAATTTCCTTATTATTATAAATATGATTGTTGCGAATGCAAAAGGCGCAATTGTTGCGATTATTGTGATTGTTGTGATTAATGATATTTATTCACAGATGTATAGACAAAACGGAAATATTCTGATACTTATTAGATCAGAAGACTAAAAGTAATAATAATGATAATAATAAAGCTTTACTTTTAAGTGCATTAATTTTAATCGCGCGCAATTTATCGGATTACTAAAGGATTGATAACTATGTTAGGAAAACTTTTGTTTCTAATACTTTTCTATACGAATTTTTTTTTCTTCTTCACGCGCTAAATTGTCAACAGTGGCACAAACAGAAAAAAATTTCAGTAAAAATTAATGGTCTCTTATTCTGAAATATATAAGTCATGTTTCAAGAGGATTCTTCCATCAGTTCAAAGGTTATTAGAAAATATATATAATCACATATACGTACCCGTTTTCCTAGACTACTTACTATATTTTTTTTCTCAAGTTAATTGTTAATACAGTTAATTGTTACTAAATTTAATAATATTTCGAATCTGATCCTCATCCTGTTAAAATTCCATCTTGAATTTTCTGTCTGCTTACCCTTAAGTACTTTTCCTGTTTGCTCTTTTGTTTTTGGTAGTGATTCTTTCCAAACCGTTTATTTTAGGCTTTTTTATGCGTTTGAATAACAATAACAGTGAACTATGAAAAACTACCAAAGTAAACCATGTTAACTGCGTTACGTAATTGGGCTGAACAATGGACGACTACGAGCAGTAAATTGTTAATTGAGGTTAAAGATAGGAGATTATATTGGAAGGTTTAAAAATGTCTGTTTATTTCAATTTCAACTTTGAAGAGAGAGAGAGAAAAAAAATTACAGCCGCTGAAAATATTTTTATTAGTTTTGATTGCTTAATTCCACGTGCGCCAACCTATAATAATAGTTTTGAATAAATAACATGACATTTCCTTATTGTAGAATTTTTCATTTCCTTCATTTGTTATAATACATTTATTATAATAGTATTGAGAATTAACAACACGCGCTGAAGAGGTTTTTATAAAAAAATAAATAAATTGCAATATATTTTCAGCAACTACAAACACATATTTATTGTAATCGATTATATTAATTAAATATAGTCATTAAATAAATTTTAAAAAGACCAATAAAATAAATTGTAATTGAGCGAAAAGAGTTCAAAATACAATTTCCTTTCTGTAATAAATTATAATAATTTAAAAATAATTTAAAACTTATAATAGAATAAAGATGGGGTAAATATAAAGCAATACCGCGCAATCCATTTAAATATCTGCAGTATCTTTATACCTATGTAATGATATTTTACATACGACTATTATTTATTACAATGTGATGGAATTAAAGGAATTCCCTGTACTTTTCTCAATGTAATGATACTGTAAACGAACAATACAGTAACTTAATTTATGCTTCTACTCAATTGAGCTATTATTAGGTGTATATATAATGATGTTGAGCTTAATTGTTAATCAATAATAATTTTTTTTTTTTTTTTACACTTTCTTTTTTTTTGTTTTTTTTGGCTTGGTTTCAAAATAAAAATATTTTAAAAAATTTATTTGTTTATTATTTCCGTTATAACATTTTTTCAGAATTATTTATACGTCATTTTTACCTTGCTTTCTGTTGGTAAAGAAGTTTACAATGCTAGCATATTTCTGTGTTTATTTATACTTAACAATAATTTTTAAACCAACGAAGGGATCTTCTTGACGTGCAAATTTATGGACAAGAGGCTGGCTTCTGTTTTGTATTAGAATTTTTTTAAGTCGATAACTTTAATACGCTCGGCGAAACGGAAACGAATGAAAAGTTTACATTATAGTCTGCTTTTAATAACGATAATGACTGGTTACAGAAGTAGCAGTCAGTGTAATTAATTGATTAAAAAAATAACACCAGTAAACGTCTCACAAACCATTTTTGATATTCCTTATAAGAAAAATTATCTCCAAATTTTTTTAAGAACTTCGTTTTATTTTACGAATTTAGGATGATTTATTAAAAATAAAGTAAAAAGAGTTTTAATATAAAAATAATGAATTGAAATCAGTTCTTCAGGTGAAGTGATTAAGCTGCTATGGATCAATGTTATAATTATAAAAATATTCGTGTTATTTCGAACATAGGGAATTCATTTGCTAATTTTCTTTGCATGCTTTTGTAATGCTTTTTTTTTTTTGTTTTTACTGTAATCTATATTACTAAAATCTTTTATTTCTCTGCCCGGCGCAATTTCCTGTGAGAATGGAAAATAGAAATACTCTTTATAATGAAACGACCGCGACGGGAATCGAACCTGCAGCCTTCTGATCCAAAGTCTTATCCATTAGGCCACGGGGATTATAACTCGCTTTCTGTTGTTTTTTGACTTATGTGTCCTTCCCCTTCCCCCCATCAACAATGAATGTATTCAGCCTTTTTTTTTTTTTTTTTTTTGAATCTCAAGATTGTTTATTTAGTTCCAATCCGTGTATTTATTTGTAATTCGAAAGTGACAATTAGAACTACAATTGTAGAAACGTTGCAATATTTTAAATATAATATTCTTACTTAACCAAATTCTATGTGATATAGAAAAACAAGCGCATGTACACGGGGGATGGCCTAGTTTAATTAGTTACTAATTTAAAAACAAAATTTTTACGCCTTTAATGACAGAAATACAGTATTTTAAAGATTTTTTTTTTCCTGTAATTTATTTAACACTTGTGGGAAAAAAATGAATGCATTTAGTGAAGGGCGATCGTTCAGCTGTCGTTTTGCTGTCTATAGTTCTACACTGCAACAACTGCACAGATTTTGATGAAATTTGATATTGAAGATCTATAAAAAGTATTTTAATCAATAAAGTTTGAATTTTTTTTTTAAATGTGACGCTATCGAATAGACACTAGCCAGTCTCCTTCAGAATTTGTACTTCGCTACGACACGGGTGAACCATTTTTTTTTTCCAGTCTAATATGAATATAAATTAACTTATCAATAACAAGTTTTGGGGTTATTTTGTAGATAGAATAAAGAAATTCTGCTAATTTTATTTTAGCTAATTTTATAATAGTTAAAAAAAAAAAAAGTAGACTACAACGTGAAAAATTACAATTTTGTTTTTAATATGGATAATCCATTGCTAATAGAACAAGTTTTGCAAGTTTAAAGTTTATTTATAATTATGGGATGCCCCAATGTCAGATTTTTGCATTTTAAACGTATCAACAAATCTGTTCTTTTAGCAAATGTCAAGCAAAAATTCTCTTACAAACAAATATTTCGTATTGTTATAATAAAAACGTATTTTTGAAATTCAAAACATGTTTGCTTTTTTACTTTTTTTTTTTTTTTGGAAAATTTGTTTTTGAATGTCACATCAAGCCACAGGGTTTGGATTTTTACTTCTACAAATATGCTAGAATTAGAAAACAAAATTATATAATTGCATTTTTCACTGTGCAGCTGTGTAATTCTATGGTATCAATTGATTTAAAATAATAATAGGCCAAATATTATGTGGAAATACAACGCCAAATGATATAATAACAATGCCACGATGAATGACATAATACTGTAGTAACACAATAACATTCTCATTACCATCTTTCAGATTCCATATTTAAATATAGTAAAAGTATTATAGATAAGTAATACTCTCCTATCACATATATGTAATTATTTTTAATAAGTTGGCTTTAAATCATTTTTTTTTTGACACCTGAATCTAAAAAGTAACTTTAATAGTTTTGCTATTGTTGTAGCGTAAATATCGTGCAATTTCAAACTAACTTTATTAGGTGAGAGAACATATTAATTCTTCTCGTTTTCACTGTAAACCTGAACAAGAAAACAGGAAATGTTTTCGAAATATTATAGTAAAGGTGTAAGAAATATTTAGTTTATGATGTTATTTAATTTTAAATAAATTTCTACCAGTATCAAAATGTTATAATATCTAATTAAAATTTTGTTTGTATTTAGGATAAGCCATTGCTAATAGAACTACAGCAACTTTGTAGTTTTAACTTGTTGTGTAAGTTTATTTATAAATAATGCGATGATGCCAGATTTTTGCATAGGAGACGTATCAACAATCTGTTATTGTTTAGCAAATGTCGAACAAAAAACATCATGCACGCATTTCACATTAAGTAAAGCCTTATTAGTTGATTTGCGTAATAATAATATATATTAATGGATTATATATAACGTTAGAATTTCAGTTTTGACTGATACTATAATAGTTAACTCAAATAAAGAAATTCAACGTGCAGAAAAATTATTCAAAATATGAACAAAGGATATAATTTACTTATTTATTTAATATTTCGAAAAACTATTCAAAAGATGATTTTTTTTTTCCATATTTTATACCTGATATATGATGAAGTTTATTATGGAGAAATATTTATATGTTGATTCTTACGTGAAAAGAGATTTAACGTGCCTGAATAATTCAAAGAAATGGCTAACAAACGAATGCTAAAAGAAGGAATTCGCACCCTGAGCTGTCACCGAGAAGAGACTGGGACGGTCCGTTTCGTCCTTTTTAGGACTATCAGCCAGCCAAACTCCACCGATGACAGACTCAGAAAAGGAAGAAACGGTCCGTCCCAGTCTCTTCCCGGTGACAGTTCAGGGTGCGAATTCCTTTTTTTAGCCTTATACCTTCGTTTGATTCTTTCGTATTTTCTATTTTCTACTCGCTTTGTGATAATTTGCTTTCCGACGCTATCGCTTTAGCATCCCAAGGTCGACAGTTGACATTGTTAAATTATTTATAATTTTTTTTTTTTTTGACAGAACAGGCATCCATTAAAAAAGAAGGTAGTGCTTCGTATTCCTACGATTATGGCTTTACATCTAGAACTTAACTGTAGGCTACCATCCAAATGCTCTTATGGTAAACATTTTGAGATTATAACAGCGGATGTTTGCCGTATGGGCTGTTTTCTTGTGATTATTTCAGAATTGTGTGAAAACTGAATTATTGATGTTTTTAACAGTAGAAAGTATTTCATACCAGCTGTACCCAGCATACGTCGCAATGCCACTCAAACAAAGAAAGTGTTTGTGTTTTAATTCTGTTCATTGAAGAGCTTTTGGATATACAATATTTTTTGTTTTTCCGTCTGGTGCATACACAAATAAATCAGAAGGTTTTCCGACGCATGAGCAGGCCACATACAGCTGTCCATGTGTGAAGCATGGATTTTCCAAATTTAGTCCACACACTTAGTAGCGATTGTCCCTGTGCTTTGTTGAGGGTCATTGCAAACGCTAGTCGCACCGGAAACTGCAAACGTTGAAACTTGGAAATACACTCATTTGTTGCAATGACTCGCGCACCAGATATTGTAAAATGGTTCTACTAATACAGAAATTATCGCGGGCGTGCGCACAACAACTCACCAATGTTTCATCGCAATCTGATGAATGGTATAGGAACGCATACGGGACAAACAAACAAAGAAACATTATTTTTTATTAAGATTTCTTTTATTTATTCTGTCTTTCGTATCCAAATAGGCTTCATTCTTTAATTTGACAAAGCTGTGATTCACCTCCGGGAATTCATCCAATTTGTTAATTGTTCTGTTCGTTTATTATAAATGTGTAAATGTCTTTTATTCAGTCAACCTGGAAAGTTCTTTGGATTTTGTGGATAACTTGTGGATAAAGAATGTCTTTATCTCCAGGATATTAAACAGGAATCCGTGAAAAGATAATATTGATGTAAACGGCTATTAATAAGAAAAGAAAAAGTAAAATTCCTTTTCTCTAATTTAATATATTATTGAAAACTTTTATCAGATTTAAACTAAGATTTTTATTTTGAAATATTAAAAATTATGATATTACAATATTAAAAATTGTTTATTGGAAATAAAAAAAACAATTCAAAAACAAATAGGTCGTTTGTTTATTATAAATTAGATAGTACATAATATATAATTTATATTCCTTTATATCTTATGTATAATTTCGTTTGCAATTTTATAATTTAAAATTGTAGAATTTTATTCTGATAAGTAATTTTGTGTTATAACTTATATTTTTTATATGTAAAATAATTGCATAAATGCTGATTTTAGGTAATTATCGATGTGTTTTCATATTCTTATACGTAAGTAAGCGTATAAATATTTCGTCGTAAACATGAATGTACTGTAAAACAATAAAAATAATAAAGGAAAAAAAGTAGGAATTGCATATTAGTGCTAAAGGTGATTGTAAACATTAGAATTGCTTATACATATACAATAAGTATTTATAAAACAATAATAAGGATTTTAGTCAAATGCTGTTTCTGCAATGACATTGTTAATAGGTAAATGTAAAAAAAATATTTCTTAGTGGATTCCTTGACAAAAGTTTTGTTTGTCGTTTGTCTTCGGTTGTTTTAATTATTCAGGTATCGGTGACCAGGTTTCACCGCAGTAGCCTGAAAACGTCCACTAAAAGAGGCCGCCTGCAACGAAAGAGGTCATCCTGTACTTGTTTCTCTGACCCAAAAATAGATATCGTTCCTCCCTCAATAGATCGAGACGTAATATCTCTATTCTGACATCGATTATCGACTGGCTTTTAAATGTTGGTAGTCGAAAACAAAAGGAATTTTCGATTTGTAAGTCAAGCGAATCACAAGTTTGTGGGAGAAAAATCAGTTGAAGAATGTAATGGATTAGAATTAAATCGTACTAAAAAAACTTTTTGAAAAATCACAGGAAAATTTGTGAAGGTTTTAAAGAATTTGTCAGGCGTGTTTGTCCTTTTGTATAATAAAGGTGTTCAGAATTAAACCCACTTAAATTGTTTTAACTTTAAGAGGTTTTTTTTTTTATTACTATTCATGAATAAAATTAAAAATACGTTTAAAATGACGTTTCAAATGTTTCTATTGAAAAGCAAATTTAACTTCCGTAATTATTCACAAATAGAGAGAGATAATCAGAACCGTACAACAAATATGTCTTCGCACATTGAGCCAACATCAACGGAAATTCTGGACAGCCGTTTTCATCCTTATTAGGAATCATCAATTTACCCTTGATGTTTGGCTCAGTTGCACGAAAGCTTTATCTAAAAGCATTCTCGATTCCGGGAATGGGCCGCCGAGATAAAAAACAATCAAATAAAAAATAATCCTGTGAAATCCACAGTGTTAAACCCTTGTCCTTTCACTGAAAGGCACTAAGCAATTTAATTACAAACAAGAAACATCAGAAGTTCAATGAAAAGCAGCTGATGATTCCTAATAAGGATGAAACAGCTGTTCAGAATTCCCGTGGATGTTGTTGTGCTAAGGCATATTTGTTGTCCTGTTCTGATTTTCTCTCTGTTTGTATTGCTTTGCAAAAACAGCAACAATTTTATTTTTATTGTGGAAAAAAATCACAAGTTGTATATTTTACAAGTCAACAATAGCTTTTTAAGTTTTTAATCATAGAATTTTTTTTTAATAAATCTACATTTGATATCAAAAGTATACAAGGGTAATTTATTCACTTACTTACATTGGCTGTCACTAGGTTTGTTTTCACTTCTTTGTTTGTTTGTTTTGGTTTTGTTTGGCGTGAAAACGTCATTGTAAAAAATCGGCTTTGTATCTTACATAATGGAAGAAAAAGAATTATATTTTTGAATTCAGCTTCCAAAAATGTATAAAAGTCACCAAAAATAATGAAAACAATTTTCCATCGTATCCTCTGTTTAATTAACAGCATTCGATTGTAATGTTTATTATAATATTTGATAACATTTATATTTTAAATTTATTAATTTGATACGTATTAGAAATTTAAGGGACAAAATTGCCATTTTAAATAATTATTTTTGTACCTTTACATAAATAAACCCACACTCCTCAGGTTTATACTTGTTTATTATAATCTTTATTATATTACATTAGTTTCTCTTGCTTTAATTGCATGAATAATTACAAGAATTTCTGATATACAGGAATAAATTTAATGACATAAAATAGTACAGGAGGATTTGAGAGGTTATGTAATGGAATTTGTTATTCTGAGAGAATAATGAAAACTTGTAACACTTTTGTCTTAATTTTAAATACAGTCCTGTTAGGAATATTAAATTCCTATCAAGAGATTCTAAAACTGTATATTCTACAGATAATGTTTATTTGCATTTCGTATATGTCAATTAAAGAAAATAATACTTTAATTGTAGTAGAGAATACATCTTTTATCATTAAGGAATACATTAATGGTATTTGAAATGATACAGGGATCTGCGTTCTCTATTTATTCATAAAGAAACATAAATATGTTAGATTCTCGACTCATTTGTTGCTTATTTGCTTTTCTTTTAGCCTTTAAGTACAATTTCTGATTGTTTCACGAATGGCGGAGGCGATATTTTGAGTTTTGTTTTTATATATATTGCATACCCTCCAACTTCTACGGAGTATCCGTAGTTTGTACGGAAAATAAGTAAATACTACGAAACTACGCGAAAATGGGGAAAAGCTACGGAATTTAGAAATTTTCATCCTTAATTTTTTTTTTCCTCAAAAAAAAAAAAAAAAAGAGCTGATCAATTACGTTTTCCTGTCAAAATGGACGCCGCCGTCTGTTTTCGCCAAGAAATTATAGTTAACTTATAGTAGGCTAACGTTTAATTATCGGAGAAGTTCTAATTTATAAAAATACTTGTTTATTTATAGACTTTCATTTACAAATTATGTCTGTTAGATTTCAGGATTTATAAATACAATTCGCTTTTGTTAAGTAACCAGTGATTAGCGCAATGGCGGACTCCTATCAGAAGATCAGACGGAAGTGCTTGACCAGAATAATCGATGCTATATGCGCAGATCTCACAACAACCGGGCGGCCAACTCTCATTTGGTTCGTAAATTTGTTGAAAGCTGCGTATGCTTATATCATGGATCGGTTTTTAAAACCCTGTAATACGGATATAGATGTAGATCCGCCTAGAAAGAAAAAAAAAAACAATCAAAAATTTCGAGAGGAGTATCGAAAGCTTTTCCCTTGTCTTCTACCAGGAAAGACTTATTTTGTCCGTTTTTTGATTGAACATAATATACCAATTTCGGCTGCGGATCATGCAGGTCCATTATTTTCAAAAATGTTTCCCGATTCTGATATTGCAAAGAAGTTTCGCTGTGGTCACACCAAAGCTAATGCTGATATGAGCAAAGAAAAAAGTATCAATAAACTCAATAAATAGTGCTTTAAGAAATGTGAATATGTATTGCTATAGGGTATGTGCATAAAGACTATATATTTATATATATGTGTGTGTTTTGCGGCACTGTCGCACGTTCTGTGTAAATGCATGTTGTTGCATGAGTACTACTAAGGGGTCGTCCATTAATTACGTGAGGTCAAAAGGGGGAGGGGGTGTCAACGAAAATCTCACGTCAACTTTTCCCGCGGCTTTTTTTTTTTTTTTGGTAGTTAAAGCAAGATTTCCGTTTTTTTGGTTAATTAATGGACGGTGATTTCCACTACGGATAGGAGGATGACCAATGTTGGAGGGTATGATATTGAAAAAATAAATCAATTTCTCAGCATTGTTATATTTTGATACTAATTGAAATACTTATTTTTCCTTTCTTCAACATAACAAAATGATATTGATAGCTGTTCTTATTATATCACATACAAACCATTGTCTATCAGGTACAGTATAATTTTCCAAAGTTGACTTGCCACAAACTATAGTCTGAAGACCCGGATTACAAATCAACGCATTTGAAGATTGGAGATTGTAATGCTTAGTGTGAAAACCTTCTCTTTTGCTTAGGAACATTACAAACCTAAATGTGGCAGTTCGATTGACGATATACAGTAGTTCTATTTAATAATAGATTTCCGCTTCTAAAGTATGAAGTCCTGGTGTCTAGTTTATTTAGAATGCAGAATTGAAAGCGAAAAGAATTAAGTCTACTAACCTCTCCCCCCATTCTCGTGGTAATGATAGTTACCACAAAAAGTCCCTACAATAGTTGCCTCTATTTGGTGGAGTTTCAAAATGAAGTTAAGCTAGTTTAAGCCTAGTTTACAATATTTCGAACTTAGCGAATTCTTTATTAACTGCAAGCTTTAAGAAAAAGATTTTTAAGTCTTCATTTTAACTGGCTTTACTTCAAAATGCATTTAGTCTTTTTCAATAGAATTCTTCCATCTTTGTTAGAAAGATTTGAACCGCCACAGGAGGTGGTGGCAGGAGTGGCGCGCAACCGCAGCTGGCGTATTTTCGAAATTTGATAGAAAGTACGCCCGGACGGGTCACAGCAACTTCTGAGACGGACTCTCAGTGTAATAAGTGAAGGAGGAAACCTCCCATTTCTTGACAGATACTAGTTGTCCGAATAGTTTTAGTACTTTACAGTTCTCCAATCTCGACGTATCTCACTTCTTTTGATTTTCTTTAGTCTCCTCCTCTGTGAAAAAGGTGTTGGAAAGTCAGATAAGGGTCTCCCGTAGGTCAGCGAATTGCTTGACTTTTACCTCTTCCTTTGAGTAGGGATGTTTTCGAGTAATGAAGTAACAAAACAAAGAGATCTTGAAGTTATGTCAGCAAAGTCATGGTAAGCGTTTCACAAAGGTGTGGTTTGCTTAAAGCAAAGTACGGGAAGACGTATGAGGGACTTCGAATTGTCGAAAGCTATGTTAATTTATCTTTCTCATAAGATTAGAGTTTAAAGATATAGTTGGTATGCCAATTTTCGAATACACGTATGAAAAGATCCACTAATAGTTGCATTAAAGGAAGCTATCATTAAAAGAATTAAGTAAGCAAACGAAGGCACAACGCTATAAGAAAGGATTCGCACCCTGAGTTGTCATCGGGAAGAGACTGGGATGGACCATTTCGTCCTCATCAGGACTCATCAGCCAGCCAAACTCCACCGAATGACAGACTCAAAAGGTGCGAGGAGTTAGCTTTCCCGGGACTCGCTCCCGAGAGCGGGAACTCCCCCCGAAGAAATCCCAACCAAAAATTAAATAAAAAACAAAAAACAACATCCCAGTCTCTTCCCGATGACAACTCAGGGTGCGAATCCTTTCTTATAGCGTTGTGCCTTCGTTTGCTTTCTTAATTCTTTGAATCGTTGGGCACGATAAATTTCTTTTCATTGAAGCTATCATTTTTCATCTTTTTTCTATGCAGTGTTCATCACTACTATATAGTCTTGATGTTGACTTTTACGAGGGTTGGTAGTTTTAATCCCTATGGGTCCAATTTCGGTCAAAATCAAAGAAGAAATCTCAATAACATTGATCCAATTTGATATCCTTACTTATTCTTCCAATTTGTATAAGATAAAGAGGGATTTTTCCTTATAAGAATCGAAATCTACTTTGACAACTGCAGCTAGTTTTTGGGTACAATGATCACATTGACTGACGGACGGATGGACATTCGCATTTCGACTTAACATTGCATTCTTGTCTAAACTTTTTGTTAACTTTTAGTTAATATGGAAGAGGGGAGAGTAGGATCTTGGCTGTGAAGTTTTAATTATTGCCAAATTACTTATAATTAATGCACCAATCAAATTATTTTAGTAAACTTCATCAATCTTTACGCCGGAAGATACCTTTAATTTATTTAGGATTGTTTTATAACTGTAAGAAAAAAAAAGAAAGCGGGAAAAGAAATTTCAGTTTATCTTACTGCCTGGGGAACGTAACAAAATAGGATTCCAAAATGTCTCCCGAGTGAGAAGCGGATTCTTAGGTTTCGCAAAACTATCTCTTTGGAGTTTAAAGCGCGCTTCAGTGTTACTCCACTACCTGACATCATCGTTACCTCAATATTATTTCTAATTTGCCAGTTTTCAGTATCAGTAGCGAATTATTACTAATAATAATAACGATGAAGGCTCATTTTTTTTTTAAAGTAAAAGCATGATAAAAACAGCAATAATAATATTAATAAAAATTAATAAAGGGTATATAAATTAACGAAGACACGACGCTTCAGTCTAAGGAATACGAAAAAAGACAAGATTAAGGTTTTACCAACAGGCCCGTCTTGTTAAGAAAGAAAATAGAATGGGTGAACAGTCAGTGAATGTTTTAATGTAAATCAATTTACAATGTAAATCAAGCAACTATACAAAGCGCCATCTGGAAGCATGACACGAAATTCAGTAACATATTATATCCGTATTATGTTATACAAAGCCAGACAGTGATTTGGAATTTGAAGAAAGCCAATACAAAACGAGCAAAAAACAAAACAAAAAAACAAAACATATCAATGTTTCTGTGAAGATACGGCCAATATATCCTCATGTCATCAGCGGCATAAGTATAAATTAGAATAACTAAAATTTTTAGAAACAATTTAGAAAACAACAACGCAGTATTCTAAGACTTTGCTCTTTTTTATTCAGTTATTAAATTTTAAAATAATCTGTTAGTAATATTATTATTGTTAGGTTTTTAAGTATTTATTCATTTTTTGTAGGATTTATTAGATCATGTAATTGATCAACGTCTGTTTTTCTTAAAATCTTATTCAAAAATCTTAATTAGGACTGGATACAAAGAAGATAACTACGACATAAATTACATCTTGTTATCATCACTTACAGTTTTAGCTGGACATTAAAAATAAAGCAACGAAACAAACAAAAAAACACCAGTATTTATTAAACACTGGTAAGAAAATAAGATTAGTATAGCAATCAGCTTCGAACTGTGTGAAGGACCCAACTTTAGGCCCAACGAATTTTTTTTGTGTTTTTAGGAATACAACGTAGTAACAATTCAAGGACAAGAAGCCACTAACGGAGATTGTGGGAGTCTTTTACAAAAGATTAGGACTGTTCTCGAAAAAAATTTCATTTTTTTTTTTCTTTTCTTAAGACTATATTATTATTAAAATACATTACAGATTTTCGTGTTTTAGAAAAGCCCATACTTGTCAAACTGTTAATATTGGCTTTTTAGCGCATTTAAGAGGAGCTATTCAAGTTGTTAGAGTCGCCAATCAATCTATTCACGCTCAACCATCCATTTAGACGCGCAGGGAGCGAAGGATTTTGGCGAAAATTTACAACTGCCAACTTACCTTCAAGTCATCAAATCATAAAACACGTCGAACGAAATTACCAACCCTTCAGGAGGTAAACATTGAAAATTATCTACATGTTGATTTTTATTACCTATATCGATTTTGTTGGAAAGATTAAGTGTCAGATACAAGCTTTACGAAAAATCTCTAAGTTTTTTTAGCTATAAATAGCCTTTTTTTTTGTTTTTGGTAATTTGGATTTTTGAAAAAATCTCCACTATCCATAAAACTAACTTCCAGTTATTACAATTACTTATCTTCTGTAATTTATTAATTGTTTCTCTAATTAATTAACATTGCTTTTACTTTTTGAATAGCAGCCAAATGAATCCAGTCTTGTTTTTCATCATAGCACAGACAAGTTACCAATACAGTAACTTAACCCTTTATCCTTTATATGAAATAACAACTCTTCTTCGTTGATCTCCTTCGTACTGTCCTGTAATGCCTTATTAATATCTTTGCCATTTGTCGATTAGTTGCTTGATTTGACCAGGCACTGGTAATTCTACACTGATGATTGCTGTGATGATAATGAGGTGCGATGACCATCTTGATGCTGGTGTC
Organism: Thereuonema tuberculata; assembly: GCA_023159025.1. Lineage (NCBI taxonomy): Eukaryota > Metazoa > Arthropoda > Chilopoda > Scutigeromorpha > Scutigeridae > Thereuonema > Thereuonema tuberculata. The sequence goes on along the minus strand of JAFIDM010006943.1, from coordinate 15,904,494 downwards.
TTCTATCATTGTCAAGCCTCTTTAATCCCTGCAAGCGAGGATTGGTGCAGTTTAATCAGCCGTTGGTGATAGGTGCAAATTCTCTTAATCCTGCCGCGTACTTTGTCTTGTGATTGATAACGGCGCCGAACTGAACTTAGATGAATCTGTCTAAGTAGCAAATGACTAGCCAGTGTAATCTACCTTCTCAGAGATGTATTGGTGACATTTCCCTCCGTGGAATGAAGGAGGCTGTGCATAAATCAGATATTTCTCAATCTTTAAAAATGGTTTTATTCGAGTTGTAATTCTTTATTCGTGTTGCTCTGACTTAGCGAGGAAGATTTTGTTTTTAGTTCAAATACGCATTTATGGAAGGTTATTGTAAGAGTAAATACATTCTAATTTTGCAGAGAAAACTTCATTAAATTTTAAACATCCAATGTTCTAACGCTCACCTCTAACTTTATCTAATGAAGATATTTAAAATGTTAATGTAATTAAAGTTACTTACCCATATAACTTGTTATTCATAGTAGATTTGTATGACGATCATCATACGATCTACATTTCTTAATAACACCTGCTTTCAACTTTTCTTTTTTCACAATTTGATACATCATTTTAACATACATTTGTAATGCATGCTATACGTTATAATCATTTATTGACACGCGCGCTATTACTTAATACTTTGTTCACAAAATTACAGCATTTGTACATGCATTACATATTGCAGATACGTAAAAATGTAGATACTGCAATTTTACCAGTGTTTCTTGCTGGAAGAAAGAAGTTATACATTGGATACAAACCAATGCCAAGTAGCAGGAAATGACTTTAAGATTTAATTAGGGATAAGAAGCAACATACCAAAATCAGAATTTTCAAGGATGAAAAAATTAGGAAATAAACATGTCTTAGGTAGTTAAATTATTCAGTTCTTGGTTGGTTAAGATTCCACAACATGTCACGCCATCTAACTCGATCTTCTACTATTCTCTTCAGGACGCTGTAGGTCTTCAAGTTTGTGTCTTCATATGCTCTAGAAGTAAAGTTAATTCTTGGTCGTCCCTTCATCTTTTCCCCAAAATTTTTCCTTGAAGCATTGTAGTAACAAGTTCTCCATTCCTCAAGTTATGGCCCAGCCACGACAGGGTTCTTCTCTTTCTCATCTCCATCAGTGTCTTTTCTTTGCTCACTTTCTCCAAAACTTTTTCATTTGTCATCTTCTCTCTCCAACTAATTCCCTCCATCTTTCTGTATCCCCACATTTCGAATGCTTCAGTCTCCTTTCATCACGTTTACTCAAGATATCTTACAAAGTAACGTTCATATAGCATTCTAAGTATCATGCCCACAATTGCGGTTTCATCTCAACTTTCAGGACCAATTTTCCCCTTTTCATATTAATACGGGAAGATTCAATGTCTCAGCATCACAGTAGCTCTATAAATACATAACATATATGAATAAATAAGTACGGAAATATAACAATTATGAAATTGAAAGACACACAAAAACATTAAAAAAAAAAAACCGGATAAGGCTTGACTTATAATATTTGAATTTAATAAAAATTAAAAGTACTTTGTTATTCATTGTTTGTTCTAGAATTTAGAAATGTATTGTAAATCTAATACTATATTTAGACGGTTTTTCTGTTTACTGTTTCGTGACACATTCAACTTTATGGAAATAGCGAACACGGAACTTTACTGTGTTGGTAAGCTCAACACCTCGATAACGACTTATGTTTAACTCGATTAATTTGGGTACCAAATTAGTATTTGTTTTTTCAGAAGAAAAGCAAAATATATTTTTTATAAATAACTAATCGTGAACGTTCATGTATTGCGCTCTGGGAGATTATTAGATCATAATCAGTGATAAACGAAATTATTGGAAACAAAGAAATCAAATATTAAATCTTTCGAAAAGTTTTCGCGAACAAGTTTGTAGCAGATGACATACTTGTTAACGGTACTAACATACACGATACTATCTATTGGGTTGGCCAAAAAGTTCGTTCGGATTTTACGTAAATAGGCTCTAATAGCGCTTTGGTGTCTTTAGCGTCATTCGACACCATTTTGTTAGATTGTATTTGTGACAGCTGAGAATCAGCGAGTATTTAAAACTGAAACTGACCAAAATTGGTGAATTTTGTGTCGCCAATTTAATATTGAAGATGGAAGACAATAAGCACGCGAGACCGCATGTTTCTTTGATGACCAATCAAAAACTGTCACAGCTTGGCCTGGGAAGTTCTGATTCATCCGCCGTATTCACCAGATATTGCATCTACGGATTTCCATTGATTTTGGCCTTATCAAAATTCTCTTATCTCTTAAAATCCCAAAATTGGGAGTACTTCGTTTGCGGCATTACACAAGATTGCAATTTTCTGCAATTTTCATCTTGATATTTAATACAGTATAAATCTCTTCCATTCTGTTTATCTTATGTGGGACGATTCAATTAATACAAAGTTTTTAGCAGTGAAATATTGCTTCCACAATCACACAAAACGTGTTGTTGCTACAATTTTTAAAATCAATACTGTTAAAGATAGTAGAACAATTTGTATCTGATTTATTTCAAATTAGATTCATTGTCAACTTTGAAGATTATTTTTACTTACTTTTTATTAATAATTTATTCAAGAAAATCCGTTTCTCAAAACAGTTGCTAATTGAACTATATTCTTAATTCACTTTGATTGAGATTGATGTTTAGTATTTCGACCTCCGCTATTTACAATGACAAAGCAGTCTTTGTTTTTACCTTTGCTTTTTCCAACCCTACGAGCAAACAACGAAAGTAATTAGTGAATGGAGGGTTACTTGTCTTTTTTTTTTTCTGGAACTTTCTTTTTTTTCCCTCTTGACCGACGTGATGATACGTGAACATGTTAAAAGGCGACCAGCTAACGTATTTATCATCGGATACATGATTTATCATAATTGAAAACACCGGACTTAAATGATCCCTCTTTACTCCTCCTTCTGTTTACGCTGCCATCTTACCAACAAAAAAGTACGCAAGGAATGATAGCTTAATAAATTGTTGAAAGATACACGTACCATTGGCCGTACTCTGAATTCGCACTTAGATTTCCTTTGTTTCATTATACCGTTAAATAATTACAAAACAAAATTACTTAGAAATTAAGTAGTTTGGATATCTTTATTTTTAAAAATAATATCTTTATCTACATATCTATAAATATGTAATATCTATATTTCGTTTATTAAAATAATTATTAACATGTATTTGTCTGAGTTTAAATCTTATTTGAAAAAAATCATCTCATTTTCTAAAAAATTAGATGTAAAAGTATTTATATGTATTAACATGAAATTGAAATTAATTAATAAAAAAAAATCGCACTAAAATATAATTATTATAATATATAAATAGTTCTTTTCGATTTATCTGTTTGGTATTCTCATCAGCTAGTTACCCAATTTCACAAGAATGCAATTAAAAAAAAAATGAATTTTTTTTTTTTTTTATTTAGGGTTTTTTTTTTTTTTTTATGAGATAATATAAACATCTTATCTCATAAAAAAAACAAACAAACCCTAAATAAGAAAAAATTTAAAAATTCATTTTTTTAATAATAAACTTTTATTATTAAAAAAACTAACAAAATGTAACAAAACTTATAATCTTATAAAAATTCATGAATATAAATCTTTAAATAAACTATTATTTATTTTTTTTTATAATTTTTTTTTCCAAAAAAGAAAGAAATCATACATAGTTTAAAAATAAAATAACTTACAGAATTAAACTTATTTAAGAAAAAAAAAAATACCTCCTTAGCAGCGTGTGTTGATACTAACAGCAATAAAATGAGTAAAAAGATTTTTCTTTTTAATCATTCAGTTAGTTTGAATTACTTCCGAATCATTTCACTTTGTTGCTACTAGAGCAAATAAATAGATAAATTCAGTTCTTTAATAATTCTTATGCATCTAATATTTCTTATATTACAATTTTGTAATAAATCTTTTACATTTATCTTTAATATTAAAATTTTTGAAACATTTGTAATTTGTGTTGTTTATTATTTCAATCAAAAGGGCTGTACGAATGAAAATGATTAAAAGATGACAAATAAAATTGTCGCATAGAGCAATATGTGATGTGTAGCATTTAATACTGAATTTCTAATATATATAGTTTTCACAAAAATAAATGAAAGAAAGATACAGCATTGAAGGAAAGTAAATTCTGTGTTCTTTCAGAAATTTACATACATTGTAATTGTAAGTATTTCTATTCGCGGTTTAAATTGTTATACATTTACTTAATAGTAATTGAAAAAATAAGCGGCCTGGCAATTCAGAAGTACAATCTATAGAACTTTAATTTCGTCTCCACTTTCTCAAAATTTAGCTGCATTAGTTATTATTATTAAAAGAGTGAAAGAAAAAAAAACAACCAATGTGTAAAGCATTGTTCTCTGACTAAGGGAATCTACTATATTAGGAGTTCTTGAACAATGACAAACTTGAGCATAGATGAAACGCGTTCGGATGATGTTGTGATTTGTTTTGTTGTGTTATTATCGCAATCAAAAGAGGTGTACGATGGAGTCAATGCCCCATCCTGCTGTCGGCTCCATGATCGTGGTTACGCCCGACTGCTTGGGATGCTTACCTAGTGGGAATAACCCTTGAGCACAGCAGAAGGCCGATATTCCCCCTCCTACGCTTCGGTCGCTACCCTGAAATGACGCCGGCGGGAAAAAAGAAAAAAGACCAAAAAAAAAAAAAAAAAGTATTTTGACCTAAGTTTGACAGTTTGCTCTTCTTATTAATATATATCCCATTGTTGCTTTATTTAAAAGTTGGGGACGAGTGAATGTATTAACTTTCGCTTTTATTGTAGGTTTTTTTTTTTAGTAATCAACCATTTACCAATGCTAGTAATATTATAATAAAGAAATCTCCGATAAATCAACTTTAGAGAATCGTCAGCATTTATAATAAAATGATGATTATAAAAAATGATGTATCAACAATTATGATTTTTTTTTTTTTTTTTTTTTTTTTGACATCTTAATGTGAGGTGTTCGGTTCTGTGAATTACAATTTCTTTATAATTCACAGCTATTTATTAGCTTATTACGTTATATTTTAAAAGAATAAGATAATTTTTGACTTAGAATTTTCTTGATGTGAATTCTTTCTCAATAACTTTGTTGTTTTAACTTTTAATTTTGACATTAATAATTCTGCCTATATAGAAGTTGAACCATGATTCTATGGTTAATAAGGAATTAATAGAGAAAAGAAAAGAAGTGGTTTTTACAATTTTTATATCTATTAAGCTGATGAATTAAGTGTAATGCCTTCATTTTATTGGAGAGCTAACATTGACTTGACTTTCAGGATATTCCAAAGAAAAAGGAGCTGTGCTTTTATCATTTTACTGTTTTTCAATTCGTTCTGGTTGAGTGTTTCAGAAAATTCCTGTTGTGAAATTTCCTTATATTTATAGGATCTCAATAGTTTCAAATTCCATTCGGGCCACCATAGTTTTTCATATTGTTAACGTGCCGAGAGAGGACTGAAGTTGACAAATCAGTATTAGCCAAGAATTGAAATGCTAATGATAATTGCTTTTTTTTTTTTTTTCAATAAGAATACTAATAAACAGCAATAAAATGATTAATCTTAAAATATGTAATTCATTAGAGAACTTTTTCTAATTTATCTATATTTCAAATCTTGCAGGAAATATTGAAGTAAAATTAAAATGTTGGGCCCAAAACATTTAGTTATATGTAATTACATTATGTGCAGACACGTACAGACATGTTAGTAAATGCTGTCTTTAGAATGAAGGAAATAAATTTGTCCCTTTGAAATTCAAAGATGATTTCTGTAAACGATTAATTAGAAAAAATGTTTACCGAATTCGACCAATACGATTCGAGTTGAGTCTTGCAATTGTGGCTAATCTAAGATGTATTTCACAGAGTTTGTCTGTTTACCGTGCTCATTTGATCGTAAAGCTTTGTAGCATTAATATTGTTGTTACTTGTTTGATAACAGGCATGTTTCAACTCGTTATGTTGTTTGAGATCTCTGTTGTAGTCTGACAAACATACTATCTTTTTTTTTTTCCCAATTTATGCCCAGCATCTATATACATCTATATATAATATAATACACAAGTAGTATAATAAATAACTATAACAGCGAAACAGATCGAGAACTATATAACTCTTTTTATTTTTTTTTTTAATTAAAGAATCCCTCCCTTCTGAGCAGTATCGGGTATTTTTTTTTTCCTAGTATTTACACACAGTCTTTAGTAATTGAATTCTCTGAAATGCTTTGTTGGATATCTTAGGAAAAACCGTTTTTAGGCTACTGCATATATCATGTTTTCATTTACAGTCATTATATTAAAGAGTAGCTCAAGCATTGAAAACATTCTCGCTAGTTTGCTTTGGGTCACCTGTTTTGCCAGTTTTGTTTTCTATTTGGAACAGAAAAATGAAAGTTCCAGCTCTTTCATTAAAAATTTCCATTCTTTATCTGACTTAAAAAGAAATGGAATTCTTTCAGAACAAAAAAAAAACATTAACTTTAAAAAGTTTCTGCTAAGCATTTCAGTAAGTTTTGCATTTCATCAGATCCATTTTGAAATTTTATTATAAAAAAACCCAAAATCGGTTAAAAAATTTGATTGAGATTTATCAGAAATCTATTGTTTACTATTGAGAGTAAGTTTAGAAACTTGTTCTTACAATTTCTTCTTAATTGCATCAGTATGTGCTGCCGACCGAGACCCGAGAGCAATTTCCTGTATTTCCGCCATCTTGGATTGTATTTGCTTTTGTTGTCAATAACTCTTGAATGGGACAACTTGTGGACGTGAAATTTTTTTGTTCAAATCAAGAATCTTGAAAACTTGGGTTGAATTTAGAGTTGAAGTGACTATTCCAAGGAGTTTTGTGTGAAGTTAGTATGAATTCTATTATATTTAATGTGTCTGGATATTAAAAGTTAACAAAAAACATAAAATTTATAAAAAAAAACCTATACCAACTTTGCTGAAAATAGTCTTTGTGTGTGTATTATGTTTGTTTGTTTGTTGTTGTTTTTTACAGTTTTTAAAACAATATAAAGGAAACAAAATCTAGCTTCAAATTTTCAATTAGCTGTAAATTGATTAAATAGAATTCAGTTAGGATACGTTAAATCTTTAGTTTCACTAATTCAAGTAATTTTAAGCAAATCAAAGATGCACAAACGGAAAATAAAGTAAATTCCGATGCTTTGTTGAACTTCAGTAAAAATTTAGTTTGCCATCAATAGAAGTTAATTGTTATTTTGTATGGGAATTTCAGTTACCTGATAGATCGTCCCATGACTGGAATATGTACACAAGTTTCAAGATCATTAGTTTAAACGTTATTAGGAGAGAGGTACAACACCTTTACACATTCAGTTCTTTCATCAGTGCAGCAAAACTAAATAAACTAAGATATTAATTATTCTCTCGAATGTTTTCCGTGATTCATTTTGATTACTTTTTATTAACTTGAAACTATGAATAAGCAATTAGTTAATGTTTTAATGCGCCTGTTTAATTCTATGAAGAATGAGAATAAAGCCAGTTGTTGAATCAATATTCTAGTTTTTGTTGTTAATTTATTAAAGGTACTTTGTTCTTGGAGATGCCACAATGGTTTCGACGATTCCAATGTACTTAACGTTTCAGAAACTGTTAGACTGGTTAAAGGAGACTTGCCTTCATGATCTTCAGTCGCTCATTTGTAGAATAAGTCCATTAAGAGAGAGAGAAGAAGGTTGATGAAATCACATATCGGTCCTTGGTCGGCCATTTTCCGGGTGGTAGCGTTTGGTTTTTGTGTTAAGTCCACCGAGTTCAAGCTCAATGTACTTCCGTCGTTGCCAGTCGATCGCCTTTTGTTGGGAAGTGGTACACGAATCTTGACATGATTTCCTCTTGGCAAATGAATTGAACTGTGATGGGCCATAGCCGAAGAAGAAGAAAAAAAAGAACAACATCGGTTTGCTTCCTATTCTTGGTGGATCTCAAGGAGAAAATGATAGCACGCCACCAAAGTTTTTCGAAGTGAACGAGATATTAAGTGGTAAAAAAAAATAACTGAGATTGCGACAGACGACGACATTGGCATTGCTGACGACAGAATACGTCAAAACACAATTAAAATTGATAAATTTACTACAAAAATGCAAAATATTATAAAATTAAATACGCAGGTACATCATAGTGGGAAAAATATGTTTGGCCGTCTTATTTAATAAATTTTTATTAAAAAAAACCCATCTAGATTTCGTAAAACCTGCGCTTTTTAATTGAGTAACGTTCTTTGCTTCTTAATGCAAATAATTAATTGTACTTTAAATTTTGTTTATGCTAAAAATTAATGAAATCTGCAAACACTAATGTAATCCAGCTAAATCGAATTCATTTTAATCTCAGCAAAACACTCGCAAATTTAAATGGATTACGATGCGTTTTTAGACGTCTACAATTCATTGTTTGCCTTCTGTGCGATAAATTTTACCACCTTTTTTTTTTTTTTTTTTTTTTTTTTTTGACAAATTTCTATACTAGGAGATTCTCAAATATTAGAGAGAAAGAGATATCATCTATTATTCTGTACGTCAAATTTCAAGAAGATCTGCTTCTTGATTCAGAAGTTACAGGGACACACGCCGACGCACTGGAGTTTTGTGAGCTTAGTTTTTCTGTGAAAAGTAGACTGTAAAAGGAGTATATTAATTTGCTACCATGTTCTGAAATAATTTCTAACCTTCCCCAGTTTCTAGACGATATACTGACAACTCCTCCCTTGATGAGGGGCGGGAAGACCGGAAGGAAGCCGAAACCAAAAACTGCGATTAGAGGAAGGATGATGATTCCCAATTCGGGATGATATGAGGAAGGATGATATGTTATTGAAACGAAACAGTGCTTTTTTTTTCATCATCAACATATGCATCACCAATCATTGTAAAAGCATACATTGTTTACCCTCTATATACTTTATCTATATACTTTATCAAAATAAGGAATAAATTGTAAAACAATAACACATTATTCGGTCTCATTTAACTAATAAAAGAAAACTCATTATTTTAAACATAATAATTCTGGTTTTCTGATAGTTATTTTTTGTTTTTGTTGTGATTTTCCACAGAAGGTTTTGAAATAATACTGTACTATCGGAGAATCAAGAGACTTTTAAAGAGACCATATTGATCATTTTTTACGTCTTTATCTAGTCTTTTTTTCCCTTATCTTTTTGGCATTTACTGTGAAAAAGCCTGATTTTCTTACTGTTTTTATTTCCTGTAAACATCTACAGTTCTTCTATAGAACTTTCTATAGTTCTTCTATTGTTTCTATAGTTCCCTTCTTCCTAAGATCTGAATGATAACAATGGGTGAGACCAAGTTGTATATAAAATGACATCCTGGTACAGCTGTTTCACGCTAATATGGCGATCATCAGCCAGGAGCAGTCATCAACGAGGTCTCGATACACGGGTCTAAACTTTTGCGGATTCCACATTTGTTCCCACGTAAGATCTGGATAGATTACGGAAAGTGCTTTCTGAAGACATGTTAAGCTCCAGAATGCTACGAAATCTTGTTTCCAATCAACCTACGTTTAAAATATAATTTCTAATAAGATTTTAATGAACTGTATATGAAATTTATATCCTTTTGTTGTTTCTGTTTGCTTTCCTTTCCCGCGGCATCATTAATCATTAAATCTTCCGTGGATTGTTTTATGATATGTAATTTAAGGTGACAAAACAACTATTAATGAATATATTGCTGTCCTATTAAATAGGACAAAATAAAACAAACCAACAAACTAATAAAAGTCAAAAAGTTGCAAATTTATTAACTGAAAATCATGGCGGTTGTTAGATTTCCTGCAGATCTAATTCCAAATACCTGAGTAACCTACTTAATGAAACTATATCTGAAACTTATCTAAAAAAATTATTCTCAGTCACCACTCATTTTATTGGAATGTGTCTCAAAATTAGTGCATTTAAAATCTTTGGCTTTTTCTAGAACAATCCTAGCAAATGCAGATCAGCCACGTAAGAATACGAAAACTGTCTTGTAAAAGTAATTACAAATCAACAAAATGATTAAATGTTTTAATGATTAGTTAATTAATAGATTGCTAAATTAAATCAAATGTATAAATTTCGTCATCCAGTTTACATATATTTTTTATATTTTATTGTATAATATTTATATGAATTTATAATTTTTATTTCAAATAATAAAGTTTTTAAAAGAAAATTATGATTATTTGGTGATGAAAAAAAAAAGTATTACAAAGTCACAATAACATGATTTTGTTATTCTAAGTATATAAAAAAACAAAATTCTTAATGTAAATTGTTAGAAATATTTTAATTTAATTTAGAAAAAATAATCTTAGCAAAGTTTCAATACAATAATAAGATTTAAAAACAAACAAACTTATGTTGTTGATGTTTTATTTTTATTTTTTTTTAATTTTCATAATTTTATATTTATGGATTTCATTTTCCATAAATAAAAGAAAGAATATTCCTAGAGAATAACAGGATTCCTGTATTTCAATTGAAAAATACTAATTATAATTTTCTTAAATTTAATGCAGAGAATGTCTTATTTCATCTGCTCATAAAAGTTTAGAAAATAATTATAAGTCGAAATCTGTAGTTTCAAAGTAATTCAAAATACGGTAGGAAAACTGTCACTATAGTAAAAGGTTATGATTCTTCAAAAGAAAAATCGTTATTTTTGAATCATATGGAGCAAACAAGCAAAAAACTATGAACCACAAACTTTCAAAATACCTTCTCTATTTATTTCTTGTCAGTAATTTATTTATTTATTTGTTATTTTGCTGTCTTGCCAGTGGGTGTTCAAAGTTGCTACGACAACTGTATTTTGGTTTTTGTTTAATCTGTTCCAATTATAAAACGCGATCTTGGAAGATCTATGTCTCCATCGAGGTTTGCTGCATTAGCACTGTTGTCAATGGTGGGTGCTTCAATAGGCAAACAAAAGGCGCTAATTACTTTTAGTAATTAATACGCTCATCGTTAGTGCACTAATTATGAAATCATAAAGCAGCAAAGGTTTTGACTTGGAAAGAAAATGACGTAACATTCAATTTAGCTTCTGTGAAATGAACTGAGAATATATAAACGCCATGTTGCTCTCGTGAATAGAGATTGGAGCTTGTAGGTTTTTAGTAAATAATTTACTGTAAAAAAATATTAGTAATAATCATATAATTACTCTTCTAAGAAAAAGGTTTGATTAACCCAAAATGTATTTGCGAATAACTTTTGACTTCTTGGCATATATATTTCTGGATTCTATCTAACTATTTTCTAAGTGTTGATTATTATTAGACGTCCAATTCAATCTAAGATTGTATAAATATTTACTTTCTTTCATTCCAATTCTTGCATATACCTTCCTAACTATTTAATAGTTATTTTGTTATTTTCTTCTAATGCTAATTAAAACTGGCGAGCAATTTAAATTGTTGACTTTTTTTTTTGTTTTCGTGGAGCCACTTTCAATACTTTTATTTTCCCTTGTTTTAAGCCATAGATAAATAATTTCTTTCTAAATTCGTTTTTATTAACATAGAAGTATTCAGAACTAAAAAATAAGCTATAAATATTCATTACATTGATACATGCAAATAGATGTATGTATTTGGTTTAAAAAGATGTTTTAGACATAATAATTCGAATGATAGATTCGTGAATTTTTTCAGATCATCTATTTGGAAACTCCATGGTACTGACGTGAACGAAGCCGTAGGGAAATATAATGTGTAGCTCTAAGTGAAGATTAAAAATATAAAGAATACATCAAGAAAGAATTTGGAAAAGATGTAAAATAAAAATTCTGGAAAGTCTTTAGGTAGCTGATTGAAAGAAACAAGCAAAGGTTCATTCATACAAAAGAGTGCAAATAACTGAAATGTCGGTTTTTAGCTTTGTAAATAGAAGCATCATAGAACGAAGTCAGCGAAATGGTTTTAAGATGTAACTTCTTAGATGTGATTTTCTTTTTAATGGCTTGTGAAATATCGGCCCTTCTATCTTTGGATTTAATGTGTCATCCAACGGATACAAAAGGATCAACTACTATAATATTAAGTTATTAATATTAAAGTTAGAATATAAAGCGAGCAATTCTTGTAAATTTTATCTTGAAAACGGACCTAAGGATTTTGATGAAATGGGATGAATCTACCGTTTTCGGGTGCGAGAAAGCGATTTAGCTAGGTCTCGACTTCCGGAAAACTCATTTAGGGAATTAAATGATTGATCTGGGTGCCAGTTATTATCTACAGTGTTCTTACTTTATTTTCGTTTTATCTTCCGAGCAAACCTCAATCTTCCAGGTACTGTAATTTAAAGTTAGAATATTAATGGAGGACAAAATGGCAGCTGAAATTCATTCACTCAAAGTATAGCTGGATAACTTATGAGAACGGTGTTTGATCTTGAGGAATTTTTTGAAATGTTAATTTCCTAAATACAAGCCAAGTCGATGCTGACACCTGTGAATCGTTGCTCACTTACTTAAACTCTAAATTTTGGGCGATGTTTTGAATTCAACAAGATAACGGCAGTGACTTCTAAAAAGCTTAGAAACTGGATAAATTCGAGTAGCCGAGATTGTATTCTCTGCATTATAACTCAATTGTATTCAGTTTTCAATTGGCCCGTAATTTCGTGTGGGATATGTCATGGAAAAGATACAAGAAGTTGTACCTTAACCTATTAAGAAACAGAAGAGAAACCTTGTTCTCTTTGCTGTTGTTTGTTTGTTTTTTTTGTTGCTACTTTTCTAATCCTTTCTTTATTAAGAGATATCGTCCTTTCAGAACCAGTCGCGATGGTGGTTCCTAGCGCTTGAGGGAGTTGAGTGACCCCGCCACTAGGGGTCATCCCATTTGACCCTCACACAGGAATCGAGAGCAAAGTGGACTCGACCGCAACCCATTGTCGCTGCGCTGCTACTACCTCCTACCTTTTTTCCCAGAACGTGCAAAGAAGATGCCAGTATTAACTGCCCCCTGGCGCATTTCTAATACGGAAATGAATGGAGCAGCCATATTGGAACAGTTGACCTGCTCTCTTGTCACATCTGTAGGCCACGGTGTGTCATTTCTGCATGGATTTTTTGATGACTCGAGATAATGAAGCAGAAATACTTCACCTTGGTTTCTTCCTGATCGGCGTGGCCGCTTCATATTTTTGTTTTCAACTTTTTCTTCCTTGAAAACTTTAAATTATTAATGATAGTAAATTTTAAAGAAATGTGTAAAAGAATAAAAGAAAGGCTATTTCAAGATGGATTGGGCTTTTTTTTGTTTGTTTGGTTGATTCTGAGATCTAAAAACAAACAGTTGACGTGTCAGTGTTTGAGTATCCGGTAAGATCCAGAAGCAATTGCTCCATAGGCAGTAGATTATATAAATTTATAAGTAAGCTTTCAGTTGTCTAGTTTTTAATATTAGGATGACTGTGACGCTCTAAGGAGAGTCGTCTATTTGAACTTAACAAACATCAAGCCTCATCTCTTTTCCATCCCACGCTAAAACGGCGGGACAAATTTTGATAAAAATTCGGAAAATTTGCGTAACTATGGTCCAAATTAAAAGATGATTAATTTAGCCTGCATTCCCATCCCTCATAAATCACCCCACTCCCTTCAATAATATATATAATGTTTCAATAATTTAAAAAAAAATACTTAGTAATTAGTATTTTTATTATTATTAAAACATTATATTTATTCAGTCGCCGCAATAATCTATTCAAGCCATAGGCGTATTTCGTGCCTCTTTCCACCCCCACCCCCGAAATGTAGAGAGCAAGCCCCTATTTTCTTCTATTTTTTTTTTTATTGATGGATATCGGCTCCTAACTTGTTTCATCCCGAAATAAAATCTTGCATGCGCCCCTGATTCTAGCCAAAAAAATACAAACAAACTGTTAGATTATAACAAAAGATTTATTTGCAGAGAAGTTCTTTAAAACAATAATTAATGTATAATATTTAAATACAAACAACATTTAAAGTTTATACTTATTCTATACAAATCTTCAGATACAAATCCACTTCTAATTTTCATTAGATGACGCTTCTTCTTAGTTGAGTATCCAGTCATTAACGTATCACAAACTTCGTATACAAATATTATCTTTAATATTTGTGACTAACAGTCCATTGATTACGAGTATTTCACTAAAAGTCCATTAAATATTTCACCGAAAGTTTGAATATAACACGATTAAATCCTGTAGATATAGCACTGTTAATCCAATCGATATAGCACTTAATTAGTTCTTTACGTAGTTATTAAATTGTTCTTTAGAATGTTCTTTAAATAGTTCTTAAATAGTTTTTAAACACAAGAAATATAAATCACTCCATCTTTACTGAGAAAAACTTCTAGACACTTCTTTTTAATAATCAATTCGAACATCGGCTCGCTATGCACGTGATAATCCTTTTCACGCGCTTCATTGTTCAAATTAATCAACGTCATCTTTAATTAATTTTTACTTATTCACTACACAAACTGATGTAAAAAATACATGTATTCAAGAGAGTTGTTTAAGTAGCATTATTTTAGAAATTTGGAAATTAATGAACATACAATTATCAATTGGATTAAGCATTTTCATAGATAAACGAAGCCTTGTTTAAAATGACGGTGTGAGAAAAGAAATCGAAAAGTACAAGTTTGAATAACTACTTAATACCAATTAGAAGATCAGAACTGGTTCTTAAAGGAAACGAATGCGCCTGCACTCTAAGGTACTTTCAGGATTTACTATTTGTCAGCTAATTTATCGTATTCACTTATTGGATTTGAAGGACTTGGTTTTTGATATTTGCGATATCTGACGGTGAACTTCGTAAGTTAATACAAAAGATACCGGTAATTTATGATTGAAATATTTTACGATATATAGCGAGAATCCGCTGAATTCTATCAGGTTTAATCCGAATTACGTTCGGATTCTCATTTTAGAAAAATACTGATCATAGAAAGTAAAACTAACATCAAACAAAACAAAAAAGTAATTGAAAGTGAAATGCAAGTGAGGTGCTATTGAATGATGAAATTGTGGTAGAGCTAATATTTGATTTTCATAATAAAACTATCCTTACGCTATCTAACTTCCTCGTTAGGATGATTTTTGAATGATTAATTCCTTAGCAACATCGGCAGTGGTCTAGTGTCAGAATAAACTATTCGGAGTTGTGGATTAAATATTGTTCGTGTTAATAATATGAAGAAACTTTTAATATCAATAAAACATTGGCTGTATACAAAGTATTTGAATTCATTAACGCAAATGCATTCCACTCTGAATCTCTTGTAATCTTTGATTATTAAAATTGTGTATTTCAATAAATGATATACTATATTTTAGGCTTCATTTCAGATAAACGTAAATAACTTAAATTTTATTGATTCTCTACAATTTACATTTTACTTTTTCGAAATGTATTTTTTTTTAATTTAGATGTATATTTTTTTAAATATTCATAGATTACGTCGTGAATATTTAAAAAATATAATTATTAATTAATATTTCATGTTAATTAATATTTAAAAGACTATAAGTTGTCTTACATAAAAAAAAGTGAATGTTGTTTTGTTTTTTTAATTTAACTTTTATCCTAGATAAAAACAGTTTTTAAAACAGAAGAAATATAAATTACTCCATCTTTACTGAGAAAAACTTCTAGACACTTCTTTTTAATAATCAATTCGAACATCGGCTCGCAAATTCACGTGATAATCCTTTTCACGCGCTTCTTCATTGTTCAAATTAATCAATTTCATCTCTAATTAATTTTTACTTATTCACTACACAAACAATATGTAAAAACTGATGTAAGAAATACATGTATTCAAGAGAGTTATTTAAGTAGCATTATTTTAGAAAATGGAAATTAATATAAAAAATTGGTTTAAGCATTTTCATAGAAAAACGAAGCCTTGTTTAAAATGACGATGTGAGAAAAGAAATCGAAAAAGTACAAGTTTGAATAACTACTTAATACCAATTAAAAGATCAGAACTGGTTCTTGAAGGAAACGAATGCGCCTGCGTTTTCATTTTAATTTTTCGTTTTGATTTTGAATGTATTAAATATTTGACTTACATATTTTCTCTTGTTTTTTTTTTTAGGTAAGTTCTGGATATTCTGTTTTCCCAAGATCTTAATTAAGGTAAAAATACAATATTTTACAGTCATATATAAAATAGTAGCAAGTCGGATGGGTAAAAAGTAATAATAATAATTAGAAAGGTCGACTTTTTTTTATAGGCTTAATAATAGTAATAAATTTAAAAAAGTCTGTCTGCCCTTTTATTACTACTATTAATTATTATTATTGTTGTTGTTGTTTAATCAACAAAATATACTTACTAAGTATTTGTGTTTTATAGATATAAAGGATTTTTTATATATATATTAACGCAAAATAAAAATTTGTGCATAATTGATAGTTATTTCGCAAAGTATCATAATTTTCCTGTTAGTCATGAATAATTTTTGAAACGCGAATTCCTGAACAACTAAAAGGTGAACTGAAATCTCGAAAAATAAAAAGAGATGTGGGCGAAATGTACAACTGTTCAAACACTTGACGGGACAGATCTTAATAGCTGAATAACACCACGCGAGGAAAAAGTTTTAGCTTTTAGATTATATTTTAGTACAATACTTATATAATTATTGAATCGTCCACCGTATTCTTATCGTTTTAAATACATAAACATAAATCCTACAAAAAAAATAAAATCGTATTTTCTATAGGGTTTGGGAATAAAAAATGTGAAGTTTACTTTAGGCTACACATCGTAACAAATTTGTACTATGAATTTTTTATATAGGATAAATTTTAGACAATGACTGTCCAGTTGTTATTATTATTACGTGAAGATTACTTGTAATGTTGGGATTGGAGAAACTTGTGAGAAAACTTTCTTCCTAAATTGCCAAACTTCGTTTTTCTTTTGTCAATTTCTGTTTTTCAAAAGGTGTATTTATCACTCATAGTAATTTCCTCTAATTCATACTACATTTCTTCATGTATATCTCTTTTGGAAATGCAGCATATTTTCAATCGGCAATGTTAAATTTCGTCATTATTGGAAATAAGCTGTGTGTGTAGCCTGACTGTGTCAACATCGATTTTCGTAATAGTAAATACTTTATCAAAAACAACTTGACGGAAAAAGTTAGTATTTTTCCAGCATTTGTCACCTTAAAGCACAAAGAACTGATTATGTGATTTCGTCCCGATATAATTTCCTTTAGTTATTTATTTATTTTTGATTTAGAAGAATAATTCTCTTCTTTCGCAAAACTTCTAAACATAAGATTAATAGGGAAAAAAAGGTCGACGAAGAGGATTTTGTGCCATCAATGTGATGAAATCCTCCGATATCTCAGTAGTAAACAATTCATATACTTCTTTGTTTAAAAAAAAAACAACAGATGCAAGCTACATATTCATCTCCTGCACCGATTTTGTAAGAATCTATGGAACTAGGTAACGAATGTGAGCAGAAATGGAGTAAAGTTGAGTTAAAATATATGTTTTGAAATTGCAGTGAGAAAACAATTCGAAATGTATCTACTTGTTCTTTAGTTATAATAATAATAAATAATGAATTACAAACTTAGGTAGATAATAAACATAGACACGATCAAGTTGGAAAGATTATCCATCAAAAACTCGCAAAAAAAAAAAAAAGAAAGAAATATACGTGTTAACAAGAGGCATAACCACCCACTACAGATATATATCTGATATCATTCTTGAAAACGACACTCACAAGTTGTATTGGGACAGAACATTCTCCACTGATTAAACCGATTTACTGTAATAGACCAGGCATTACTTTAATAAAGAAAACTGATGGACAAATCTATTAATGAACTTCTCAACAATAATAACCTTGAGGAAACTTTTCGACAAAAACAGACGAGGTACAGGTATCTAGAATTGAAACTCAAAAAAACAATGGGGTATCTGGAAGATTTAGTACAGTTCCAATTGACTCATCTGATATAATGCCTAAGTCTCTACAAATCTCAAAATACTCGGTTATCTTGCTTCAAATACATACATTGGGCTGCAAAAAGCAGCACTACTTAATACTTGTAATTTATTAGTTAGGAAATGTATTCATTCCTGATTAAATAGAAAACAATCTGTTTCAATTGCAAATCCATTCGTCAACCCGTCCTTTCTGAATAATAAACCGTAGGGTCTTTTGGCCGCAGTTAGTTGTCTGCCTCACTAATTTGTCACAGTAAAGCTAATCAGTTATTTGGTAAACTCATGTTATTTGGTAAACTACCATACAGTTGAATATTCCAGGTTTAACCTGAGACAAACAATCATCTAGATATATAAAAGAAAAGTTGTTTTTTTACTGGCGTTATCTCCTCCGAAACCATAAGAAAGAAATACAAATAAGGTGGCAAAAGTTAGGTATAGTATTGAGGTACCCATGTTTTTATCTACGTGGGTCAACCGGAAGTGACGTCACTTATGACCAAACATGAGGTCTCCGAGTCGCGGTCGCGGGTGGTGAGAAAATTATCTCTCAATCTAAGATCACGTGATTACAGGTTTGCTAGCAGTAATAATAAAAATATAGCAGATATGGAGTAAAGTTAACTAAATATAAATATTGAATTACAGTCAGAAAACAGTGTCGAAATATATCTACTTGTTCATTTGTTGTAATATTAATAATAATAATAATAAAAATAATAATAATAATAGAATATATAGATACGATCAAGCAGGAAAGATTAGCCATTATCTATTGTTACCTGCAACAAAATATGTAGCAAACATAAGTAGATTCCAGTCCAATCACATGATCATTAATTTTGATTTTTTAGTAAATGATATACGCTATAACATTTATTAATGTTGTATATTATATATATATATTAATATATTATTTATTAATATAATAGATTACTTTGTCATACCATATAGAAGTCATCCCCCCCCCCCAAAAAAAATTTTTTTACAATTTCAAACAAATATATATTTCAAATACTTATTACATTCTCATTGCAAATAAAAATAAATAAATTAACTTCCAAACATGTTGATATTGAATTTACTATAGTTCAATTCTCAGAGGTTGAAATTAAGGCCGGACGCAGTGGACGGCGAGTGAGGCACAGGTCGTAAGGTACAAAACTGCTAATTGCACTTACATTTTTCTTCATTTTAATTATATTTAAACATTAGAGTTTCTTTAAAATAAGGTAACAATATTTGATTCCTGGAAAAAAAATGAGAAAGGGGGAACGAATTTTTTTTTTCAACTTTGACCTTGAGGCTTAAAAATAGTTTTGATCCGGTCCTGATTCACATAATTAAAATACTTATGCAAGAAACGGTGAAAAATGTCTCTCGTGCATCGAAATTCCAGATTATAAACTACTTTTTCTTTTTTCTATTTCCAGGTTTGTAAACTATCAGTTCTCTTTAAAACTTAATATAAGAATATTCTGTATATTTATAATAGTGTTATACTTTATATATAAATCTTGGAAAGTGTAACTAACTTATGTTGTTAATAATATTGAAGTAAGATTTGAATAGCTTTATTTTGTATTATTTTCAAATTACTTTTATCTGCTAGTGATAATGGCTGTATTGATGCTATACCAGTTGAGTCTGTATATACCAGTATCATAGAATTAACTGAATATTGAAATTTTATAATGAATATTTAGAAAAGTAAAGCTTTCATATTAAGATATTTTATTTTTTATTTATTTATTTATTTATGATGGGGGGGAATCCACTTATGAAAAGTGGTTCGCAGAGTTGAACAATTTGGAACCATTACTCTTTATGAAGTGTTTGGCGAGAAGTATGTTGAATCTTCTATCTTTATTCGATTGTAAAGTTATTTTTGAGTCATTTTATAAAGAAATGTCAAATGAACTCAAACATATGAGCAGTTCTGGCAGTGCTTAGCTGCAGTCTGGGCCTTTACTTGGATTTTAGGCTGGGTCCCAATCGCTAGATTACAAGGCGCCCTCCCACCCAAGTCAGATTACATGACTCACTAGTGTCTCACTAGTGATTACTTGAATGGCCCTAAGATTTAGTAATGCCCCCCCCCCCCTCCCGGAATGGTTCAAGCACATGGATGCATGGTATATACAGTAAGTAACAAGTGATGAGGCTTTTTAAAGCATTTTTCTAACTTATATGAATAAGAATCTGTTCCTGTTCTTATACAATAATTTTACACCAAGCGGCTCTAGTCAGTAGTAATAATAATAATGTCGTAATGTTTCATCTCTCGTTCTGTTAAGCTTCTTCCCAAGCTCCCTTGAACCCCCTAACCCCTGTACCACAGTACGGTGACCGTACTGAATAAAGATACCATTTTTACTAGCAAAAACCGTAATTTATATTGGTAATATTTAGAAAATCGTTAGATCATTCCTATTGCTTCGTGAGTGACTACACATTTTAAGTATTTTAAGTAAGTATCCTTATTTTAAGGATGACTAGGGACCAGTGGCCAATCCAACGTTTGCCCACTTGTTTCTTTGAAAGATGCCAAACTTTTTTTTTTGTCTATAGGAAAAAAGAATCAACCAATTACACTTTCGCATCAAGATGCTTTAAATATAAGAAGTACATTCTAAACAGTGTTTACAGTTACATTTACTGACACAGAAAATGTCTGATTGTTTTTTTACATCTTTTGTTAGTAGTAAAGGTATGAACTACAAAAAAAAGTTATTTGTGTTAAACTGTAAGTTAGAGCAACGGCATAGTTAGGACTGATGCATTATTAAAATCTGTTTCCTTTTTTTCTGTAAAAATCAATGTAATCTAATATTGAAGAAAGCTAATGAATTTTCAAGTAAATTTGGAACAATGTTAACTCGAGAAATTAAATTTAACCAAGAAATTTAAGATTTGCTAAGAAACTTCAAGAATGCTTTAAAACATTGCTAATAATTCGAAATCTAACTACGATTTAATAAATATACGATTCCTAACAATAGAAAGGAAAAAGATCTTGTGTAACATTTTTATCAACAATCTGTACGTGACCAAAAAAAAAAAAAGTTTTTTTTATTGCATTGCAGAATATATTTTATATTCACTGAATGAAATTAAGATTGAAAGATTGTTACTAAGGCTAGGGTTTGATTGATTAAAATAGGTGTGTTTGTAACTGATAGTATTTTTACAATTGCGTTACATAAAACAAGGCATAGATTATTGTTGCAATAATCTCTGTCAAAAGTAAAATACTAATCTGGCAACGAAAGATTTTTAAGACCGCTGTAGACAGACAAGAAAACTTGCCCACCGATTGCGATAAAAGAAATGTTAAATTAAAAAAATAGTCAAATTTCGTATTAAACAAAATTGGATTTTTTTTTTTTTTTTTTTCAAAATTTCTTTAAAATCAACCGGAAAAAAAAAAAAAAATAAAATAACATTGATGGTTAACAAATTGAATAACAGGCAAAAAGAACATTTTTTTCCTTCCTTTTTTCTCTTTACATCATCGTGGACTTTTAATAGAAAATTTTCGTCATAATTTAGTGGTTAAGAAACTTTCAAAATTAAATCTATTTATTCTTGTAGTACTGGACTTAAAAAGTATTAATAAAATCGAAAAAAAGAACATAACAAGGCCGTAAAATAATTGATCAATGCAATCCTAGATACTGAGCAAAGAAAATTCAAGAATCTATATTACTAAAATCTTTTATTTCTCTGTCTGTCTGTCTAACCGGCGCAATTGTTAATTACTAGTTTCCCTTGCTGAGAAAGTCAGTTTATAAAATTTTCTTTTTTTTATAAATATATTTTTTCGCCTTGCATGGGTTTCGAACCGAGTACCTTCGCAGTCACGAACGCTAACCATTGGACTACTGCTGGTCCCCTAAGATATAATCCTACTTTTATTCTATTTGTTCGCGCGCCATCAAATAATGAGTTCATTCAAAAAGGAATAAACTATCACTTTTTACCATAACCGCTTTTAATCGATTCTTCTTGGATTATCTCATACTTATCAGGGGGTGACAGGGGGATGGCCTAGTTAATAATAAAAAATAAAAAAAAAATGCGCTTCTTTAGCG
Organism: Thereuonema tuberculata; assembly: GCA_023159025.1. Taxonomy (NCBI): domain Eukaryota; kingdom Metazoa; phylum Arthropoda; class Chilopoda; order Scutigeromorpha; family Scutigeridae; genus Thereuonema; species Thereuonema tuberculata. The sequence continues at coordinate 15,882,257 of JAFIDM010006943.1, read as the reverse complement.
AATTAATGTAAGTCGTTTTTTGACAAGATGATGATTTACTTAGCTGCGAGTATTTGTTTCGTGAATTGATTTCACTAAAAGGGAATTTTTCTGATTCATACTTTCCTGGAGGCAGCAAAAGCTAAACCAAATGCTGCTTCATAAGAACAGTTACAGCCAAAACTTCAATCTTGATATAATTAATTCCACAAACGTTGGTTAGAAAACAATTTAATGCAGAATCACGCAAAAGCTGGAATAAAGATAACTATAGTAATTATTTAAGAAAACTAAAAATAAAATTATAAAATATTGACAATAACTTTCCGAACTTCCACAAATCTAAATTTAAATCTACATTTACCATAGTAGGAAAATGAATTCACAATTGCCTATATATATATTTCACTGTTGTAAAACTGCGCTGCTGAGATGGTCATTTGTTAAGCCTTGTCTGCAAGGTGAGCGTTCAAAGCTCGGGGGTAAGACAGGATTTTTCTTTTCATTCCACTCTCCCGATGTCCATGTAGAGATCTTCTCCAATGTTTTTCCCTTTCCGGCCCTGTGGAAGGCAACGGGAAGCCACAGAATCCTTCGTAGGTTGCCACGAAATGTGGTGGTCGCTTATAGAGCCCTACAGCACTTACCCTTCTTTGATACTGAACAGCTTCTGGTAATAGTGAGACCCTTCAACTCTGTCCATGGATCCTTGGCAATTGTTAAGAATTTTATTTCCCTGTTAAATTATGAATGTGAAGGATGTCTGCTAACTAACTAAAGTCAACTAAGGATGTCTGTTAACTGTACCTAGTTGTCTTTTGTATATTATAAAAAACCATTGAGAAATGAGTTGACGAACTCGATGACTATTTCATTTATTACTTTTTGCTTCTATTCTGCATTTTCCAATTCTAATACAGTACAACTTAGATAATTCGAACGTCTTTAATTCGAAATCGTGGTTAATTCGAAGATTTCTCTTAGTCCCTTGAATTTCTTATTAAATCAATGTTAAAAAATCGTGGATAATTCGAAGTTCAACTTCCTTAATTCGAAGTTTTTTATAAAAAATTTCGAACCATAACGACTTTTCGGCGTTTCATCGTTAAGAAATTCGACACGTGACAACTGAAATCCCCTTCCCGCCACCGTTCGACACGTGACGCTTCAGACGCCATTCGAGCTTCCTGCTGTCAGTGTCACCATGTCTTTCAGTAAACCATGCGTGTACAAGAATTTAAGGTTCGCTGAAAAGGTCACCATCATTCGCGAGGTGGAAAAGGGTGTGAAGAAGAAATGCCAAATCGCCAACGAGTACGGGATAGCGCCGAATTTCGTCGGTACATTGAAGGACAAACCAACGTAAGTGAAGCTGTTTTCCGTTCACTAAACATGCTTGATGATTTTGCTAACCTTAAGCGACTGAATTCTACAAAACAATCAAACATTGCACAATTTTTTGAAAAACTATAATTTTCTGTATTGAATGTAATATGTACTGTAGCTTACGTAATATAAATCTTATTTTGTTTACATACATATAGTGTTTAAGTCTTTCATACCATGATCTTTCTGAATAAATATTTACTTATTGACAGAATAATCTTTTCAAGCATTCAGTGGACCTGAAATTAAAGTTAAAAGATGTAACTTGTTTAATTCGAAGTCTTGGATAATTTGAAGTTTTGTAGTGGTCCCTTCAGCTTCGAATTATCCAAGTTGCACTGTATTTTAAAAGCCTTAGAATGAAACGATTGCCAGCATAATTTTACGTGGAAGACTTCTTAGAAATTAATATTTTCTGGTTGAAACCAAAAGGAAACATCGTTCTGTTTAAAACAATGAGAAATACTTGTTGAACAAGATAGAATTCTTATGGCAGACGTTGAAGAGATCCACCAAGACGATGTCTTGACGGAATCTTAATGATCCGAAATTGGCCACTGATGAAAACTCGAGAAGATTTCTTCTTCCTCGTACAGAGACCTGAACCTTGGCGTGAAAGTCAAGAGAGAACCTCTTTCCAGGCCATCTTATTGATTCGAACAGACTCGGAATGAAGAGTTTTGCAGAAGTGGATGACACAACACCTAAGGAGGAAATTCTGTTCATATTGTATCCACAAGAAGCATTAGCGTTTCTGACTAAATTTACAATTAAATTATTGCTTAGTGAAGATAAAGAGTTGCTCAAACAGAAGTTGTTAAAGGTTTTGTTTCAAAATTTCGGTAATTTAATGTGTCAGTTTCTTTCTAGCGGGTAATTTGTTTTCACCTTCAAATAGTTAACATGAATATATACTATTCTCCATTTAGTTAATGTTCCCTAAAGCAAAACTTCCGTTTCACAGTTCAGAGGCTGCAGAACCCTCTGTGACGGAAGATGGGTGGGTTTTGTTACTTCCGGGGCCTCATGTGGGCTAAAGTTAATTCGAAAAAAAAAAAAAAAAACTCAACAACACTAGAATTTCATTACGTTTCTCCCATCTAGTTCCCCCTGAAAGCTAAATTTAAGTAAATAATCGTAAACAAACAATTAAATTCAATTACTGCTATTGTAAATTGATATAAAAATTTCGTGGCAAGATTTACATTTCACTTTAGTCAATGGATTTTGTTTTATTTAAAGTATTGAATAAAATAACATTATACGAAATGTCGTATAATAATCTTTTAATTTACTAATCTTTTACAATTAATAATTATTTTTTTAATTTATCCTTTTAATGAATATCTGTATTGTTTTGTTTAATCCTCATATTTGTTTAACTGATGTCTTTGAATTCTTATAAAGCAAACTTGTTTGCTTTAGCTAATTATGATGTACGAATCGATTCAATATATGTGAAGATAATTTCTTCAGAAACATTATTACGTGTTAAACTTAATAAAACTTAAAATGGTAATAATTAGTAAATAATATTTATCATGGGCAAATTTCATAGATGAAGTAATAAAAGATTGGAGCCTACACAAAAGAATAAAATTAAAATTATATACTTAAGAAGAAATGATACGACCGTTTTCCATCTTACATTGGACCTTTCTCAAGCAATATTAAAATAAATGTGTAAGATTGAAATCGGTCGTATCATTTCTTTTTAAATATATAATAGTGATTTTATTCTTGTGTTAGGCTCCATTCTTTTATTACTTCAACTTAAAATGGCAGAGTTTTAGCATTGCTGAGCTCATCCTTTCATTCAGTTTGAAAACATAGTAATAACATTCCTAATAAATGGAATAAAGTTCTATTAAAGATGTATTCCATACTAGGCCATTTTTAACCTTATAATGAAAGGTCTAGCTCATCAAAATTGTAGAATAATCCAAGTTATACACATATCTTATGTGTTACGCAGACTCATAATTAAACATACAAAACTTTTGTAATTTCTAAAAAGTTATACTGTATTTTCAAATTTTGGGAGGGAATCGTGGCTTTTGAGGACCTTATAGTTGATTTCAACTTAACTTCACGTAGTTAGGTTCCCATTTAATGTATTTCTCCGCTTACATATTAAGACCGGGCTATTGATTCGTAGTAAGTGTTTTGAATACAAATCTTTCAGGATAAATACTTGTGCTTTCATTCAAATAAGTAGTACAGAAACTGTCCAGGAAATAAATATTCTTCAACTTAAACTTGAAATACAGTTGGGTGGTTAGCTATATTATTCCCGCCATAAACGGCCATTTTGTTTGCGCATGTGTCGTACGATTTACAAAAGAAGTAATTACTTTCTGACACAAGAAAACTAAGAGGGAACGCTTACAATTATTAATGTGTAAAAACTTTGAATGAAAGAATACCTTAGAATTATATACCTTTAATTGGGAGTACATTATGGAACCACCTTGAGTACTTTGACGGATAAGTAATAGATTTCCACTGTGAGAGGTGAAGTGATAACAATTTTCGATAAAAACTATTGAGTTTAGGAATAAAATTTACAAATAAAGAAATAAATTGTTGCTGATTAAAAACAGAAAATCGGAATTGTAATTTTAAATGTAAAAGTAAGTTTAAAAATAACAAATAAAAAAAAAATCCAATTAATTTTCCGAAGGAAGGATTTTCAACTTGCACTTAAGTTGAAAAGTGAAAGTGTATTTCCTTTCTAAAGAGACCAAAAGTTAATAGATTAGTTGGACGGGTGTCTTTAACTTGGCTGAAATCGGTGTTTGGTTGTTGGTCGATATTTTAGCGAAATGGTCGTCTGAAGAGCAATGGAAAATGCCAAAGGGAGAAGACAAAACGGCACTTGGTTTTGCAGGGGGCAGCACCTGAGCCTCTCCCTTGGCGGGTCTGCTCTGACGCACCCCTTGTCTGTGCTAGACCATTATTGCCTCCAGCGTGAGACACACATGGTGGAACAATCCAATAAGTACTTTGAGGGATGGAGGGTCGGGAACAGTCTCTTCGCACAAGATAAAAATAAAAGCCGACAATTAGACTCACCCAAACTTGGTTCAAGTTGGTATTTTTGCAAGAAATGCTAGCTTTCTTAAAATCTAAGTACTGTTCCTTCAGTTGCGGGTTGTATCACAACGTTTGCAGAAATTACTAATTAATTTCGACAAAAAGGAACATAAAAATACACACACAGACACACACAAATAACTTTAACATCAAAACAAAATAATAATAAAGAAAGAACGGACAAATTCAACCATCACATTATTGTAAATTGTTGATAATAAATACACAATAAAAAAAAAAAATTATCTGTGTTAATTAGACATTAACGTAATATATTTCCAAAACACTTGTTCATGGTTACGATTTTTCTAAATACTAAGTTAAATTTCTACATAATTAATTAATTATAATTACCTAGATTCATTATTCCATTAACTTTGTGAATAATGGCGATGTATAATTTGGAACTCCTTGTAAGTCCCAGTTCTCTAATACTCCTGATCCTTACATTGTTATAAGTTTTAATTTCGAAATAATTAAAAAATTATTCTTTTATATTTAATTACAGTTTTTAATTATCCTCTAACGAAATTTACAAAATGAAAGCTTTTTTTAGATTCATTGGTAAAAGAATTATTAGAATGTCAATGAATTATTTACCTCTTTTTTTTTTTTTTTCTTTGTAAATTATCTTCTTCAGACTGAACGTTGACCGTAAATTTTCACGTTCAATTCTGGTTCTAAATCCTTTAAGCCAATAAGGGCTAAGGATTTGAATCATCTCAGGATTTGCTCCAAAAGCATTGTAATACGATGCGTTTCTTTAATAAATAAAAGGATCTTTTAAATTCTATAAATAAATAGGAAAAAAAAAAATCTCTGAACTTAAAGAAATAAAATTAGGCCAAATGAGTAAAAATTGAAAAATAAAATTAAATATGTTAGAAACAAAAGAATAAGAAGTTTCAACTAAAACTTCTTTCGCGTTTCGCTCTTAAATAAATGAAGTAGCCACTAATTTTTAAATAATCAGCACATTTCCTAAATTTCCGTATTATATTGAGATTTTAAAAGCTTGGATAGTCTCACAAGTGTAATAACACACCATTTAACCAATCGTTATTTACTAGGCTGCAACTTGTTCTCTTCTGCGTTTACAGTATGTCTTCAAATAATTAACAGATTTATTAAATTAATGAGTTAATAAACTGGTAAAACAACTGGTTTTACAACTGGTAAAAAATTGATTCTGCAGATATGAGTTGGTAGATATTCATTGTCGAATCGTTTTTCAATTAATTTTTAAAAGAACACTGCTTTTTTCTTTTCTTTGTAAACCCTTTGCACGTCTTATCATATTCAGAGCATTGTTAATTACCTTCCACCTGTGAAAGCGAGAGGATCTATTTCACTCCTGCCCGTTTGTTTCTGAGAATTGCTAAGTATTTTTATTTCGTTTTGGGGATTTATCCTAATGAGATAATTCTCCCCCTTTCTTTCTGGGATTCCTTCCCCCTTCTAAATGCCATCTACCCCCAACTTTTTCTTTCTCCCCAAATTCACTTGTCTTTACCTACTTCTGTGACACGGTAGCTCTGTCCGCTTCATAGGAACTGATAAAATACAATCTAAATAAAAGGATACCTTTCATTTTGGGACTGAATTTCAATTTTGGGAATAATTTCAATGATGACCTTAGCCACCTCTACTAAAGACGAAACAGGTAAAAATCAATCTAGAATTATATAAAATTTATAATAAGAATAATGAAGTAATGCTTTTTATTTTGTAAACATCTCCTAAGATTTATTTAACAACAGATTTTAAAAATTTTAAAAATAAACTAAAAAGTTAAAAAACAAAAGGTGAAAGAAATAATTCCCTTAATTTAATTCTAGCTAAATTTTTTTATTAGTGCAATATTTTAATTTTTAATTAATGTAATTTGTAAGTCGTAATAATTTAAATGATAATAACATTAACAAGGATTTTTTTTTTCTCTTATGAAAATGTGTGGGGAAAAAAAAAAAAAAAAACCTTAATAACTTTTAACTTTAATTTAATTTTGCACATTTTTATTTTTTTTAATTAAAAATATTTATAGGACCACAATTTCCGTTTCAAAATCAAATTTTAAGATAAAACTCGATTACATAAATTTAATTTCATAAATTTCACAAATTAAACCCTCAAACTTTGTGTCTTGATTACATTTCCGGTTGAAATAATTTGATTTTTAATAGTTTATAATCCAACTTGTCAAAATTAATCTTTGAATTAATTATGCTGTTTAGGAAGGCAATAGATTTAACGATAAATGTAAAGTTAATATTTATTATTTTTGTCATTAAATATCCCGGTCTCGGCATATTATCACATTAAAATATTCTATTTAATTACAGCCACTGGAAATGTAAGCAATCAGTGCTCTGACAATTTATTTGAATTAACGATTTTTGAGTTATTTAATAAATTTAATTAATTTACAGCTGTGCGGAAAAGACAGTATTGATTTGTATAATTGAACTGAAACGCGAAAAATTACTAATAATAATTAGGAAAAAAAAAATAGCGTAGTGAATTACGATTACGTAGTAATTAATTCAGAATGCTAAATTATGTTTTTTTATTTAATTAAAAAATAAATTAGCAATGTTAATTGAAATTTAATAAGGTCGGCCATGCCTTGAACAAGAAGCGTTGGCCGTAAGAATTATGTGATGGTCTTCTCCTCCCCGTACACTGTTCATTCTTTTGTCCACAGTGCAATGGTATGTGTTGTAAGCGATGCGCACAGGTGACCTTGATTGCCGGACCACCTAACTCCTACAGCAAGAACGGCCAATTATTCGCCTAAATTATAGACAGCTCTGAATTTTAACAATAATAATACAAAAAAAAAAGTGTATATCACTTTTCTCTGACTTGTGTTACTTTCAAGGTCTTTTTGTGAGTGGACCTAGTCTTTCCTTTATATCATCTTTTTTTCTGTTTTTTATAAATTATTCATATTTTCACTTTATTAGTGTTGCTACAAATAGAAAAACCTTCGTGAACTATTGTTCGTTAAGGTGTGGTGAGGGAAGGAAAAAAAAAATATTCAATCTATTTTTGTCGCTTTCCTCATTTGTATTATTGAAACCTGTTATTCTTCTTTTTATGAACCGAAGTTTTTGTTTTTACTTTTGGGAGGTCATACTGAACGAAAAGGGTTTAAATCATTTACAAATATGCATAATTTGAAGTCTTAATTTTGAAAGCTTCAGATTCTATTTTACAATGTTTTATTGTAGACCATGAGTTTTTACGAGACAGTTAATGTCATCATCATTATTACTTTCAGATAATGCAGATTGTTCGGTTCGATCATGTTTGTTTGTTTTTTTCCCCAGTTTCAAAAAAATTTCGGTTGAAAATTTTTAATTTCATCCAAACATACAATTTATTGATCAATTTCTCGGAGTCCAGTGCAGAATGTCTTTTGCCAATCTATTATCGTTTCATCCTGCTACATGTTCTGTCCATTTCATTTTAGTTTCTCTTTTTACAAAGTAGAATGTCTGCTCTCTGCTTTTTCATTTCGTTTTGATCGCTGTTAACATGTAATTTTTCTGTTAATTGTATTAATTGAATTACAGTTCTACAATTTAACATAATTGTAACATTTATATTAAAGGAATTATATTATTCCAAATCAAATTTCATTTTTTGTTGCTCGCAAACATCAGCCTTTGAACTTTCTTTCATAGTATGTTAAGTCAAAAATTGAAAGATAACTCGTTATATCTGAAACTAATTCCTACCAATAACTTAGTTTTGGTTAAAGATCTAAGTTTGCTACCATTTCCTTAACATCACATTAACACAATTACAGATCTTCTTCAGAGCGTTCCAGCTTATTTTACTTGCTTTGGGGGAGGGCGGTTGATGAGTAGTTGACTGCCGACATGGCTCCTATCACGTAGCCAGTCGGTGTTAACAAATAGACGCTTCTAGAAAAGATATTAACAACTTCTGTGAATAATACAACTGAAAGAACTCAAATGTATATTTGCAATCTATTATTATTGTAATGTCTATTTTGTGCTGTAACAACTTTATTATAAAAATGCTTTAATTATATGATACTATATCAAAATTGTTCAGTTTTCCGAACGAACCAATAATCCGAACTATTTTTCCTAATCGCTACGTAGAGAAGAAGATATACAGATATACATAAGATATCCATCATTTCAATCCTTTTTTTTTAACCTATGTCGGAGAGACCGTATTATAATAATAACGATCAAGTAATTTATAATTTAAGCAAAACAATCCCACTTCTTTTTTATCTGAACTTTCTTATCAAAATCTTTCACCCTTCCCTGATCATTCATTTGCAGATTTTATCCCCTAATTTTGCATAGATTAAAAAAAAAAAAGAAATGTAATTAAGTTTATTGTTATTACTTTTATTTTTCCCGGGAAACCCCTTGAAGAAAATAGGCGAATCATGTATCTTACGTATATTAAGAATGGGGTATCTTTTCTTAATTGGGGTTTTCTTAAAACATCATTCTGGGAACCAGTTTCCAGAAATTAAAATCCCCTAGTGACCTACATTTCGGACGACGGAAATAGGGCTGTTAAAATAATTCTGACAGGGGAAATACCCAATCACATCTCACTTGTGAATGGACTTGTCCCATTTCAGAAATAAAGGTATAACTTGAAGAAAGTGGCATGAAGATTTAGAAGGTCAAAGATTAATTGAATTAAGAGACAAATTCATTGCTACAGCGAGAACATTATCATATCAAAAAGAAAACCTCTCTTTTATCTGTTAAATACTTGGGTATTGTTATTATTAAACACTTAGGTAATGTTTTGTTTACGAAGTATTTTAAATTACTTAAATTTAATTTAGTTTGATTTTTGTGATGGTTTCCGTGAAGGATTCTGGTAATTAAAAAAAAAAATAGTCTGGTGTTCTTTTCTCAAAATTTTGGATGGGATGACTTGACTAGCCCATCATTTGAGCCGATCGGAATTCCGGAGGTCCGGTATGGAAGTTTGTTAATGTTTATTTAATAAAAAAGGTTATTAACGTTAAAATTTGAACATAGTTCATAGTTTTCTTCATAAACGCCTTTTATTAACTTCAATTACTATAAAACTCCATAATCTCCACAATCTCTAAACGGCAATATTTCGTAAGACTAATCGTCTTTCTTTTTCAAGCCTACTTACTAACACCATTTGTTTAATTTAGAATTCTTGTTTGTGATTGATTTTATTTTATTTTAATTTTGATTTGGGAAGGAGGGAAATGTTTCCCTCTTCCCACGGTGTTAGTAAGAAAGCTTGAAAAAGTAAGACGATTAGTCTTATGAAATATTGCCGGTTAGAGATTATGGAGTTTTATAGTAATTGAAGTTAATAGTTCATAGTTCCTTCAAAATATTTTTTAAAATTAATTTTTGACTTTATTAAATTGGAATGCGAGGCTTATTTCAAGGCAGTAATTTAAATAAATAAATACGATAATTAAATCAAATATATGTTTATTATTAATGAAAAATTTATATTTTCTAAATTGCTTCAACGTGATTGATAATGTATCACGATCCTTGTTTCCTGTCTATCTTTGTTGGAATTCAACAATTTAAGTGAATACTGTGTATAAACGTAGACATCTTGTGACAAATTATCGTAATCTTGGCTAACGTAATTCTAGCTTTCGGATTTTTGAAATTGCTATTTTGGAGGATGAGATCTCCCTGAAGAACGTGACTTTACATAAATTCTGGGCTGTTTTGTCGGTTGGCAATCAATATCCATTAGCACTAATATCTCTTTACGATGTATGGACCGCGCAGCCATTGACAAAAGATCGCGTAATTACCCGTCCGTTGCAACACAAACCGAAACTCCAGATTCCCTATTGCTACGACTGCGACAGAAATTCCTCCAAGTTTTCTTTGATAAATTCCTGCAGAATTTATTAACTATTAGTATATAGGCCTATCTTTTTATTTTTATCTCAAAAATTACTGTTAACCTATATTAGATAATTGTAGTTGATGAGCCAGTTTCCTGAATAAAATACTCGAAAATTTTCATTTACTTCCGAATAATGTAGTATCTTCTTCTCTAAGGCGTGTGTAACTTCTTCAGTTGTTGCTTAATTCTAGCTGAAGAGTACTGTAGCACCTTCAATTTTCGGAATTCAGGTGTTTATTATAACATTAAGTTAAGATCATTATCTTTCGTGACTTTTTTTTTTTTTAACTTATTAATAAAGCTAGTAAAGTAAGTTTGGTTTTGTTGAAATACTAGTATATATGTCGATCGACTGTGTTGGGATAATAATGGATAATGGTTTATAATCGTCATCGACGATTTTAACATCAAAAGACTGTAGGATTATTACAACAAGGTTGTGGACAGAAGATTACCCACCCTTTTCCGAGAACTGGGGGTAGGGTGTGTGGGTGAGGGGGTTTTAACTCTTTATCACTAACACAGAGATGTTGTATTCGACATCGCTTCGTTTGTATAGGTGAGAATAAAATAATTCTAATTTATATTTAATGTCCTTTTACATTTCTGTTATTACAATGACAAAGCATATAATAATATCCTAAAGAGTTACATATTAGGTTTCTTAGGTTAAAAAATGAGGTAGATAAAAAAAAAAATGAGGTCCAAAAAAAGCAGCCTTGAAATTTACATTTTTTTAGCTCTGGCCCTTTTTAAATGATTTCTGTTTTTACACTTATTTCGTGCAACTGCCAGCAATGGAAACTGAAATATAAAGAAAGGTCATAATGCAAGCGCAGTATGGCGACACACAAGTGTTCCGATCTATCTTGATATGTATATGGTGAATGTAGGTTTTTGAAATAAAAAGAAAAAGCCTTAAAAAACTGGATCTAGCAGAAATAGATGGTATATGATATATCACAGTAGTTTAATTGTCTTCTTTAAAATTTAAAATCTGGGGGAAAAAAAAAAAAAATGGGAAAATTTTAAATGTGCTAAGCATAAGAAAATACATCTTATTAAAACTTTAAAATTTACTGACATTCTTCTATGTATTTTAGTTAGTAAATTTAAAGAATTCTGCGTACCGTGGTTCGGTTCTCATGTGAGTTTCGCGATGGTAGACGATCCGCGCTGGGCAGGTTTTCTCGGGGTTCTCCCGTTTCCCATGCACTTTTCCCCACCATACTTTCTCAGTCTTTCTCTCCATTTGTCTTTACTTCTGTGGGTTACTACAATAGACCTCCGGTCGCAGTGCTTGGTTTCCCTGCCACCCACATTCACCACAGAAACAAAATTTAAAGAATTATTTTTTATTCAAGTATATTTTATTTTTCTATGTATTTTAAAAATATATTTGAATACAAAAAAATTCTTTTAACTATTAAAATAAACCTCAACTAGTAAGGTAAATTAGTAATAGGCTCAACTTGCATTTAAAGTTGAGCTTATTATGGTTATAATTAATTAGAATAAACTATACATATATACACACAGGTAACCCCCCGAAGAACACGATTAATTGGTTCCGTGTTCTTTGAAACCGTGTTGTTCGAGACTACAAAAAAACGGAATTCCGTTTCAAGTGTGAAAATAAAAAAAAAACGTTACGTTTTAAATTTTTTTTTTTTTGTTAAATATAAAACTAAAAAAAATTATTTTTAAAAAAACTTAAAATACTTAATATTAAAGAAAAAAAATTATTTATAAAATAATTATGAATAACATTTAATAGGGAAAAAAAATAATCAAAATAATGAAAAAAATAACTATACAATTGGTTAAAAATCTTTCAAATCAATAAATTGAAGAATAATTTTGGTTTAAGATTGGAAAACTATATAAAATATAAATTATTCAGTCAAATTAATTGGAAAAAATATAATTCTAAAACACTTAAAGTATTAAAAAGGTTAAAACTTCATTAATCGTTGACGTAATTGATGAGAATTTTACTCTAAATTTTTAACTACTGTAATTTTGTATCAAATAATATATGTAGTCTATATTATTCCTTTTCAAAAGAATTACTCGAAAATCGTAGTTTGAAACCGTCCGTGTTCTTCGAAACTCGCGTTCTTTAAGTACCGTGTTGTTCGGGGGTTATACATATATTATTGAATGATCATTAAGAGATACCCAATCATTGCTCAACGAATCACGCATCTTTCGTTTTAGTTTACTTGTTTTCTTGTAAGCTAAAGCAAACCAATTTCGAGACACTGTTATTCATACACTTTGAGTTGGAATTGAAGAAAATGACATCATTCTTTTTATTGATCAATCCGCGAATTAGAATTTGAATGTTTCTGTGAAATTGCTTCAATTGTATTGTTCTGAATCAAATTTTTATCTTATTTGGCTTGCTTCGATTTCTAAGTGATTTATATTAAAAATAATATAGTTGTTTGAAATGAAAATGTTACAGAGCGCCTCCATTTGATATTGAATAAAATTAATTTACCTCGAATACCATTAATTGAAATGCATTATCGACATTATTCCATTTCTGCTTAAAAGTGAGGAATCAATACTGGGATCGAATAGAAAATTAACCTTTTATCACCGGCAACAGTCATTAATAATCAGTTAAATGGAATATATGCTGCTGTTGAACAGAATATTGTGACTCTTGTTAGCTGAAGGCAGTTTAAATGTTGTATTAACGGAAAGGTTACGTTGACTGGATTTCAAATTGTATCAGATACCAGTGATACACTGAGTAAAGCAAGCGTGAAAATATGGCGTTGGTTTTACTGGGATTTTCATTAAAAAACCTCGTGAAAGAAATGTTGCTGCAGATTCAGTAACTACAGCCGTGTTACTGTAAGAATTAGCTGATGATTGATGGAACGATTAATAAAGAAAAAGGGCAAAATATCTGTTTATAACGTCGGCTTCAATATGGCCGCTGGCTTGTCTCTTTCGAGAACAAAATAGGGTTTTCATAAATAGTAAAAAAAAAAATTAAAGGGATTCCACTTGACGGTGTGCACGTCCCTTCAAGGTGTTTGAGGTGTAGGCTCCAACGATTCTCGAAAATGAAATTGGGATTAGGTAGCAGTCCGGTGCCCTCCCTCCTTTATCCCCCGGAAGGAAACCAGATCCACATTTTACATAGGGTTGGGTGAGCCTAATACCCTGGTTTCACGGAACGACTAAAAACTGGATTCTTCGCATTTTCTCGTTTTTGAGCACCACGTGACCAACCAGGGCGGAAGTCGATAGTGCTGTCCGAGTTGTGACAAGTAGGTATACCGAATAAAGTCGTTTCCAACATGGCAGCCATCGTTCCCACCACGCCTCAACGAAAACAACATACAGAATGGAGTGAAGGTGAAACTGTAATTTTACTGAAAATGTGGCGAGAGGAATTGAATCCAGCTTCTCCAGCTCGCAGCCCAGAGCTTACACCACTGGACTATCGGGCCCACATTAATTGTAATGATATGAATACATTAATTTGTGGTGAAATGCATCTTAATTTACTTTGAAGGAAGTAATTCTCGTTTTAGTAATATCAAGAATAATAATGGTTCACGTCTTAAGAATTGTAAACACAACATCTTTATCGTAGAAAGTTGGGAAATATGTCATTTTTGAATGTATGCAAATACGAATCGCTGTCATCTAAAGAACTATTTGAAATTGTTACTTTGGCCTTTTTCACTATTTTTAATTGCTGTTGAGTTGTGTTCAACTTTCCAAATCCAATATTCGAATCACATTTCAAGACTTTATTATGCATCAGCAAACTATTGAATATAAACGCTTACATTAAGTGTACAACATTTGTTATAATTTAGATTAGCATTTATGGACCTGATTGTCAAAGACTTAAAGATAATTTTAAAGTTGATAATGATAAAAAAATTTCATTTTAGAAATTAACGTCTTTATTATTTGTAAGTACTACTAATTATAATTTATTAATATTGTTATTAATACATTTATTATTGTATGTCTGTAGGGATTCGTTCACATGTTTCTAGTATAATGTGGCCGTAAAACAATAATTACGTAAAAATTTGTGCTGAAAAGGAAATATCAAATAAAATTTCATAAGGGCAGAATAAAATTAAGATCGTGGCTATCTTTTATTAAATTTTGAAAATTTAATGTAATCTGTATTCTTAAATAAATTACCTTGTTTAAAATTTAAAGTAAATCTAGCAATTTAGAATCAATAAAATATTACACATTTGTTAATTGTAAGTTTCAATAACTGAATCTAGTTTTTTCTTATCCGCGAATAAAAACATATTAATCTGAAGTTTCTAGAGTTAAGCAGTCTTTACAGCACATTCAATTTCTTGGTAAATGTATCTTTTTTTTTCATTCTGCATTTCCACCTATGCTAACTTGAATCTTATATTAGTAATGATCATAATATTGTCGCAAATACTGTTTAGCTTATGGCTGTTCTATGCCTTCCGATTGTTAAATATTGACATAGATGTTTTTGTTATACTTCACTGTCAAAATGGATGAGATTTTGACTAGGGAATAACCATCCATCAAAAAGTTGTCCTGATTTTTGGCTCCTGACAACAGGGTCTCCAGAAAGAGAACAAGAAAGGACAACTGGTTCCCCTTGTGTCCGCTGGGGTCTCTTTCCCAACACGTATTGAGGGTCCATTTTGCCTGCGAGGGAGAGGGCTGCTTTGGTACAAAAGACTCCGCCCTCGTCTCCACCCTTCTGCATCGAGGTGAGATTATCTGTTCCGGTAGGGTAAACCTCCATTTTGTTCTGCTACGTAGCTCCCATAGGAAGAAGAAGGAAAAAAAAAAAAGCAAGGCCCACTTACAAATGACATCATCATGTAATATATCAGAACCTCAATGCTTATCAAAGTAGATGTCATGGGAACAGTCCAGTATTATAAACCCCCAATTTTCTTTTACATAAATGTCATAAAATTTACATAAGGTTCATAGCTGACCAGAAAAAGGAAAAAAAGCTCGAAGTACATCTCATTGTAGTTTGTATTCATTTGAAAAGAATATAAAAATATATCCAAAAAGAGATGAACATGAACTAGTATTATCTCCTTACAAGTTGGTGTACACATTGTGCTAAGTTTACCACTGATAGGAATGAAAAAGAAACATAATAAACAAACAACTATGTAGAAAAATGCTCTCTATATATTATATAATGCTCTGTATATAGTTTAGCGTGCTTAAAGTGTTCATAGCAAAGAATCAAGGCCACCACCAAATATATTTATAATAAGTTTACACATTAAAATTCACAAACGTTTTCAAAACGACCAGCGTTTGTGAATGTTTATTATAAATGTATTTGTGTGATGGCCTTGATTCTTTGCTATGCTCTACATATTGTTTCACTTTCTTTTTAACAGAAGAGTTACTTAAATGACACAAAAAAGTCCTTGCGCCTTCATAAGAATCGACTTCTATAATTCTTTTTAGTGTTCTAAGGGCAACTAATTTAGACCCGAAACCTATTTCTCTTTTCATTTCATTAGACGTAAATAATTGTTGCGAGCTGAGTTGATGAAATCTGGTAAGGTCTCAAAATAAAAATTTCTTAGTTCACTAATCGTTGATGAAGTTCTTGTCGTAGAAACTGTAAACGAATCGGGGTTTAGTTAATTATTAAGGAGTTGTCATTAATTCTAGGAAAATGTCGAAACTGGGTGTAGGTAAAGGGGGTAAAGATTCATGCAGGAAACAGATGACATTGGACAATTACCCCAGCTGTTCTCCCGTCACCCCCTGTCTGAAAATTCCCTTAATAGAATTCGATTGTTGCTATTGAGATGATTGTTAAATGTATTTGCAGACGTGTTATTGAGTTCCTGAGAGAGGAGTTGTAGGATTTGATTACTTGTGGAGGCGGAGTTAAATAAATAAAGATTAGGGTCCATAGGAGATGACTTTAGAAATGGACCAATAGGCCTTTTTATTAAGGAAACTTATTTAAAAGAAAAGATACATTGAAGACGCTAAGTTAATATTTAATGGTTTAGTGTTTTGTATTCGCAGAAGTAACAATAAATAAATAAAATTGATAATTAGGAGTAAATTGTGAAAACAAAAAGCATATACTTATTGAGGCTTGTCTCAATTAAGAATTAACAGAATGTTCTTAAAAAAAAAAAAGAAAGACACACTAATAGAATAGTTGGCACGGCAACTTAGAATTTTAGTTGGGATTTTTCAATCTTCTTTCAAATGGAAGGGGAAAAAAAAAAAAAATTCAGCATAGATTATTGACTATTTCAAGCATAGTGTTATTAACTTTTATACATATTAAAAGCATAATATTGTTATCATGTGTTTGAATAAATAAATAAATAAAAACTGCAGTCTTGTACTGATAGTAGACTTGAGCACTACAACGTGTTAAAAGTTGATAGCTCCAGAAAGATAAAATTTTCTGTTTGCTTTAAGAGCTTGGTTTTAGGAGTTATCCAAATATATCTCTCTATTTTTAAAATTTGTATTTCATATCACGTATCTCCGTATAACAAATGAAAGGAAATACGTCATAATGTAACGTACCTAACAATGCAAGGGAGTGACCTACACAATAGGGTTGTAATATCCCGACAAGTCTCAAAGTAAAGTTAATTGCATGTTTGTAGACTCCTAAATTTTTGCAAGTACAGTATCAATTTAGTGTTCAACAAATGAAGCCTACGCACCTGTATAATACAGGTGAGTAGGTTTCATTTCTTGAACACTAAATTAATTTCAGCGCACGTAAAATGATCTTGAATTTAATACAGTATCAATTTATTTTATTGATTTGTTTATTATGTTATGTCACATCGAAAGCTCTGATGCTGTACAGTCCATGAAATCTCATGAAAAAATGTCCGAATTATTAAAAAAGTAATATTTATGAGTCTTTATGTTAGAAGTGACGTAAATATTTCGCAATTTAACAAAAACTTTGATCTTGTATATAAATGATAAATAACAAACAAAAATTATTGATAGTTATTGCTAAAAATTAATATACTTTACTGCTATCGAATGCATTTTAAAAAAATCATTTATGATTGTTGTTAAAAAAAAAAAAAATAAATAAAAAAGTTCTTATGAATTTCGCCCTATCTTTATTGTGTATTTCCATTTTTTCTTTATAATTCTAGGAGGTAATTTTTGCTGTGTAATCCACTTGTTCATTTCAACCTCACGGGAGACTCAGGACTTCGTGGTTCCTGTACAGCAAATGGCGAAAACTGGTCGAGATATTTAGAATTCTTGTAACAATTTGAAAACAGTGTCTATTTCTGTCTTAACGCGTTGTTGCAGATGATTTGTTCGGGCGAAAGACGACCGCGATGTCATTTTTGAGTGACGTGATTGGAGCTAAGTAAATAAGAACTTAAAGCGATGGAAATAATTTCCTCTGTGACTTTTTTCATGGTTCGATAGAGAAGTCCTCGCGCTTTGTGTGCTTTGTTGATACAAGGAGGTAGCTCACAAGGTCGCGGGGTCTTCGGTGCTAGTATTGCTTTGTGACACTTAGCAGACAAACTTCAACTACCTGATATTATCGGATCGCTTTGCACTGCCGTTATAATATCGTTAAATTGTCTAGAAATTTCCGGATAATAATTGTTACGATCGTTGCATCTGTAATGGCTCACTTACGTAATTGCGTTACCATAAGTAAACGAAGGCTAAGTAAATAAATAATGTCAACATATCTGTTCATTTATGGTTGGTTGAACAAGTAAAGCTGCCTTCTTAAGTATATTCATTCCTGATGTTGAGGATGTATGGCTGTATTTGATATAACTCTTTCAAAAAGAGAGAATTGCTTTTTTATTGTATTTATTTGGGGATTTTAATTCTGTTTCAGCTCGCAATTCTTGTTCAATTCAGATAATTAAAAAGACAATAAAGGAGTGACAATTCGCAATTTAGGAGGCTTGGTAAATTAATGTTATTATGGACAAAGGAGGAGGAATTAAACAATTTTGTTTAATTTTTTTTTTCCTTTAAGAATTTCATTAATTTTTATTAATGATTTGATTCTACGTACTATTATTAAAGTTTTAGATTTCATGTCTATTTCTTTGTAGGTTTGGTCAATTTTTCTTAATATATGTCACTATTTCGTATTTAAAGTATGGTTACTATTCTTGTTTGGTTCTGACCACGCAATCCCTCAAAAATAAGGAAATAAATATATAATAACAAAACTTCTGCTGTTAGTATGCTCATTACACTAAAATGACTATGCCCATTTTCTTATTTTTAGCCAACTTACTATGTTATTACTATTAATTTGGTCTTGACATTAACCTCTCCAGTCCCTAAAAGGAAAATATCCTGATAATTTTCGAATGTAAAAATGTTTAATGTAGGTATTATGAAAGCGACTACTTTCGAATTTCAGTCTCAAAAATCTTGTAAGAAACTTGGAATAAAAACGGGGAAAGAGGGTCTGATAAACAAATAAAACGAATCTAGGATGTCACTTAGTAAACACTTAGTGTCACTCTTTGTTGTTTATTAATAATTCAATGCGCAGATTGAATTTTCTATGCTTTAAAAAAATTTCATTTTGACCGGCGGATTGCTGGCACATGAATTTCCTCACTAATTTTTATAAGTGAGTTTTTTATTGTGGTTTTTTGCTTTTGAGGAGCCACTGCGATTCCGATGAAAGTGTTATACTTTGTGGTGCAGTGAAGAGAAGGGATGACAAAAGTTGGCCTACAAGTCGTGCATTTATATGGACTAAGAAAAATAGATTTACAAGCCGTGATAGAATCGAAAACAGTTTTCACAATAATATAATATTAAATGTGTCGAGCTGTAAACTATGTTAATTACGGTTATAAACATAAAATGAGCATTTTATAACTTAAATAAAACAGACAAACACATTGGAAATAACGCTATTCGTAATCACTGCAACATGTTTCTAACTCCTCAAGATGCTTTATTGGCTTCGGAAATTCTTCATTTATTATGAATACATTTGTGTTTAGTTAGAATTACTTAAGAAAAGTAACACAGACCCAAAAACATTATGTGGTTTCATCTTTTAGCAAACGGCGTTTGATCTGATAATTATTTTATTTTTTCTCCTTTTGAATCAACAGACCGTCAGACTCTACTGGCGCATATCGCCAGTAGACAGGTGCTACTAACTGATCGTTTTGTTAGTCAATTTGGTCTGAAACATAAAGATCTATGTAATGAACCATTTCTTTAATTCTTAAGTTAATGATGGAAAGATCCTTGGGTTCTATTAGACACCTTTTCAAGAATTGTATAGGCTACTTTAATGCATGAAGTTCTAAAAGAATTTGTGTGTGTGTGTCTAGAGTATCACTATATTAAAGACTGACTCCTTAATCTGTCGCTAATGACTTCTTTATTTATTGACTTACATATATTACGTAAAGTATTAATACAGATTTTTTTTTTTTTTAATAAGCTTTTAAGATATCCTACATAAACTTTGCTTTTAAACCGAAGAACTGTATTTTTACATGTAACGAATGTCCCAAATTAAAAAGCCTTACTCCAGTATACTGAAAAGCTTCTAAGTTTATTACGAAAATAAATTGATAGCTGCAAGTTTTGACAAGATTCGATAAGCATTACTGTAGTCGAACAACAATATCCATTCTCCGTGAGAGTGAGTGATCAAAAAACACGTAAAGTAATTGGTTTATATGTTGTTGTTTTTTTTACTTATCCTCTTAACAAAACCTAAGATACAGTTACTAATTAGTTAATTTGTAAAACTTAACTGGAAATATGTAGATTCTTCGTGTTGTCATTGTCTGACATGTTTCTAATGACTTATGGTGGTTTGTTAAATGAAATCTTTTGTCATTTAAGATTAAGTTCATTTCATTGTATGATCAGTTATTGAGGAAATCACCCAGGATACAGGTTTATTCTTTATTCCTTGAAGATGTATTGAAATAAGAGCGAAACGTGTTGGACTTTTTATAGGAATTTGTAGATTAATAATGAGTCTTATGGTCGGTTTCTCCAAGCAGTATTAGTATTATCTCATGTAGCAACTCTATTGTTTCAATTGGGCTTAATCCAGGATTAGCTTAAGGCTATTTGGAGAAACCCGTCGTTAAAACATTTAGAATATAGTTATTTGTGGCAACTTTTTGACTTTTAAATCATTTGTAAGAATTGTATTCATGTACAATAAAGAGTTTTTGACTGACAAAAAAGAGTTGTGTATATGAAACCAAGGAGAGTTGTCAGTAGCAAAAAATGTGTTGTTGTTTTCCTGTAGAGATGTATTCCTCTACAGCAGGCTTGTTCATTAAGAGTTTCTGTACAATGGAGAATTGCTTAAAAAATATATTGTTCCTATACAGTAAAGAATTGTTTGTGGAGTTGTCCTGTAAAAGATAAATTTGCTATTTCTATACAAAGTAGAGTTGTATGCAATAATTTTATTGTAGTATAAAGTGTTTATAGAGAAAGTTTCTGTGCGGTAAGGGACTACTGTTTGGTGTTATTACTTTGTCGTAGGGAGTTCTGATATTATTATTTGTATAACTGTCGTTTTTTGTATAAAGTAGAATTGTATTCAAAACTGCTTGTAAGTGAGTTGCTTTTATATAACAGAGTTGTTTTAATGGAACGGAGCTAGTTTTCTAGATTATTATTGTTTTCTACGAGGAGAGTTGTTTGTAGAGTTGCTATTTACCTGAAAAGAGTTGTTTATCGAGTTGATATTTTTATAATATAGAAAAACAGCACATTACGCCTTTTAAGAACAAGACAAGAGATAAAGATAAAGATTAATAGAATACTTATAATAATTATTATTATTATAAAATTATTCGAGTGAGTTAGTTCATATATTCTAGAAGTTTAATGACTCCTACAAGATATTTGAGGAATAATCCCCTCCCCCATAGATTTTTTTATCCATATTAAAAATAAAACGAAAAAAAACAAAGAAAAAGCAAAAGCTTTTTTTTAAATTGTGATATCCTTGAAGCCTCGTGGAATTTTCTGGACTTTACCGTCTTTCTTTCGCATACAAACAACGAAACAGTTAAAAACAGTTGTGCTCTTAGGTTCGTCCTTGAGGTAGAGTTCAATGTAGATTCCTATGTGAGTTGTTGCGGTGCTTATTCATTACACTCCAATTATCTGTTGCTCATTCCATCAGAAACCCCGTCTCTTCGCCGTGGCTCTTTTTTTTTTTCTTTTTTTTTAATAGGATATTTTTTTCTGCTAGGTCCAAAGTCTATTGGAATCCTTTAAGTCCCAGAATATTTTGTCTTGCACACCTGTCTCACCTGCCGCTGCTTGATCATTATAATTTCTTAATATCATTAAAATTGTACAAAAAGAAAAAAAAAATGAGTATTCTTGGAAAAACTATCCCCTTATAAGTACGAATTTATAGTCATCTTTATAAGAATACAGTGACAGTGAATACAGTGGGGAAAAAATATTTCTTTTTCGTATTTTTTTTTAATGTGACTTTTTTTCTCTCTTAATATATATATTTTTTTTCATTTATGTGGTATTGTTTCGTATTCTGCTGAATTCTTTGTTTCAAATCTTCGTATTTTTCTAGTAGTTGATTAGTTTGCTTCGTTTGCTAAGATCTTTTAGGATAGTATCAAAGTTTGTCAATTAAAAACCTTTTTTTTAAGTTATTTTTTTCCTATAAAGTTAACATGAAACTTATTTTTTGAATTCTAACTAGTTTTAATAATAATTTTATGAAGAACTTAAGAGCAGTCGGAAAAGTTTGTTTATAATTGGAGAATACGATTTTCTATATAGAAATCGATATGGCTAAAAAATAAAAAGTAGCAAATATATTAAAATGTACAATCTCTGTGAAATTTTTAATCGGGTCTTAATTGCCTAAAGTTATTTGAGACTTACTATTATTGTGATAATGTTGGAGAAATACCAATTTTTATTTGGGCATTTATTTGCTTAATTTTTTGTTTTTTTAGGGGGGGGAGGACTTTTTTCAATATTGAATCACCAGTAACATCAGAAAAATATGTAGACACTATTTAATGGGAGATCAAAAAATTTATGGCAATGTAAACGTTTAATACTAATTCCTATCTTTACTTCATTCAGTTAGAAAATATAGTATTGAATATACCGTGAGGTAACAATATAGTTTTTGTGTTATTAGTAACATTAAATTTTGTAAGTATTTATTATTACGAATAACATAAGATTAATTTATGATAGTTTATAGTGTTAAGCTAGTTTCTACCATTACTTCATCCAGTTAGAATATAGTGTTGAATATACTGTGAGAATGACAATGCAGTACATTTTAACTTTCGTGTTATTTGTAACAATAAATCGCATTTGTTATTATTCGTTTCTATGATGATAAAATAAAAACTTATAAAGCAAAAATTGCATTGTTGTAGATGTATGCAAGCAATAAGATTTAAGATATTCGTACATTAAAAAATCGGGAAAAGAATTAAATGTGTAGTTATTATATTTAATTAGTAGTTACTTAGTTACATCAAATTTTGATTCTGATTATAGATAGTAAGTGTATAAAGTTGTATTACACATTCTTTCTAACCATCTACTATCAGTTAACAGTTGTTTATGAAGTTACTCGGTTATAGGAACACATCTTCAGACATCGGTTGGAAAGAGAGAAGCAGTATTTTAGACGTGTCTTTGCTTAGCGAACTGATAAAAATCACGAACAAAGAAGTCTCCATCTTCACTGTTTGTTCCACTAAGTTACTGCAGTTGGTAGAGCGTAAAACCTTCAGCAACGTCCATTGAGACACGCATCTTTCATTCATAAAATAAACGATTTGAAATTTCAGAACGAAGGAAAAAAAAAAGGAAGCAACTAAACGGAGATGGCGTTTTATTTATCGTTAATAACTGAACTCATCGATGCAGACAAGTGGTGTAAGTTGACGAGCGATGTTTGGTTCATAAAACAGCCATTGACAATCTTGGAACGCAGTAACATCTCCCGTCTAAATTAAGCCTGTTGAATTTACAGCGGAAGGGTTATAAATAAATGGTTAACACATTGATGTCTTCGAGTAATTTCGAAATCATTTAACAGGTGAATCAAAAAGAGAAAAACGTAGTAAGTTAAAAAAACGGAATAAAATTAAAGTCACTCAATACTTAAAATTCTTGTTTTTTTTTGTATGAATCTTGTTGAATGTAGAGAAGTTGAATTAAAGTATTTACTTATTTTTGAAGATATAAGACGTACCTTAACTTAATAAAGGATCTGAATTTTCTTTAATGATCTATTAGACTGATTTGCTAATCAAAGAAAATAAAAACGTATTCCTTGGTCAACGAATATTTTTGTAAATACAAACACTTATTAGATGAAATCGGTGTTAAATTTCAACAAGTTATTCCGACTTAGGGGCCGTTAAAGTATTACCTAAACACATTTTTAGTCATTTTAGCCCCCCCTCCTGTGCTTACGTAAGATTTGCCAAATCATTAACAGTAAGTACCACTGAACAATAAAATTAGAGCAGTCAAAATTAAATCAAAATTTTAACCATGTGCGTGTTGGTCTGTCTTTTGCTGTGATTTCCCCCCCCCCCCCCCTCCATCTGTGAATGCTTACCTAATACTTAAACAGCCCCTTACGACTTAGTTCCCCGATGACTATCGAACCAATTGTGAACCAATGTTTTAAAATATTTATTAACAGTTATAACAAGTACACTCTATTAATTCACACTTATTTATTTATTTTTTAGTGGATATTAGTTTGTATTTTATGTAAAACTTTTACTCTTTCTTTCATAGTTTTCTTTTGTACGTGAATCAGTCGAGTCTCTGGTTTTCTGCATAATCTAGCAGCGTTTCTCGACATTTTTCTTATAGGAAGTACTCTATATAAAGTCGATAGTAAAAGTTAAAGTGTCTACATGCCTGTGTAGCCATTGGGATCGCGGGAGGTAAGACTCCGGCGTTTCGTGACCAACGGGAGTAAAGTTGAGATCGGGTGGGTAGGCCTTTAACCCCCGGGAAAGAGAACCGATTATCATTCAGCAGTGGGCTGGGTAGATCCTAGGGCCCGTTTGGAGGAGAATGGAGCGTGGAAAAAATCCCCGCCCTCTGCCGATGCCGGTGATCGAATCAAAACAACCAAAACCTCTTATCTTTCCCACTCGGTTACTGAATTTCGATAGTCCTAGTCCCAAATGATAACGTGTGTCATTGACTATATTGACAGAAGAACCCCGATTTGTGTATTTCAAATTGAGAGAAAAGGATTTTATATGTTAACAAATATTTATATGTAAAATATCTGACGACATTAGGGAAACTTATTTTTAGAAAATATTTTCGAAAGTCATGCCGAATGTGAGTCCATATATCTTATTTGCATTAAGATATCTTCATCGTTTGACTGATGTTGCTCAAACCAGAATTCATCAAATTCCAAGTCTTCACGTGGCATATGAATGAAAGGAAAAGTTTAAAAAAAAAAATACACAAAATAACTTTTTTTTTGTTATTTATTTATTTTGATTGCTGAGTTTGGGGAAAAAAATAAATATTCCCCAAACATTTCGAATCGTGACGCAATTCTCTTTGGAGGACCTGCAATGTGGCTGCCATGATGTTTCGTCTTGTATCGTTTCGAAACAATATAAACCTGTGCGCATTGTATTGTGGGAAATCACAGTCGGCGTGCGTCGTAAAACTAATTTAAGCGCGACTCGTTTAGTATTTTTAAACTCTTACGAGCGATCTGCCCGAAAGATTATTTTGGAAATGTAGTCCCTGTGACATTCCGCGGATATTTTGTGCCCATCTGTCGCGAGTGTCAAGGCCCGAATCTCGGGATGACATTTGTATCAGCAGACAAATGTAGCTCTCGTCACCTCAGTAGCGAAGAAAGGAATAATAGGTGAGAATCCAAATATAACAGCGGATCACTTTCATTGAAATCTAATATCCTTCAGGTTGTAGTATTGTTATTTTTTTAGCCTGAAAGTTAAATCGCATCCATAACTTTGTTTGATTCATTGAAAAATAAGAAGGTATTTATTTTAATAAATAGTTTTATCATCATCTTTTGGTCAATAATGAGATACTATTCTAATTGGATAAAAAGTGGCTCCTAAAACTCGTAATTGAATCAATTTTTTTATTTGAGGGGAGGGCGCAATTTTAATTTTAAAAAAAATGATGTTAGAATCGCCCAACGGATAGCTGAGAGGTTTGGCTCCAAAGTCAAGCTCATGATCTGATTCGATCTCTTGTTGATCTTGGATTTTTTTATCCTTTCCTTTTTATTATCGGAGATCTCTGGCTATTAAAATAAATAGCCAATTATTTTTCGTATTTAAGTATTGCTTACAAAAATGTGTTTAAGTGTTTCTGAAATCTATTTATTAATTTTTGTTGTATTATGTTATTTTCAATTACGGATTCTGAGATTACATTTCAGTGCTTCTGTCTCACTTGCTTTGGTACTTGATCGTAGCGCTGTTAAATTGATAAAGTCTCTAATAGGACCAGAAGGAAGGGGGTAAATAGGATTGTCGATATAGTCCATCCCATTCTTTCAATGATGTGTTTTATCTAACCACATCATTGGAAATAGAGACGTAACAGGAAAATAATTGTGTAAAATGAATATGTTTATCCTAAGAAATCCTCTATGTTTTTTAGAAACATGATTGCAAAAAAACCCCAACTAGTTGGGAATACAATAAATATTAATAACACATAAAACAATTCCGTCGATATTTGGAGAAGTTTGCTAGCATTTTTTTCTATGGAAACATATATTGAACAAAGAAAAAAAAAATGAATGAAAATTATACAGGGTGATGCAAAAGTAGGTTAGTAATTTAGATACCCAAGAATGATGATATTGATCCCGGATGTTGAATTAAAAAAAATAAAAAAATAAAATATAATGTTTGAAGCAGGAATTCCTAATTTTTACTTTTCTCATTGTGCTTCCAATAATTATATTGAGCTCTAATGAACCTGTACATTCGATTAGATATTACTAATAAGTTTTATCAAATCCACTGATTTGTAAATTGCCTTTTAGGTTTTTGTTTATGTAATTTTATTTGTTTTCCTTCGTTATTTATTTATTTTTAGTAAAGGTCGTGATTCCGTTTCAACCATTGATCAAATCTCGTTTTAATCCATGTCTGACAGATCCAGCGTGGTGTCGGTGTCTCCTTATCTCTGGCTCTCTGCAGAGAACCTTTTTTTTTTTTCTGCTTTTCTTTTTGCTTTGGCTGTTCACTTTCAACAACAGCGGACAGAAATTTCACGGCCCTAATCCCCTTGTCCAAACTCGGTTGCCGTTGTGAGGGGTGTGGGTGATGGTTTCCATCCACTAAATCAATGAGTGTGGCATAGATAGATGTGCTCCAGTCCCTGCCAACCTATTAGGATTAGGATTGGGAGGCTGGAAGCTGAACACTTCATCACTGCCACCCACTAGCCTCGTGCAATATCACCTTCGGAGTATTGCGGCGGCTCCCGTGCTCGCCCACCTCCTCCCCACGCGCCCCGCTGCACCAAACCGCCGTCGGAGGGCGCTCGTCGGCCGCTACGACGCAGCGGGGCTGCATGCGTTGCATGTTTTACGTTCCTCGGTGGAGAGCAGCTGCAGGGGCCAAGTCTCCCCGAAACGCGAGGGGATTCCCTTCGGATTTACTCCGGGGTCGAGCTCCTAAACTCTCGCAGAGAATGGATGCAGTCCACGACCAGAAATCGTCCCTGTTTTCCACCTTTACATTATACATCTGCTTTACTCTTCTTCCAATCCCATCTTCTTTTTCTTCTGCCTTCAAGAATAAGGAATAGACTGCATTTGATTATGTAGTGGCTTCGTGTCTTTTCTCTGAGGGAAACTGAAGTTTATTTTACCCAAAACAAATCCAAAATCACAAAAATTTAAGAACTTGTGATGGAATGAAAAAAAGAAAAAGAAAAACAAACAAAAATCAATGTAAAAATAATGAAATGGAGCTTGGCATTGAGAAGCATATTTGTTAAAAATTGATTAAAATGAATTAAATGTAAAAAAAAAAAAAAAAAAGCCTGAAAAGGGCCAATTTCGGCAGGTCTTATTAGCTGCCAAAACTGTAAGTTTTTATTTTAATGTTTTCACGGCATTATTTTAATTATTATTATTATCATTATTTTAATGAATTTTGAGTTAATTTCAACCAAATACGCTTCTCATGCTTTCTTATTTTACTTAAATATTTATACTTGTTAAATTTGATTTAAAAATAATAATAATAAAAAATTTGAACGCTATATTTTTTTTTATATATATATTTTATAAACTGGAAAAATAAATTTTTTTTTCTGAATTTTGAAGTAAAGAAATTTTTTTTTCTGAATTTTGAAATGAAGAAATGATTATTTTTTTCCGAAAATTTTGAAGTGAAGAAATGTTTTTCTTTCTTTTTTTTCTTTTTTTTTGTAAATTTTGAAATAAAAAAATGATTTTTTTTTTGTGAATTTTGAAGTGAAGAAAGAATTTTTTTTTTATGAATTTTGAAGTGAAGACATAATATTTTTTTTTTGTGAATTTTGAAATGAAGAAATGATTTTTTTTCTTCTTTTTTGTGAATTTTGAAATGAAGAAATATTTTTTTGTGAATTTTGAAGTGTGAAAAAATCATTTTTTTTTTGGAAATTTTGAAATAAAGAAATGATTTTCTTTCTTGTGAAATTTGAAGTGTAGAAATTATTTTTTTGGGGGGGGGAATTTTGAAATGAGGAAATATTTTTTTTTGTGAATTTTGAAGTGAAGAAATGATTTTTTTTGTGAATTTTGAAGTGAGGAAATGATATTTTTTTTTGTAAATTTTGAAGTGAAGAAATGATTTTTTTTTTTTTTTTTTTTTTGTGAAATTTGAAATGAAGAAATATTTTTTTTTGTGAATTTTGAAGTGAAGAAATGAATTTCTTTTTGTGAATTTTGAAGTGAAGAAATGATATTTTTTTTGTAAATTTTGAAGTGAAGAAATATTTTATTTTTTTTGTGAATTTTAAAATGAAGAAAGGATTTTTTTTTCGTGAATTTTGAAAAGGAGAAATAACTTTTTTCTTTTTTTACTTTATACAACATTTCTTCCTCAGATTTCTGAGAATCATTGTTAGGTGACTGACAACGACAATAGCAGGTGCTTTTTCTCTATTAGGTCGAACAACGATGAATGGTGATAATTCAAATTCAAGTTAACGATGATGCATCAGTGAAAGGCATTGTTAACAAAAGTCTATAGAAATCAAAAGAAAACTGTAAAGAGAAGTGCTTACAATAATATTCAAGCCTTGATTATTTGGAATTTTTTGTTCCAATATATCAAATACTCAAAAAAATCAGCTTCAATTTCACTTTTTCCAGTCATAATATAATTGATAATTGATTCTGCGTATAATTAAAAACTTAACTTCCTCCACTTCATTTACTGAAGGAACTATTAAGGACTGCATAAGAAATTTACTAAAATGAAAGCTTTATTTACCTTAAAATGAAGAGAAAATATTTGATTTAGAAAAATAGCTGTGGCATGACTTGGATCGGTGTTTTCATCTGCCGAATAAAATGACCTGCAGAAATAATCAATATCTTCCACACTGGAGTGGGTGGCGGTGGCGGAATTAGCATTTTGTAAGAAAGCTTCACGAAAACCGAGAGCTTCAATAAGATCTGAATAGCTTTTGAATAGCGATGAATTGAAATTAGAAGACCAATACCAGTTCTATATATGTCTGGTAACAGTAAGAGAAATTTAAAGTTAATGAAATTCTCTTGGAACAATGATACAAACTTTTCACTGCAAACATGTGCAAACATGCGTTTTTAATGTTTGTCGAAAACACACCATTGTATTCAACATATTCAGAATTTGAGAGCAAATTACATTGACTTTTTAAATAATATTTATTTCAGAAAGATATACAAAAAATTACGTAACATAAAGACATAGTAAACATGTCCCGATCGTTTTTGGCCTCGGCTTCTTACCTATTGTTCAGATATGTATCAAAATCAGCAGGGATGCTTCTTATAATAATGTAAACCTACCTCTGAAATTTCAGCTTTCTGGGCTATGTAGTTTTGGACTAATGTTGATCGTAATAGGAGTAACATATATGAAGATATTTCTTTTATAATAAAATTGCAATTTAAAAGATATTTGATCCTATTTTATATTGCGATAAATCTTCAGGATCAGATCTATATAGTACCACGTGATAGTTCTTCCAGATGGAAGAATAAAATAATTTTTGTTTTAAGAATATGAGGTCTCGAATTAATTTTGCAACAAGACTGAGATCTTCATGTTTACACAAATAACTTAACGAACAAAATGAGCTAATCCAAAGTAATTAAGATTTCTTATTTTTTTTTATTATTTATAATCCAAAAAAGTATAGTACATACATATACATGTATATATATAGAGTACAATTTAAAAAAAAAATATGATAATGAAAATAATAATTGATTATGAATATTAAAAAACACATGAATATTATATTAAAGTCAATTAAATTATTCCAAAACAAAAAGAGGGAAACAAAAAAACAACAATTAAGTAAATAAAAAGAGTAAAATAATATAAAATTAATTATTTACACCACCACCACCAACAACAACAATAATAATAAATAATAATAATAATAATAATAATAATAATAATAAATCCATTTAAAAAACATTTTTTCTATGTGATTTTTCTTTCGTACTTATCTGATAAAGTGGCTAAAAATAGCTTTTTCATTTTTTTTTTTTTAATTGAAATCACAGCACAATTCTTCTGCAATCTCGTGCGTGTAAATGTCAAACTATGATTACTACATTAGTGGACTTCATGAATTTCTTTCGACGTAGAAGTGGAAAAATACCTTTGGATTAACGTATCTTGATAAAGAGAGAAACAATTAAGAAAACTATTTATCACAGCTTTCAGTTCACTTGTAAGTGTTCGTCCTCTCATTATTATAACAATGAAAAAGCTCCCGCCCACGGTATTATAGCCTGGTACATTATTTATGAAGTATATATTATATTTGCAATCATTACCATAATGGAGAAATCTAATTACTTATTTTTTGGACAAGTGCATGAAAGAACTGATAGTCTATTTTTCTTAAGCCCCGCGAACACCATGCAATTTTTCAGCAATGTAGTCGTCCGATTTTGACGTCACGAGCTGATATAATTAATAAACGGGCTCAACTGCTTGCGTCAAAATAGGACGACTAAGTTGCTGAAAATTTGCATGGTGTTCGCGGGGCTTTACAATTTCGTTCTTTTGTGTCTGTGGGTGTGTTTTATTTTCAAGTCGTGAAAACGACCCAAACGGAATTTTTTTATTAAGTTTTTACTAAATCAAAGAAATTTTTGAATTAAATTTTATTTTTAATTATTATAGCTTTTCAATCAAATGATAGAAATTTTACATTTTCTGATGAAATGTTATTAAATCCCCGTTATCTACTTATTACTTTAATTGTAATTATATCAAAGCTCCCGCAAATTAGTGGATTACTAATATCCTTTATCAGACATCATTGCTATGTTGTCACAAACGACAAGGACACTTCAGGCTATCTTTGTTCGACAAGGAGGCACACAGGAAAATTTTCAAATGCAAAAGTTAGACTGTCCCTTATCCTTAAATATATACGCCAAGTTTACAGAAGATCCTCCTGCAGTTCAAAAGTAACTTTTGAAGATGTTAATGACTTCCTAGTAAGTAGGCTAATGGATCTTTATTCTTTGGAATTATTTCGGAAGTTCACAAGTGTACATTTTTTGGTAGTTATGTTATATTCATAATCATCGCAATAACTTTAGTCATATATTACATTAAAATAGAAACAGATTTAGAAAAGAAAAACAACCAAAAACATCTTGCATGATATTTCGGGTGTTGACGGTCTTATTGTAAGTCTTTCCCCCCCCCCCCCCCCCCTAACTATTTCAAATATGCCAATAACTCCAAGTAAGTAAATAAATAAAAATATAATAATTATATCAATTAAGCAATATGTAAATTCTGATAAAACTTAAAATAGTCGGCCAGTGGCACACCCAGATTAAGGTGGGTGGGGGGGGGGGGCTAAGGATATTGTAAAAAGTTCACTCAGATGTAGGCCTATTTAAAAATAAATTGCGTGAAAGATCACTTTCCAAAATAATAAGATACAGACACGTCAGTGTTTTAATAAAGATTTTCTTCTCATTCTTTCTTTCTTCCTTTTTTTTTTGGGTGGGAGGGGGGGGGGGGCACTGTAGTCGGCAATTAAAATTATTTTAATAATTTAAAATTATTGCAATTAATAATTCTGAAATACACATTAAGTTACCTGAACTTTTTTTGTTACATATAATAAATATTTTTAAAAAAATAATACTCCGTTATAGATTAATTACTGAATGTTTGTAGTTAATTAAT
The DNA here is from genome assembly GCA_023159025.1 of Thereuonema tuberculata. Taxonomy (NCBI): domain Eukaryota; kingdom Metazoa; phylum Arthropoda; class Chilopoda; order Scutigeromorpha; family Scutigeridae; genus Thereuonema; species Thereuonema tuberculata. The sequence continues at coordinate 15,850,389 of JAFIDM010006943.1, read as the reverse complement.
TAATATCAGTAATTGTTGGTTACTTAATAAACAATACTTTAATATTAAATATTAAGAAGTATTAATGTCTGAAATATCGTCAGTACAATGCAAATGTAAAGTCTTGTAACTATTTCTTTATTATCAAAACGGGTTTGCCGCGTATCTTAAGTAAAAGGGGGCGGGGGCGGAAGCCTCAATTAAGATCAATAGTCTGTCTTTATTCAAAATGACTTTTTTTTTAAAAAAAAAGGGATCTTTTTATCAGTGGCTTTTAACTTTTATTAATTCTTCATTGTCACTTAGCCGACTTAATCTATTGTCTTAAATACTCTCTTCTATCGTGTTCATCTAATCCTTCTGTATCCCAATTAATCATCTATTTATCATCACCTTCCCGTTCTTTCTTTCGTGCGTAGGTGGGTGGTAGTTTCCAGTCTGTCGTTGGACTTTCTCCAACACAGAAGCGGCTCCGTCCCAATTTACATGTATTACGCACTTATCATAGAGCTGGTTTATTGAAATCGGGACAAATGGTGCCCGATCAACAGTTTATTGGGTCCCGAAGATCCGTCTCCACTGATTGTACGCCCTCGACTCGCTTTCTTTCTTTCGTTTTTTTTTTTAAACTGTAATTTGAATCTTTAAAGACACTAATTTTTTTTTTCTTTAAATCCTGTTGTCTCTTTCTCCGACATTGTCAACTTCGGAGCGGATGTAAGCGATTTGTCAGTGTCGCACCAGAGGGCCCTTCTTTTTTTCTTTTCCCTTATAGTTTTCTTGTGGATTCACAAGCAGTACTTTAAGGTAGTCAAGTGAAACTAATGCAGTTCAAAATTAATGCCTCATTTAACGTTTACTTGATGAAATAGCAATTTATCAACTGCTTATTTATTTTTCGTATTTTTTTTTTTCCTTATTCAAAAGCTTGTTGTGATTTTGGCTGTTTGTTACTTTTTCGTTTTTTCTTAGAAAGTTTGATTCATCTTTCAAGGAATGGATTTTTTTTTTTTTTATATTTAAAAAAAAGAGTTATTTTATGTTTCATTTTATAATTGCTATTTTTTATTATAAAAATTAATTGTAATTGAGAGTTTACAGTGATGAAGGTCCTGACCCCAGCAAATGCAGGTGACTGCAAACCTTTTATTTCTTTTTTATATTTCTTTTTCCAATGCACCTAAAATTCTAAATATGAACTTGTGAAGCATCTGGGATTTCTATTTTCTCGTTTTTAATTTTCAAAGTATTCTGCCAATTAATTAAATTAAAACTCAAAAACAATCAATTTTTTGGTTGTTTTTAAGGTATTACTCGGTATTTTCAACTCCAAAAAATTTGACGAAAACCTGAAATGATAAGAAATTTGTAAATTAATGTTTTATATTTCAAATATTTATTATTAGTGCAACAGTTAGTTTTTTAGAAAATAATTTAATCTCTCACAATTAAAAAAAACAAAACCACACAATTAAAAAAAAAAATGTTTTTTTAAAACGTTAACTATTGCACCAATAATAAATATTTTAAATACAAAACATTATTTTATAAATTTTTTTATCATTTCAGGTTTTCGTCAAATTTTTTTTGAGTTGAAAATACCGAGTAATACCTCAAAAAACACACACAAAAAAATGATTGTTTTTGAATTTTAATTTAATTAATCGTAGAATATTTTGAAAATTAAAACTAAGAAAATATGAATCCGAGACGCCTCACAAGTTCATAATTAAATTTTCAGAATTTTAGGTGCATTGGAAAAAGAAATAGACAAAGGAAATAAAAGGTTTGCAGTCGCCTGCAGTTGCTTCAGTCAGGACTTTAAAGTTTGAAGGAATATAATAGTAAAAAATGATAATAATACTATTAGAATTAATTCCCAGTTTTGGCAAATTGTTGTTGATGTAAGTTTAATTCAAATCGATCTGTAGTTTGCTTGAAACGCAAGAAGTTCTTCAAAGAAGTTGAAATCTATTTTCCTTTAAAATGTTGCCCTTTCTTCCTGTTTTGTTTTGTTTTTTTTAATTTCAAAATTCAGAAGTGTCATCCAGGATTCAAAAGTTAATAGAGATTCAAAGACTTTCCCACTAATTTGAGGAGAAATCTCATAGAGTGAGTAAAACATGTAACATGTATTGTCCTCCCAATGAGAGATGGCTGCCCTGTTTTTGTGAGATCTGCGCATGTATCATCGATTAGTCTTGTCAGGCACTTCCGTCTCATGTTATGACAGGACGTCGCCATTACGGTAAAGGCTTGTTACTTTGCAAAAGAGCATTGTATTTATAAATAATATATATTTATTTTTTATTTATATAAATACTTATTGTTAGCAACTGGTATTGAAATAACGCTAAATAGTCGAGAGAAGTTTTAATTTGGCGTTATCAACATGTCTTTCTCAGTGAAAACAGACTCTGTCGTCCATTGTGACAGGAAAACATAATTGATCAGCTACCGGAAGGGCTGCGCAGTTCAAACTTCCGCCGGTCAACTTTCATTTTGAGGAATATAGGACATTTTATATGACATCACTCCACGATGCTCTTAGAAAGACTAGGTCTTTCTAGTCCTAGGTCTTTACTAGTCCTTTACGATGAGTTATTGGGGATACTAGTACATTAGCTTTATGTGAAAATATATTTCCTAAAATATAAGTCACCCTATTGCGAGAATGACAAATTTCAAAAGCTAAAATTGATATTTCTTTAATTTTAAGGACGAAAAAAAAAATACAAAAATTGTGTTTAATTTTTTAATTATGAATTTCGATACAGCTATCCTCACATTTCGCTGATTCCTCGAAATTCCCGCGTAAAAATAACGTTTATATCGGTGAAGATGCATTCCTAAAAGTTACCTAAAAGTTTCTTTTGTTGATTTTTTTCTTTCGTCTAGTTTCTTGATTTTGTAAATAATTAAATCGAATGCATTGTTTGTGTGTTTTTCTTATTTGTTGATTGAAAGTTATTTAACAGATTCAGAATGAATAAAAATGGGTCATTTCTTCTTCATTTCAGTTCAATGTAATCCTAGAAGAAGATCCTCATTTTTGATGTTTCTTGTGTGGGTTTGAATTCACTTATCCTTGGTTTTTTTTTCTTTCAAAATGGCATTATCGAAAACCGCGTAAAGTGAGATCGCGTATAACGAGGGACACTTGTACTAGCAATCTGGAGGCCATGAAAGACTACATTTAAATTTCTTATGAATGAGAAAATATTTTAAAATTCGTGTACAGGTAAACCTGATCTAAATTTCTCCATCAAAATGAAGGATGTAATGGCGGAGAGGTTGTCAGAGATCCATTAAAAAAAAGAATATAAATTTAAAGTTTGTGTATTTTAGCGTCCCAGACCAATTTGTGTTGCTGTATTTGTATCATGTGTATCTTATTGTCATGATACTAAATTTTCCGCGTTATACGATTTATTTATTTATTTATTTATTTATTTTTTATTGATTTTGATTTTGCAGTTCAAACGCAAGCTCAGGCTTTTCATTAATTTACTTATTTAAATAAGGAAAAAGTAATATTTAAAAGATATATCATCTTTGCCGTTAGACTTAAGCATAATTTAGTATTTGCTTTTTAATTTTTGCAAAGCCGATTCGTGGCGCCTCAAAGACAACTCACTGGATCCACGATTAAATACATTGACTAAAGATTAACCATTATGTCAATAGTTAAACGATAATTAGTATAATTGTTGTTTAATAAAAATAATGAAGATTGCAAATAGATCTAAATAAAAAACGATTAATGATCGTTTGTTTGAAACTATGCCTTACAATTTTCTTTATTCCCGATCTGTTTTCCACCAATGATTATGAAATATCTGTCCCTGAAAAGCCGTATCTATGTAATCAGCGATATATTTCAATTCATGATTATCCCGAATACTCCTCACACCTGCTGTTCCTCTATCCTGTTGCTTATCTCAGTTCAGCTGATAGGAGGGTTTGAAATCTACACTCGGAGACATCATATCTCAGTTTGTTAGTACATGTTGACTGCGTAAGTTCCTCTTTGGTACAATTGGAAAGTAATTTATCAGACACTTAAGATTTCTTACAAGGGATACTCGTCGTACGTGTTGTTTTTTTGATGGTAGGCGCGTGGATCGTTGTCCTAGGTAAGGCCTTCTGCATTTTTCAGTCAAATTAATCAAAAGAATTTAAATCAGAAGATAAGTCGATTTATTGCAAAACATCTGTGGTGAATTAGATTATTTTGTTTTTCCAGTAATAAGTTTTGTGTGTATTAATGAACTGTATTTTCTGCATTTTAAAATTTATTCAAACTCTATTCAGAGTTGATAATTGCGAACTGTTCGGCTAAGAGTTAAAGAGGAAATAAATATTTGGAAAATTATTTTGTACAGAGAAATAATTTCCAGTGAAATACCTGAGCTGGTCTTGTAGGATATGACTGATTTAACGACGTCACCGCCAGAAAGGGTCCACTGTTTTAATGCTTTTTTTTTTGGGTTGGAAGATGAGGCGCTCAGACGTTTAGGCGGCGTTTTTATAATAGGCGCTAGGCAAAAAAAATGCTATTGATTCAGTGACATATCCAGTATGTAAAGAAGAGGAACCAAGAGATGGGGTTACTAACATATATAACTTTGGGGTCAAAACATATATAATTTGCATGTAATTTCCTCTTAGTATATATTTAATGCTGTATTAATAGTAAGTAATTGTACTTATGTTGATGGTGACTTTCTTCATGCTTTTAATTAATATAATTTTTTTTCCCAGGTAATGTTTTGGATTATTGAGTAGTTTTAATATGTTGTTAAGGTATTTAATAGTTTAGCCCAGGATTCCTAATAACAAGCGCAGATCAATACCGGAATAAATGCAATCTGAAATAAATTACTACAGAAATCTATAGGGGAGAAGATAAGGGCGCCAGAGTTTATTAAATAAATTTGTCGTATATAGATATTTTTTTCTAGATTAGTCAATATATTTTACCTATTTTTCCTTCTTGCTTAACTGATTAGCTGTGCCGGTATCAGTCGATTACTTAACAGAGATAATAGAACAACCGTATTTGACTGCGATGAAACCGGAGCCCTTTGGCTGTCAGTTGGGGGCCATTACTGTAATTGAGTAGCAGTATTTCGCTATTGATTGACGCACATTTGTAGTAATATCCCAGAGTGAATCTTACTCTAAAATCTGATTGAATTTGCAAAATACATTTTGGCCATCGAAGGATATTCAACAAGTGAAAATAACGGTGGATTGGGGAAATGGGTTTACGTTTATTGGAATATGAAATCCCTCTTTTTCTGTGTTTTGAGCTGCATTCATTAAAATATTGTTAGAGAGATGTAAATACTTTCACGGCGATGCTAGAGAGTACACTTCTTTTCGTCGTACTTTAATACAGGGTCATTGGAGATCTTAGAGACCACATCAGAAAGAGTTTGATACCGTATGAAAAAACAAAAAACAAAATTATAAAAGTGATCAATAAAAAATTCCCGTATCATCTATAAGCTTGACTTTTTAACTTAAAAATTCAAAAAAAACAAAATAACAAATACATCCATTATAGTCGGAAGTGCATGAAAGGCACAAGACTGCTATAACATTATGTAGATTTTCCCGTAATATTTGAATAGGGATGACTTTCCAATATAATTAAATATTAAAATATTTGTTTATTTATTTTCAGTACCTGGAAGGACCGAGCTTTGCTCGATAAGATAAAACGAAAATAAAGTACGAACACTGTAGACAATTGCCTGGTTATGTAATCCGCTTTCGAGGAAATGGTCAGCTCCGCAATGAATGCACGCGACGTTGAAAGGGGGAAAAAAAAATGTTATTTTATTACAAGTAAAAATCAAATTATTACTATTATTACACGTAAAAAATGCAGAGAACACGAATTTAGTAAGAATAAAATAAAACAAAAATAAAGTACGAATACTGTAGACAGTAACCTGGTACCCAAATCCCAGGTCAATCATTTACCCCTAAATGAGTTTTGCCGAAGTCGAGACCTAGCTAAATCGCTTTCTCGCACCTGAAAACGGTAGATTCACCCCATTTCATCAAAATCCAAGATAAAATTTATAAGAATCTCTCGCTTTATAGTATTTGATTTGATTTGATTAGATAATCTTTATTTCAGCTAATAGAACGAATTTCGAGGAAACTTCCTATTTTCTTAGGTAAAGATAATGATTAGTTTTTTTTAAAAAAAAAAGATTAGACTACTTTTAATATGCTAAAAAAGGCTTAGAGGAAGATTAAATTATACCGATACCTTTATTAATTTAAAAACAAATAATTGTTTAATGATAATTTGTGTCGATTAGTTAACGTTTACTGGTGATCGTTATACTTTAACCGTGTTGGGTTAGTCTATCCAGGTGAGATTAATGATAATCAAGGTTTAATTTCAGCCTTAGGTTCGTATTCTTTCTTCAAACTTCCGTATTATTATTATTATTATTATTATTATTACTATGTGGTAGTTATTAATGCTATTAAACATTTAAAATGAATCTGAATTGATTGATATTTATTTATTTTTATCTTTATTTATTTATTTACGTTTAATTCGTTTTCCTGTATTAATTCTAACAATTCCAATTTTTTTACAAATTATTTTTAATTTTACGAGAACTTGGCATTTTTTTTTTTTATTACTATAAAAAATTGGCCAAAATTTATGAACCGATTAAATTAAATAAAAAGGCGTAAGTAACTTGAAAATGTTTTAATTGAAAATAATACAATGTGTTGAATGACCTGCACTATCATAACGAGATGGAATTTCATGATATTTTTTTCCTGATCTTTATTTTCGGTTTTAAGTGGACATAAATTCACCTCCAGTTATGCCGATTACAAAAACAGGGATTTTATTGTTCATATAAATGCACATTTTGACCAGCAAATGACAGCAAATTTTCCTATTTGCACGTATACAATATAACAAAAAAGAACTGAAGTTCTTTTGCTTTATTTTTGGAAGGCAGGGTTAATTTTATTGTTTTATTTATTAATTTTTGGGGTTGTGATGGAGTATTGGTTGGTGATGTTGTTTTATGCTCATATTTTTGCATTTTTTTTAACTAAAAAAATTGCATTTATAAACCTAATGTTTTGTAAATTCTAAGTTAATTCAGTTTTATTGTAAACACAAATTTTCCCTGACAATTTTCAATCTAGCAAATGTTTGCGATATTGAAAAGTAACTACTATTGATTGGCGCGCAAAACTCATTTACTCAAGCGAAATAATTCAATGATCAGTGTAACTTCACGGGATACCCGCATTGAGTTCATTAAGTAAGTTAGATCCTTTTGCAGCATTTGGGCTGCTCTGAGTGAGTGGCTTTATTGGGTCAAAAATATCGTATCATATAATATTCGCTCTCAGCATAGTAAATTGAATGTTGATAGAATCCTATTTTGTTCAGATATCACCGTTTTCCTGACCCGGTCAATAGTCACCAAAACCGGAAGTGGCCTGGACCGGAAGTCGGATTTTAACGACCAGGCCATGAGATCGTTGGGTAATACCTCTTAAAATAGCAAAGACTGCTTCTATAAACATATTGGAAATGAGCTAGTACCCAGTAAGTATCATGCAGTATAATAGCAGTGGATATGACTTACAGGGCTTCGACTCCCGGTTTGGGCTTAAGCATTACGTACACAAATGGACACGTAATACCTAGACACAGGAATCTTAAGAGTTCCTTTCTTAACTGTAATCGTAAAAATCCAGTTCAACATCAAAATTTTCATCTTTTAATTCCAATAATTCAGATACTGATGAATAAATCGCGAATCTGTGAACCTGTAATTACTTATCTCTTGAATCATAATTGTTTTGTAGATTTGATTTTCCAATGATAGTTTTTCGGCAACCAAATCCTGCAGATTCTTTTCTGCAATTTCTTGAAACAACGTTCTTAATTTTTCTTCTTCTTTATTTGAGAATCTTGGTAATGTTAAAGCTGTATCTTTAACAACGATAATGACAATTTAAGCTTAATAAAACAGGATTAAAAATTAACGGATTAGCGGATTAACCGCTTTAATCTATCATCGGTGCTAGTTTTAACTACTTATAATGAAAATATTATTCACTAATACAATTACCGTTATGTCAGTTTAAATTTAAGTTTTGATTATTTTACACAGGTCTTATTCTAAATATAAAAATAAATAAATATATAAACAAACGTGAAAAAAATATAGGAATAAACATGTATAATATTAAATACAATTCCCATCTGCCTTTCAACCAAAATGAAAAGCGGGTCGCATTATCCAACCAAAGAAAAAAAAATGGATAATCCGTAATGCTTGGCATACAGTTTTCATATAATTTGATGGAGGTGCCATTTACAGAAACATTCTTTATTTGTTATGTATTTTGTATTTCAATTGCAATAATAATATTTAAAAAAAAAAAAAAAAAAAAAAAAAAAAAACTTCTTCACCCCTGAGTTTAGGAATTACTGATGTAGAAAAGATACGTTCGAAAATGATAAAGTTTAAATATTTAGCCGTTTTAATTTATTAATGATTCATAATAATTAATTAATTTTTAATAAACTTATTTTTTTTTTTGTAAATTTGATGATGGTAATTTATATATAGTCAGCAAAATAAATCAGTGCTTGTTTTGTCAGTTGTACGTTATAAATGGCTAACGTTAAAGCACGACCAGGTTGTGGTCATATCCCTGTGATATCCTTTATTCCCTGCGCTGTATGATTACACGGTAGGTGTCCGATATGTTACCATGTTTTTTTTTTTTAACACTATTTTTTCTTCTTCTCTTGTCTTTGTGACAAGGCAGTCGCCTCCGGCTGCTGACTCTTCAACTCAACGTGGAGAACAGAACCAGGAGCGTAATTAACTAAACAAGAAGCAGCTCTCACCTTGTTTTCTATTGTTTTAAATCCATCTTCAACACTTGTTAGTATTTAAAAGCTGCTAATTTTGCTTTTCCGAAAATGATGATCTGCAATTAACGACCAGGTCGTATGCAATCTAACCATAATAATAATAATAATAATAATAATGTATTTTCATTTTCTGAATGTATTCTAAAATTAGAAATATTATAGTTAAGACTTATAGATTTATTTTATCAGAGGATTTTTATAACAGAGAAATTAAGTTCTGTTATTACTTGCATGTAAATAAGGAAAGTAACATTACGATAAATATCGAATATTCATTTATTTTAAATTATTTCACGAAAATTTTAGGAAATTTCATTCTTTTGTTTACTTAAAGCATCTATGAACGGTAAGATCTAGGAACACATAATTTTTATGAACTTTTCTTTAACATGGAAAAGACGATAATACGTGAGAACCGCAATATCGAAATGTTTCTTCGGGATAAGAAGATTCTTATGATAAAGCAGTGATTTCATAATTTTTATTCCTCGCATCATATACCTATCATAAGATATATTACTGAACAATGGACCCTAAGGCTTTGATTTTATTTCATTTTGGTTATAAATGGGCATTAAAAATGAATTACAACTAGGCCTATATCAGAGGTTCTCAATATTTTATGATTCGCGAATCCCTTTCAATTCAATGTTACATTCCTTTTTATATTTAATCTGTATATACATACCTAAATTGCATTTAAATGAGTTATTTGATGGAGCCGCCATTACATAATTTTTGTATATAAGTAATTAAAGTCCGTGCGCTCAAAGATGACCCTCCCAGAATGCAACGCAGCTTATAGATTGACCATATTCCTGGCTTTTCGTTAATATTCAAATGGAAGAGAAAATGGCGGTCGCTGGAAATCAGTCAACATTTCGACGACTCATTGAACGCAAATAAAGGCAGCGGACAGCAACAATGTCACTTCGTTCAAGGAAAACAGATCGGTGATTGACTTTTTTGAAACGAAATCCTGATTTCCTCAGAATCACACGCATACTTGTTGACTGACCTGTATATTGAATACGTTTCCTAGCTTCGGCGACAATCATCCTCACTGTCGGCAATTCCTTCTTGATATGCATATCAGCAACAATTTGACGAATGACGTAACAATCAAAATCGTCAGGCGAACTCTTTGGAGCCAAACGAGGCCTTATTCTCCCTGGAAATGTTGACTGATTTCCAGCGACCGCCCTTTTTCTCTTCCATTTGAACGTTAACTAAAAGCCAGGAATGGTCAATCTATAAGCTGCGTTGCATTCTGGGAGGGTCATCTTTGAGCGCACGGACTTTAAAGTAAACGGAAGTTATTTTGGAACGAGATACAAACAAAGCAGATAGAATAAGAAAATTTTAATTTCAGTTTTTGGCTGGCAAGTTTCTTTTCTTCTACGAAAAACTTTTTATCACCCTGAAATTCCTCACGCCTCCAATTTGGGAACCACTGTTATAAAGGATCTACTTTTGGCTTTTTAAAGATCAGTGCTATTTCCAGAGTTCAGGTGACTCCAGTTTATCTGTTCTGATTACAAACATGAATTAAATTATTAACGAGCCTTACGAACATCAAAATATAAAACACAAATGCACAGAAATAAATATTCATTGAGTTGTTTTTTGGAAATTGTGATACCGGGAATCCAAGACACCGGAAACAGGCTGTCTTGGATTCCCGGTATCACAATTTCCAAAAACAGCTCAATGAATAAATTTAGTGAAATATCTCCAGCTCAGTGAATCTTTAGTTCTGTGCTTGATGTTATGAATTAAACTTAATTTAAATATATTGTGAACCACAATATATAATCATTATATAATATTTTTATCTTTTATTTGATTTATTTTCCTTTTTGAAAATATCTAATTGAGGTTTTATAAACAAAGTTTGTGTTTTGTTTATAAAGAATAATAATCATGAGACCAATCCATTTGCATCAATCGGCCAAGATGGCTGAAATAGCCTCTACACGATGTCTGACTTTTTTCTTTCTCGACTGAATTCCATTACTTAAGCCATATAGGACGAATCATTATTCTTAAAAAATTGTATCGGCTCCTAATTACAGGTCTACTTAACTTCCTTTTTCTCACTTCGGCCTCCAGCCATAGAATCAGAAATAATCTGAATGATTCAGTCTGTATTAACCCGATAAGTCACACCAACGTTTTAACTTTTTTTTTCTTTACTTCTTAACCTCATATAGTTCTTTTTTTTTTTTACTCAGAATGTGTTTATCGATACGACAGATTATTATTATTATTATTTTAATAATAACCACAAAATTTATAATACAAAGCGTTAAAAAATTTATCATTTTTTTTTAAATACAACAGATATTACATCAATTCTCATTAAACTGTTTTTAAAGTTTAAAAATTTGATTTGAATAAGGTTTTTTAAAACATCTCAAAATTTCTTATTTTGCAAAATAAAAACTTTATTTATCCTCTAGGGACATTCTTTCTTTCTTTCTTTCTTTCTTTCTTTCTTTCTTTCTTTCTTTC
>JAFIDM010006943.1:15820144-15838933 GCA_023159025.1 Thereuonema tuberculata | reverse complement strand
TTTCTTTCTTTCTTTCTTTCTTTCTTTCTTTCTTTCTTTCTTTCTTTTTCTTTCTTTCTTTATTTATTTATTTATTTTTATTCTTATTAATTATTTATTTCCTTCTTGGATTTATATTTTTCTATTTTTGTATCTTACTTTACTAAAACACTGTTTCAGATTTTTGTGGTCGAATAATCATTCGTGATTCAGTGCTGAGAATCTAGTTAAAGTTGCACGTGCTTTTACGTCATACAAAAAGGGTTTCATTTACTTGTGAATTTAAATGTTAATATGAGAATAAAGAAAAAAAAATACCTGTGCTTATTAATTCATAGTGATGAAATAAGCCAACATACCATAACTTTTAAAAATATCAAAATGTAATTAATAATACAGTGCAACTTGGATAATTCGAAGCTGAAGGGACCATCACAAAACTTCGAATTATCCAAGTTTTCGAATTAAACAAGTTACATCTTTTAACTTTAATTTCAGGTCCACTATTAAATATATTTTTTTAGTAGTTTCCACTGAATTAACATGAAAGGTGGCAGTATCTAATGAACGAAAGAAATTTTAATTTATTGTTTTGCAGTCCTCGAAATTTCCTTTACTTATCAATTTATGATCGTATTTTTATTTTTTTTTAATCGGTGTTCATCTTATTTTACCGCATAATGGGCTTTTATCCTACTAGTTACATTTTATGATTTTTGTACGACCTTTAGTCTCATTCTCACAACGTTCGAACTTACTTAGATCGCCATTATCAATTATATTCGAGAAATCTTTATGTTTCTCTCTCTTTTTTCTTTTCTCCTAAGTTCTTTACTTCTGATTGATGCAACTTCATCCAGTGTGAAGTTGAGCGGAAAGTGTGAAAGGCTGTTCCGCCGTTGCTCGGTCTCTATTATCATTGGGCGGACGGAAAGTGGTTCGAGACAGGCCGCATCGAATCGGCATCGGCTTCTAAGGTCGCCGACCTCGGCAACACTGGTCATTTTCGCAGTGTTCTTCGTCCTGTCCTCTTCGGTGTTATACTCTCTTGCCCATTTCCTCGTTCACAAAGAAGGTTTACAAAAGGGGAAGAAAAAAAAATGAGTTCGTTTTAGATATTAGAAGAGATAGGAGTGATACAACAACTCGTTTGCTTCTTTTCATTCCGTCCTCTATTATTTATAAGTTAAAAACTTCCATCCTCTCGTTCTTTTCATATTAATATTTATGAAGTAGTAAGTTGAAATTAACGACCTTATTTCCGCACAGTCTACTATGGATAATCGCATCTTTCCACTGTAAGGTCAATTGCATATTTATCTACGTTTGAAGAATCGAAATGACTTGTTTCTTATACTAATGTGGTTTATCCTGATGTAAAGGCTAACGCGCACTTTCACTCGTGTTCTCCGTTCCGTTATATAAGGAATGACATAAGTTCACAGCGAAATACCATTAAATATATGTTATTGATTTAAAGACTTTATTTCTTATTAACTATATCTTAAAGATTGTTTTGTTTTTTGTTTTTTTGTAGTGGCTCCGCAAAGTCTTTTTTTTTTTTTTTTATTTCTAAATTTTGAACAATACAGTCCTGCTAGGTTTTCAAAGAAATCCTGTGGTGTAGGTGCTGAAAAAACACAGATATTAACATTTATATATATATACAAAATTAGTAAGTCCAAGATTTTACATTAGTATTGTGAAAATTAACATACATATACTAATTCCAAAAAGAAAACAAAATTAAAGTAAGTACTATTTATAAATACAATTCATTACAACATATATTTAAGGTTGCCAAATTATTTTTTTATTTATTATGCTACTTATAATTTCCCTTTTTAAATGTTTATAAGTATTAATTTGAAAAACTTCTAAGTCTAATTGTTTAAAAATTTTAAATAACAATCTATTTTTGTCTCTCATACCAAAATTATTTTTTGGAGGATCAAAACGAATTAGATTATTCCAAACATTTCTAGTATTTAATTCATTTACATTATTTTTTAACTTATTTGACATATAATAGAAGTTCTTTAAAATAATAATGTACATAATTTTTTCATTAGGTAACATAATGTTATAAAAAATTCTAATATCTTTTTTTTTGTTTATCAGTATAAAACTTATAATTATTGAAAATTTGATTTAGTATTTTTTCAATTAATCTATTTATATTTTCTAATTGTATTTTGCTTAAATAAATCCAACATTCAATTCCATTGCAAAGAAAAGATTCAATAAAAGCTTTATAAATCATAATTTTTTGTTTTACAGGAAAAATATATTTAATATGGTTAAACATAAATAAAAATGTATTCATCTTTTTTACAATTGCTTGATAATGACTGTTCCAACTTAAGTATTCATCAAGATAGATACCTAGGTATTTTTGTACCTGTACTTTTTCAATTTTTTCTAATCCACAGTGTTGAATAATATCTCATTCGTTGTATTATTGTAAACGTAAGCGCAAAAAAAATGCAATGCGCACTGAGACAGTAAAATATTTTACATAAGTGGCTTTTATTTATATACTATTCTTATTTTTTCATATGTTTGTGAACTATCATATACATCCCTTCAACACTGACGGAAGAATAATTTACTTGAGATCGAGTATTTTAAGTAGAAGTTTTTTCTGTGTTGAAATATTATTTTTAATTTCTTCCTTCATGTTGAGAAATGTCTCTAACGACTCTTCAGTTGATCGCTCAGGTCGAGCTTCTGCATCTAATGCTCGTCTGGCCTGCACTTGTAATAGGCTATAAAAATGAACACTGAAATTTAAATTTTAATCTAGTAGGCTAAAATTAATGTTTTTTTTTTCCTTTGGCTCTTCTCTCATTGCATCACACACACACACACACACACACACACACACACACACACACACACACAGGGAGTGGTAAGAGATATTTAACAACAATAATTTGAATGTAGTCCCCGTAGCCTAATGGATAAGACGTCTGACTTCGGATTAGAAGGTGACAGGTTCGATTCCTGTCGCGGACGTTTGACTGTAAAAATTATTTCTATTTTCACAGGGAATTATTTTCCAAACACAGAGGAAGTGTGTTAAACAAACAGATCTGGAAAAGTATATAAGAAATACTTCCCTTCGTCTAAAATACCTTGCGGTTCTTGTAGATCGCTTCAATTTAATTTTTTGTTATTTTACAATATCATAATGATGAACACTATTACCACAGTGATAGATTTATTAGTTCATTGCTCTACATATGCGTTATTTGCTTAGCAATTTAACATAGTGGCAAGATATTTTAAACGGCCAAAACCGTTTGTTGTGGACGGTGACTCTTCAGCGTAGTGGAAGCTTCTCTGGCTTTGAGATCGTAGTCCCTTGTAGTCAGCACCCAGAATTTGTAATGAATTTAAGGACCTGTAATGATGTGTACAAATACCCTTTCGTTTTTCGAAACATGTGAGAGTGGAAAACTATTCCTCAAACACTTTTCTAGTTCCGGCCGACAGCGTACGTCAGTAGTGCAAATGCCTCACAAAAGAAAACTCTTGTTTAATTGTATTTTGTACATCGCATTGTCATTGCACTTGTTGCAACATCACGGCGGTCAATCATGACAAACACTTTTATCAATCGGATCTTTAAGAGAAAGAAGGATCGAATTATAAGGATGGACGGTTCTTTATGGAACCAAAAAACTACAACAACGTATTTAGATCCGAGAGTATGTCATCATTGGAGCCAGACTAGCTGCCCGAACCCTCGATTACGCCTGGCGGCCAACAAAATTAAATACGACTTTATTTAGATCTTCGAATAATTCAAGTATTTTCACATTCTAATTTTACTCTCTAAAAAGTTAATTTCCATTACAAAAGTCTGGGTTTTCCCTTTCTAAATATATCGATAGTATATTTTTTTAAAGATATGTTCTGTTATTGTTATTTTTGTTTTGGTAAATCTGCATATTAAAAAAATAAGTCATCGTTACTCTACAGGAAACCAACGAACCGACAAAAGAAGACCTCAAACGCTGTATTTTTTTTTCCTCTGTCGACATATTTCTTTTGATATGGTGATTTCTGGGAAACCTGTTCAGTATTGTACTTCCAATATCAGATTGTTAGAATTCTTTAAACATCCGGTAGAAATGCGGTATTTTTGCTTCGTCATTTCTGAAGTAAATTCAAAGATAAAGCGATTGCGAGATTACACGCATGCGCTTTAAGAAAAACCAAAGTCACATGACGCAACATTGAAAATTTGGGTTTCTCTGCCACGTGATCCGAAATAGCATTCACTTGGTGGAAGCGATCCGTGTGACGGTGATTCATGAGGTCGGTTTTGCAATACACAAAGAAACTTAGCTGATTAAAAACTACAAGGTTTGATTCTGACTACGCAGATGAAACTGTATCCGTTAGAAGTTAATTCGAATTGCCAGGGTCTTGTAGATTTACCTTCGTATATAGTATGCCCACTTCAGACAAGTCAATGTTTCAATTTCAGTATATATAAATCAAAATTCCTCAAAAAATAAATTTGCAAACAAAACTCATTAATTAACAAGAACTTCCTGATTTATTTAAAATTTACATTTTTTTTTTTAAAGTCTGAATAGTATAAAGGAAAAATCTCCTATTCGTAAATTACTGTAAGAGTGTCTTCTGTGAAAATCTGTCACTTCCACGCGCTAATTTATTGACAGAAACCCAAAGAAACGCTTTTCAAATGTTAAAACTAGATTGCTTGTAAATATGCATTCCAAGTTTAAAGAAGAACGATTCACTAGTTCGAAAGCTGTTAGGGGAAAAGACACACACACAAATGTAGACGTAGATTTTATTGAGCCTCAGTACCCTTAGGAAAGCGGGCTAAAACTTCCTGTTAGTAAACGTCTTATGCGACAAAGCTGTTACAGAAAATAATACAGGATATACAGATCAGTTAGATGAAATATTGGTTAACGTAAACAAGCAATTGTTCTAAAAATATTTTATGTGTTTTCTTAATGTGAAATGAGTAGATTCTGGCCACCACACACTGTTCTAATTAAATACATAAATATATATACAATAAATACAATAAAATGCATTTTATTGTATTTATATTTTTGTATTAGAACTGTGTGTGGTGGCCAGAATCCACTCATTTCAAGCAATTGTTTTAAACAATGGAAGTGTGTCTCGTGAGTGATGTGCACATCCCATTGTTAGCATCACGAGAGATGCACGCATTCCATTGTTAGCATCACTCATGATACGTCTGTTATCGACTTGGTTCTTTTTCGACTCTGTAAAGATGAGTTACAAGTTAAGTAAAGTAATTATAATATACTTATAATATAATTTTTCTTATATAGTTTTAGTATTTCTAATAGTTAAACACTCTCCTATCAATATTTCATGTATTGTAGTGATAATATTGCAAAATAGTTTGCATTTGAGTTAAAATTATCATTTAACGTAGGCCTTATCATTTATAAGTAGGCCTAATGCTAAATTAGGCCTACTTATTTTTTATTAGGCAATTTTACTTTGCAATAAGGATTTCTCTTAAGAAATTATTTTGTCAGATTATCGTTTGTTACAGTTATTATTGGAGTGGAGGATTGTCTGCACTAAAAACTTCTTAAATATTCCTTTAATTATTCGAAATCCAAAATGTGCATTATATGCAGTTAAAAAAGTTTTTTATGAAACGATACCAAATTTTATTTCGTCTATTAAACTGCTATGTGCTAGAATTGAAACAATCAAATAAATGAAAACAAGGGAATATAATTTTGTGCTAAAGATAAGGGCGACCCGTAATAAAAAAAAAGTAAATAATGTTCGGAACAAAATATGAAAATAAGAAAAACTAAAAAAAAAAAGAAAAAAAAGGGAGGTATACGGATTTGAACAGACAACCTCCAGCTTATCAAGTCCGAGACCTTAACCATCAAGCTACAGCTGACAACTGAAAAGAGATGGTTGTTTTTCTAACATTTAAGCTAATAGAGGAAATCCAATGAATACAATGCCAAATATCTCGAGCGTGGAGGATGAGCGTAGGCCCCTGAAAAGAACATTATTCCTACATTATTCCTTTCCGATAAAGGAAGAGCACAGTGACAGTTTCCTGATTATTTAACTATTTTTCTTAATTATTTCTCTGTTAACAAGATAGTTTTAACATCGAATTGCGGCTTTGGTATTACTATATTTCATCTTGGGGGAATCTCCGTAGAATTTTGTCTTAATATGCTAAGAGAGAATATATTTTTCTGCAACAAAAATACGTAAAGCTATAACATAAAACTTTGTTATTGCAATACTTATTGCCGTAAATTATTACTAGTTTTTAGTTAACAAAGAGTCTTTGTCTGAATCAACTATTAGCTATGAATAAAAAAGACATAAACTGATATAAATACCATAGTATGATTTAGAAGTGGCTGTAATTAATGATTATGTGTCACAGTTGATTTTTATCTGTAAATCTTCCGTCCTTATCGTAACATACAGCTAAAGAGTGCAATAATATCGTTAAAGTCATGTTTTTTTTTACTTATTAATTCCTGTAGTTGATTATAAAAAAGATTATTAATTTTTAAATACTTAAATTTTTTAAGATTTAAAGAAAAAAAAATGACTAATCTTTTTATTATATCTTAATAAATAGGTTCGCAAACTTTGTACGAAGATCCCTTTTTACTCTTAAAAATTGTTGAGGATCCAAGAGCTATTCCTTACATGAGATTTTGTGGGTTAGATCTATCGATATTTGCCATAGTAGTAGTAATACAATGATTACATATACCAGTATTATGAAACAATAGTTAATTGTTTTCCAAAACGAAATTAGTTTTGTTTTGGGAACGCCCAGGGATCCGCCGTCCAGTTTGAGAAATTTATTGCCTAGAATAATTTTTCCAGAACTTTCTCAGCTAAGGATCAAAACTAAAAAAACAAAAACAAAACAAAACAAAAAACAAAAAAAAACTTATACAAAAATTGGCAAAACTCCGAACGGCACGGCGGTCCCAAATTATGATGGCGGTCCCAAATTATAACCTCCGAACGCGCTCCCAACGTTGTTATTAATGAAACATTTGTCTTGTTATTAATGAAACATTGTGTCAAGTGTAATGAAATTGTTATTGTTTTTATTACTGTCACATGGTGTATTGTTGCTTAAAAATCACTTTAAACGTGCCATGGCTCGTAGACCGCAAGCACCAAGAGTAATAAAATTACGCTTTAGTCATAAGTCGCACATATTCTGACAATACATATTTTTTTTGTAAATATGTTGAGCGAAAACTATATGATTTGATGTGTAATAACTCTGGCTATGTGTTATCCTTAACAGTCATACTGTTATGTCATTAAAAAGGCTTATATAATTTGGGACCGCCGTTCGGAGGTTTTCATAATTTGGGACCGTGGCGTCGTTCGGAGTTTTGCCCAAAAATTATAACATAATTCCCAATAACGGATTGAAATCTGAAATGTACTTAAAATTTGCGCTCGAAAAGAATAAAATTAAACGAACAAATTAAATAAAACTTATATAACTGAATAAGGAAAGTAGTATTTCAGTTCTTTTGAGAACTTTTCCTCTATCTCAATTTAGAAATCTGTAATTCAACGAAAACTTAACCAAAAAAAAAAGTATTAAATTTTAACCTAAGAGTCTAACTTTTAGGAGATTATTTGCGCCGAAAGCTTTTCACAATTGTTCATAAAGCTACAGATATTTAGAAAATTATCGATATAATGAATATATTCCCGGAAGAACAACCATTCTGTAGTCTTTTTATCGCTCTTATTCTTGTTATTTTGCCTTAGATGTGGTTTAAATCCATTCGTTGTATCGATGTAACGTTTAGAAGCCGTTACATAAATTTCCCACCCGCTACATTACCATTAAAGAAGTCTGGCTTGTTCAAAGGATACAATTAGAAACTAGAGATTACATTTAGCGTTGGAGGGAGGGTAGACTGCTTCGTTTCTTTGTGAAAAGGCACGACTTACCGCGAGGCAGTGGAGGGAGGGGTACGGGGAGGTACGTCAGCAGGGCACATCTCTCCCGCCCGGGATTAAGGCCTAGAATGCCGCCAGGTTAGCTGAGCTTCTGACTGAACACCCTACACAATTTATATAACCACAGGCAGATTGCAGTGATCATTAATTTCATTCGTACTGGGGCCAGGAGATGCAGCCAGGTTTATTGACCAGGCTCATCTGCATTGAGGAGCTGCGACACAACGGTTACACCTTTGGGAAGTTGGATAAAAGTACCAGCACTTGGAAAAGGATTAATTTTATTAGAGGGGCTTTTTGTCTTATTTATATTGCCTGATTTATAAGCAATTTATCATCGATAGAAATTGAACGGAAGAAATCTGGTTAATTTTGTTTGCTTTTCTGAAACTTAGACGACAGAAACTCAAGGTTGCTTTGGTTACAAGGACGAGTTAAAAGGTACCTGAAGAAAATAACAGTTTCAGACTCAGTATCTGAGAATTAGGACATCCTGGCGAACCTGACTAGAATATGTGATACTAAAGAGAACTTTTGTTTTCAAAACAAATATACACAGCAAAAATACTGTGTGTTTGAATTTCCCAGTGTGAAGAAAGTAAAAATCCTTGCTTCAATATTATTGACACGTATAAATCCAACACTTAAAAGGTAGATTGGTAGAGTTTTACATGGCTAGGATCGGGAGTCGTGTTGGTAATTATTTAAAATGGTCATCAATTATATTTCCATTAGTGCAGCGCAGATATTACGTTACCTATTATCAATTCAGTGATAATAAAAGAACAATTTGTGAATAATAGTTACAATTAAATAAATATAGCAAGATGAAATTTCAGTTTTTTTCTTTTATAACTGTTTATGCAAGTTTTTTAGAGAATATATAATTTTTTTTAACTATTAAATCATTTATGATATTAAAAAGAAAAACAATAAACAATTTCATGTTTCATTTTTTACCAAATTATACATTGATTAGTTTCTTTATGGTTGTCAAAGAAACTATTCAAGATATCATTTGTAAAAATGAAATATGAAATTGTTCTTTTGCTTAAATAAATAAATAATCATTCAGAATTACTAAAAATGATGATTGTTGATCAATAGATTGAGACGGTAATGTATTTATTTGTTAATATTTTTTTACTTTAAAATTTATTAGGATTTTTGAAATCTTGAAAACATTAATCAAGTCATTAAAAAAAAAGTTTAAATTTACAAAAAGAAATTTTTCGAAAATATACGTAAATTTAAAATACAATACTGACTAAGTGAGTAGTAAGACTGTTAAAATAATAAATAAATTCTTAAGTAAAAAAGAATAGAAGAAAAGTTTAGTATTAAGTTAAAATTATTAAATTTGTAATTATTATTATTTACTGTTTTAAAAATTAAAAAAAAAAAATCTCCGCCTTTAAAAGAAAAAAAAAAACCCCTTTGATTTGGTTAATTTTTGTAACATAACACTGCTACCTACAGATTGTTTGTGGATTTTGGCGAATCCTTGCTACCAATTCATTTGCTTGGCTCATTATTGTCTGCATAACTAGTTCCTTGGAGAGTGCCTTTGTTTACACTCGATCCCTACACTTTGGGACATTCTTCTTCCCTTTGACCGCGAACGTTTTCTAGAGAAGTGAAGGGGAAGTACACTTCATTAGGGCCTAAGCTGCTTGGCATAGAGTATTCTGATACGGTAAACAACCCATTGTCCTCTCTCCATTCGGAATGGCCCAAAGGGAGCGAGGGTACAAACTCCGATTTACACTTTGTCTTCATTAAAATTCAAATGCTGGTGACACAGAATACTGATTCCCTGACGCCCGGCTTGTGTAGACAATCTTTAGGCCTATTGAAGTCGTCGTAAGTTATAGACATGTGTTGCAACTGAATTAACCTGTCTATTGTGTGAATGGCATAGGCACGCTATTTCTCAAACTGGCTCGTACATAAAATTTTCTAAAGTTAAAATTTCCAATTGATATTTACTATGTAATTCAGTACTTTTTTTTTAGTTAGGCAATTAATAAAAATAAATTAGAGAAAATATTAATACATTTAAAACAAAACAAGAACAAAAAGTCATGCCTTTATGTAATTAGAACCCCAATCCTTCTATTTTCGAGATGCTGTTGAATTAGCTTACAATCGAACAATTTATTAAAAAAACAACAACATGTAAACAGAAATCCCATATATAGTTAGAAAACTACAAAAAAAAAAAATCAAACAAACCAAAAAAGCATTAAAAATTTATTGCCATGGTTTTGAAAATGAAATGGGATTTTAATGTTTTAATATTGGTATGTAAAAAATTATAATCAGTTTAGAAATTAACAAAAAAAAAGACTAAACTTTCACAAATATACAGAAGATTAATTTATTTAGCTAAAAGCTTTAATCTAAAATAAATTATTAATTTTTTTAGCGTGAATAATAAAATTAAATTAATTTAAAAAAAGTTAAAAACAAGCTACATTGTTTATTTACGTATAATTAAATAGATATAAAATGAATTACAATATAAAATTTTATATCTTAATATAGATTTTTTTATTATTTATTTGCTTAATTTTATTATAAATTTGATTCCCTTAAAATAAAATTTTAATTTTCAGTAGTGTTTTAAAGCAGTCTTAATTTAAGTGACTCGTTTACTTTTAGAAAGTAATCGTAACTAGTACGGAAAAATGTAAGTCTGTCGTTATCATCCAAATGAAGATTATCCATCTGATACTTTTATTGGTGGCGGAGGGATCTGTTGGAGTGCGGTGAGCATTTGCGGTTTCAAGGACCGGCCAAGCCTTCCATTCTATAGATCTAACTTTGTATCATAGGAGAGAAGAGTAGGAAGTGCACTTGTGTTCCCTCTGCATTGGGAGCGCCCTCGACAGTGAAACCATGAGCAGGGAGGGCAGGGCGCAACCAAACCGCTCCCTCGCCCACTTCCCCGCTTCGTGTTGGGCCGTTGTGAGAGCCTTCTCCGGACGAATTGCACTTCATTACTGCAAATGCTTTTCCCCTACCCAGTCGCGCACACGGAGGGAGGGAAGGGGGTGGGGGAAAAGGGGATATTCGCCGCCATAATAAACAACCCCTTCTGCCCGTGCTTGTGTAGGGAGCGAGGGAGCGCCACGGCTGCTTGTCAACAGTTTTAAGGAGGCCTTATTGATTTCCAGTGCAGCAGCGGCAGCAGTGCAGCAGCATCATTGAAATTATAATGAACCCATCATTTCGTTCTCTCGTAAATCACGGTGGCACAAGCTAGCGGGGCCGTCGACGCCTCGGGGCACTGCCAACCGACCGCCATGTTCGCTCCATTATTCATATTCGGACCGGTTAATTGACTGCTTAATTCAGACGAGATTCACTTTCGAAAGCCACTAACAAAGAAACACTTTTGCCCTTTTATAACGACACTCAAAAATCATCCTTTGCCATCTTCTTCCCGTTCTTCTATCTCTTCCACTTTATTCACTTGCCATCCTTCGAAATTTCAATAAAAAAAAAATAAATATTTGAAATATTCCACCAACTCTTTCATATAAACCCGAAAAGAACCTGTAACCTTCTATCTGACTGCATATATATATATATATATATATATATATATATATATATATATATATATATATGTGTTTTTATGTTATCCTACTATACTAATGTTAACATGTCATCGGAAGCTGAAAGTTTCATAGGATAAAGATTTGGTAATTCAGTGGGAGCTGCATTTAACCACCGCAGAACTGCTCTTGATTTTTGATACAAAATGGAACCATGAGATTCGCAAACCACATTTTACAAAGGTTATTCAATATTTGACTTTCAGCTTCCGTTTCCGTGTTAACATTCGTATCGTAGGATGTCAGAGTTTTAATGTAATGTTTGAAACTGCCTCTTTGATTTTGACTCTAATCAAACCTACAAATAAAAAGTTAATGACCTTTGAAAACTGACATTTTATATAAATATAAATGTTATGAAATGCAGTCTGCGTTTTGTCGAAATTGAGCCCTTACTGAGGATCGTAGAACCAAAAAATTTACCAATACAAGAGTATTCGTAAAACGTAATCATTACGATAATTAAACATTGATTATTATTAATTATTTAGAAAAGTTGAAAGTTTTTGACATATTTAGATTCTCCTTTATCATTTTAAAAAACTTATTTCTAGTTTTAGTACGCTCTGCTGAAGAATTAGTCATATTAGTTGTATCCAATTTATGTATTTATTTATTTATCTTTTGCTTTAATTTAAGAGTTAAGCCACAAAATTTAGAAAAATATGTATTTACAAAAATTTTGTTAAGTTTTATTTTACTAAATTTTTACTTATTAACTTTATTCATTCCTATTTTAAAAGTCACTAGTTTTTTATTTTTGCTTTTACACACGACAGTATTAGAGAAAAATTAATAGAAAAATCAAGTTCATGTTTCAGATATATATTTACGAGTACTTCTTTGTATTAAATCAAAACTCTAAAGTCGTGTAACTTATTTTTATATAGAATCGTATAATTGTTATTGCAGTAAATATTATAGGCTGTAAAGATGTCAGCATCTTTACGTTTAAATTACGTATATTTAAAGACACTTCTTATGTTGTCTGTATTTAAATCTTACTTTAAAAAAAAATCTATCTGACTTTTAAGTCTGTTGTTGAATATTTTAAAGTTAAGTAAGGTACAAATTTATTTTTAGATTACTACGGAAATAGTAGCAACAATGAACTAAAATTTGGGCCCAACATGTTCAAAGTTGTGTGTCAGAAACCGGACAGTTTGAGATCCGTTTGGTTTAGCTTATTGTGACTTGACAAGGTTACTTCGTTGTCTCTTCCCTGGCGCAGCAGCCACGCCATCTGCCTGAAGAGCTTCATAATTGCCGCGGTACTGAGCAGTATCGTACTCAGGGTCTTGGTTGACTCAATGCTGGAACCGCCGTGACCGGGCAAACGCAGGCGTAGGCGAGCAGGCCTTGATCGGGTCAAACCGTTCTTGCACTCGCGACCCCTTTCCCCTCCTTGTGCCTCAGAGCTAAATGACCAGCGGTTGCTTCCTGAGATCGACGCTGATCTAAAGACAAAGAAACAGAATCATCGTTGCTTTGAAAAGGAAATAGAACTCAAGCCACTGAAAAATGACTGGCGAACGTTTAACCACAGCGTGGGAGTGGTGACAAACATTTAACCTTGCTAAGCCCATTATTTATTCTTAGCTAACATGTAACTAACAACTGACTGCCTAATAAGTTATTAAACAAACAACAATGGGACCCGTAGAAAGTTAAGGAAATATATACATCACAGTGGCCATAAATGAATTAAATAGGGCATAAATTAAAGGAAAAACAAAAACTTATAATTATTGAGTACTATTAATAAAACGGAGATGTTTTGTCAAAAGTGACGTCATGAGACAGGTTTTTGGTGGTTATCATTTATTAATCTGAAGTAAACTGCTTTTCAAATGCTAAAAAAAAAAATAAAAAAAATTATAATATTCTAAATGTAATAATATCGATTGTAATATAATACACTAGTTGGTATGTTCCGAATAGTTAAAAAAATGTTATTAGCAAAAAGTTTTTAATACGGACTGGAAATCTATCGATACTTTTCTCGGAGTGTCCAAATAACGTTACATTATTCGAATAATTTCCTTCAAAAAATGTTAATTCATTATTAAGTTAGTCATCTAATGACTATTGGCGTCGCCAAGACATACCACTGTAATTGTCACCCATTCAAATTCGTACCCATCCCCTGTCCATTTCGCGGGATTCAAAAGCCCTCAAGGGATTGAATTTTTTTTAAAAAAAGCCCATAGTGTATGAAAAGTTTTGCTTCTACACACTTAAAAACTAAATGTTTATATATTTCCAATTATTATTATTATGATGATGTAATATCAACATAATATACACCTGTCCTATCACCATTCCTACATTATTTTAGTGAGACTGTATTCTTTTAGTGGGAAGATAGTTCACGACACCACGGTAATACATCGGAAAAGTTAAAAAAGAAAAAAAAATCACATGTTTCCGGAAAATGTTATCTATTCGTGACTATTAAAAATAAATACAATAAAAAGTGAAAAAAAAGCTTTAACGCACGAATGGGACATAATGCAATTACGATAGCGAATACTCTTTCTCCCCCCCCCCCCCAATATTGATGATAAATATAAATAACTCCTTCGTGATATTTTAACCAAATAATCTAATTTATTATTTATTACGTTTGAGAGGTTGATTTTTCGTTTTCTCTATGACACGTTTCTATATCAGATAAACACGTATAACACCTTTAAATAGAAAAAATATTGTTTATTGTTGGTAGTTATAGCGAAACTCAAATATAACGACTCTCTTTAACACCGTTGGAAGAGTGCTGAAATTTTATTTAACGTATTTTATTAGAAAAAAAAAATAGAAAATCATTGTTGTTGATTCCATCCATCCATCTATAAATGCTATAGATAGACATTCCATGGAAATTTGATGAAATTTGATTTAAAAATATTAATAAACATTTATCAGTTATTAATAAATAACAGTGATTAAATGATCTGAGTATTTCATACTTTACAATGTGAAATTTAGTATTTTTTTTGTTCTGTTTTCGCAGTCACATTAAATATATTTGCCGTAATGTTAAATTTCACCTTTTATATTTTTGGTTCATTTAAATGATTATATGCCTTCATGCAGTGTAATAAAGCTTTAAATTTGACATACTTAAAATCAAAATTGACAGGATATAAAGATTTACACAAAATCTGTAAATTTACAAAATCTACAAGGTACAGCTAAGTTTTCAATATGGATTTTTTTTTCTTTTTTTTCCTGCAATTACACATACAGTATATGTATATATGATTGTATAAATCCATACACAAATCAGAAAATACGTTCGTCTTACGGAAACTGAAATACGATGGATTCGATGGATTCCAAGAGTGAGAAAAGGTCGAGAAAACGTCCTCATAGAATGAGTAAATACAATTGAAAATCTATCTGGATTCAATTTTTTATCCTTTATCCTGGTTAAAAATGATAGTGATCCAAGTACAAACTTTCCTTGATTCCTATAACGTATTTGATTCATTATATTTTTTTTTTCCAGTACCAAAATAAATGAAATCAACAGTGCCTCATTTTGCGATTTAAAATAACAAAACAGTATAATGAAATTGATGTTATTCATTATGCAACTACAGGATAAAAGCATGTTTAAAAGCATATTTCTGCTGATGATGATTTCGTGGAATGGATCGAAACTGTCCATAATTTTTTTAATATATATTTTAATTAAGCTTTAAAAGTTATTAAACTTCTTTATTACCACATAATTCTCCGTATTTGCTATATTTCGGAGTCCTAATCGGCCCTCCTTAAAAATACAGCAAGTATGGAGAATTATGTGAAGTTTAAATAAGTTTAATTAATAAAGAAGTTTAATAAGTTTAATTGTATTATTCGTGATGTTTTTGAAGCTTTTAAAAGTGTTTGTTAATTAATTTATCAATTCGTATTTTTTTAATTATTACTGAATGCTTAATAAAAATTTAATAATAGCATTGAGTAATATTATTATTAAAATATGTTAGGTTACATCAAACTTTCTCTGTCATATTTCTGTAAGTTATAAAAAAAAACAACACACATTTCGATGAACACGACTTAAATTTGAGAAAGTCTGATTAAAAGTAAATTTACAAAATAAAAACGACTCCTAATTATTACGTTGTTGTTGTAAATAACAATCGTAACAATTCTGTTATTTAAAAATTTTATATTTGTTATAAATATAAATATTTGTTTATAAGTAATAAAAGAAAATCCTATAACAAATTAATTCATGCAATAATATAAGACAAAGATTAAAAAAATTTATTTACTTAATTTCAAATTGCAATTAATAATTTATAAAATGACAGTTAGAATTGCGTGATAGCATTTAATGTCTCTCAAACTGAATGTGCTTTAATTTATTGTTATTATTATGATATTATTATTGATTTTTATTTTTTAACATTGTTAAATCATCATTATTCACTGGAGAAAATAAAACCAAAATAGTAATAACAATAATAATATAATCGACTAAAACCTGTCACCATGGCGACTTGAGTAAATACAACAATTAATCCGGATGCCTTATAGGTCACGCCTACGTTGAACTATTATACAAAAAAATATAGGAAGGGGAAAAAAAAAAAACAGAAAAAGGTGAGACGATGTCGGAGAAAAGGAAAAATCTAGAAACACTTAATCGAAACTGCAATAACATTTGCTGTAAATAGGCTTAATGCGAAATTTGTCATGTTATAGCTTGGATTATTATTAAGATCGATTCGTAAAATGCTTGTGTTATTCTTGAGTCGAACGTGGTGCTGAGCTTATTAGCTTATTCCACTAGTTGAATTTCAGTTTCGCATTTACAAGAAAAGTAATGACGTCATTCTATTGATAATTGAACAGTCTTCATATATATAAATTTTTCAATTATTATCGAGTCTTTATTATTTTAAAACGAGATATGTTGTTTCTTTTATTTATGTATTCATTCATGTATGTTTATTGACATTATTGAAAATATTGGATGAGGGGACTTTGTTGTACTAATACACTACGTATGATAGAGGGGCTGTATTTCAATTATGACGTTACTGGAGGAGTTGAATGTCGTAATACCCGAAATCATTTTCATTAAAGCTTTTTAAAAACCTGGTAAAAGCATTGATAAGATCTGTTATAACCAAGTTCTGTCAGCTTTGTTATGGTTTATAACCGGAGTACATGTTAAAAATCAAGTTACAACTAAAAAACAGCGGAAAATTTTGTGGGCTTATCGTTTAAACTTCCTACTACATTCGCAAATACGATTGGTTAAATAGTAAAAACAAAAAAAATATAATTGCTTTTTTTGGGATTTTCCCCAAATCAGATTTCATCGAAGTCTGTACATGTTGCTTTGTCTGTTATTAGACTATTCTTCATTTCGTACTTAGGCCAAATCTTAAGAAAGTTTTAATAAACGAAGCAGTTAAAGATAAAGTTCTATAACAATATCCAATAAGTCATTAAAAAAAAATATGTAGGCCCTGTTTCAGGTGCAAACATCTTACTAAAGTAACCTTACAAAATCTTGTGAGGTAAACCCTAAGTTTAAATTCCATTCATTAGTAGATAATAATAAAAAAAAATATAACTTCATATCCGTTCCGTAATAGATTTGTGATATTCGTCATATCTAGATGTTGCTGGTGCGATCTTTTGGACATTTTTCTTAATTTTTACACTTAACACCTTTCGTTCTTCGGAATCTAAATTAGGATTACTCTCCGTATGATCGTTTCATCTTGCTACGTTTTCTGCCCGTTTTTGTTTACATTTCTTTGTAGCGAACTCTCGTCGACTCTCTTATTTTTGTGGTCTCTCGTCTTGTAGTTCCTAACATTTATCTTTCCACAAGTCTTTGTGTAATCATAAGCTTTGATTATGTCAATGAATTAGTATACAACAATTAGTTCTTGCATTTAATTACAATCAAAGTAGAAGAAAAAAATATGAGAGTAAATAATGGACCTGACGAAGGTAACAGGTACTTACCGTGACTGAACTCGTCTAATTGTTAAATTAATATAAGTGGAAGATGTAGACATAGAAGGAGAGGTCACAGCCGAAGAAGTTCCATATGCAGCAGTATTTCGTATCAATGTATCAACTGCCACGGGCAAAGAGGAAGAGGATTATTAAACAATTACATGATAATCAAGTAATGAATCTCTTTTCAATATATCTACAGGAATGGCACAGCTGAAATAGATAAAAAAAATATACACTGCTACGTGTATTCAAAGGCACTAAAATGTTAGCATAAACTGCACAAGCAAAAACTGGTATAAGATCACCAAGAAAAGTATCGTAAAAGACGTTAAACCACAATACACCAACCGTAGGTCGATGGAGTCTTATCGTATAAATGGCTAAACAAAAAAAAAAAAAAAGGAGAAATCTGAAGAAAGTTTCTTTTTAGACATTCAAGATGAATTCCTTGTCCCCAACAACAAAAGGTACAAGACAAAAGCTTCAGACATTCAACGACAACTGTAGAAGATGGCACCAATAACTTGAAAGACTATGTTAAATCCATTGTTATTAACTGGAATTTACTGAAGGATATAAAATGGTAGATGTCATTCAGAAAATAGGAAATGTACATAAATCCCAATTACGTTAGAGTTCTTATTATTCTAGTTGATAATTCATATTGTAATTTAAACTAGATTTACAGTAGAGATCGACTTGTAAGTGTCCTAACTCAGCATGTTCTTTAATAAGAAAAGGCAATATTTTTGTTTTGTTTCCTCATATATATACAAATATATATATATATATATATATATATATATATATATATATATATATACAATGAGACAAGAGAAGACAAGATTAACTTAGAATTAAAAACTCTTAAGGTAAAATAGCAATAATTCTAATTTTGTAAAACTATTTGGTTATTTTCCCAGAAATCCTATAAAAAAGTGTTTATAATAAACCGTTAAAAAATATTCTTCAGGAAATATTAAAAAATTGTCGTACGTTTCGCTACTAATCAAGATCTATAAAAATAGCCTAAATGAAATAAAATGTTTATTAATAATTAAAGTAGATATACAAATCAATAACCCTTATTTATATTAATTCTTTTATACTATAAATGCATCCAATATGATTCTATAATAGTGGTGCCATTACAGTTTAAATCGTAGAGATT
>JAFIDM010006943.1:15781933-15820134 GCA_023159025.1 Thereuonema tuberculata | reverse complement strand
TATGATTCTATAATAGTGGTGCCATTACAGTTTAAATCGTAGAGATTGCTTTATTCTGTAATGTTTACTAATACCGTAACGACTTTTTTGTATTTGATTGTGCAATACATCAAGTTTATTTTTATGGCCGGTTCAGATGCATCAATTTTTTTTTTTTAGATTTACCTGTTTATTATTTAACTGACGTTAATATTGAACCGATTTTTGTTTATAATGTTTCTTAATGTCTACTTAGTTACGAAATTGAAAATATATTTTATCAATACTAAGGGAGGTCTTCAAAAGCAAAATTTAAATTCTACGAAGCCCTGCTCTTATATAAATACGGCTTGGATGATATGGACGGTCGATTCCGTTAAGGTACATCAGTACGGTAACTTTATTTTTTATATATTTATAATTACTTAGAAATCATCTTAAGTAAAGGTTAAAGAGGCTTTCTTTTGGCTTTCTTAAATTGAATAATTTTGCTAAGAAAGAAATTGATTTAGAACCTTCAGTTTTCCATAAAAATTCGTGCCGATTTTCTCAATGAAAATTAATTGAAAAACAAACATGAATTGTCAGGAACTTTCTCTCCTATACGTAGGAGTTATAAAAATATGCAAAATTTCCAAAAAAGTGCTGTCTATTTTATTACAGTTTAAGAAATTATTCGATTTTTTTTTTTTTTTTTTTTTGGTATTAAGCTGCTATTTTTAAGATCAAAGGTTACCAATTATTTTGAAATAGTTATTTTCAAGAAGGCAAAGATTTAAATTGTACATCTTTGTTAGGATGTATCTGCTTTTATAAAATATTACTATATTATTTACTTGCCATTTTTATTTACTTTCTTTTCTTATTTCCTTTGAAATCATTTCAAATCCTTTAAACCAAGATAGTTTAACGAAAAGTCGTCGAACTCTTTTCTAAATCTTGCTGAATTCGCAAAGATCCAATTTATATTTTTATTCCTTTTATTAAAAAGAAACAAACAATACCATTCAAATTTTTGTCTTCAGTCTTTATAACATTTGAAGATTTCTTGTTGAGATCACAAAATCGTTTAATAATTATAAAAACACTTAGAAAAAAAATAGCATATAAAAATATCGTTATCGTTATTTAACGAATTAACAAAAAATATTTTAGATAATCACTTTACATTCACTCTTGGGAAATTGATACCTGTCTGCAAAAATTACCTTGTAAGATTAATTAGAAGAAATATTTAACTATTTTTATTAATTACTTTTTCTTATAATTACAGTTTTTTTTATAAATAGAAGCGTTATTGAATTTAATGTTCTGTTTGTCTTTGGAAAAGGTTGAATTGAGTTAGTAATATAGATGGCAAAAGATATCTTTTTTTTATTTACTTCTTTTTTTTTTCCTAATCCCCAAATGAAGTTCTGATAATCCTAACAGAAGTCATCGATCGACGAAAAACTCAGGGATAATTTTCTTTTTTTTTTTCCCCTTCTCGTAATTTGTTACCTTTTAACATTTGCCGACCGTGTTTATCGCTATTATCAACCTCCGCCATTTGTAAAGTTTCTCATAAAGTCGTGCTGATCCACCCCGCCACCCCCATCGGAGCAAAGTCTTGTTGTTCTTGAGAAGACACAACGCATACCGTCTTGAAAAAGGGCGAAAGTAACCCGAGGCACCACTTCGGAATTTTTCCTGTGGATCCACCTGCTTTGCAAAGAAGGTTCTTGACCATGGCTTTCCCAACCCCCTCCCCTCTCGCGCACGTGTACAAGAGTGTGAGCACCTTCCAGACCTTGGTGGACAGTCGTCGTCACCACTTGTCACAAGAAGAAAAGAAATAGCATCTACATACCAGGACTAATCAATATCACAAGAGAAACGAATGGGAAAAATCTGATTTCGGACGCAGAGAAATTACAGCCAAATGAATGAGTGAACAACCAGGAATCCCTTTATGACTAATTAAAATATGACAAGACTAGAAAGTAAACTCTTTATATTGTTTGCAGATACTAAAAGACGAATTTATAAAAGAGTAGGATTGAACTTCCTATGTTAACTGAAAGTGATGATAAAGAGGTTTATTATCAATTACTGGTTGTAAGTTACAATTGATGATAAAGGCTTATGCTTCTAATCTTTTATCAGCCTTACGAACATTCTGGAAGAGATTTTTTGTCATGCTTTCAGATCCTTGAAAAATCAAAATGTTTAATATTGCTTTTGATATATTTTATAATATTGTCAAATAAGGTTTTTTTGTTTTAATTTTCGTTAGTGAAATGTAGTTTCTCCTCTTCACGATTTCAATTTAATCCCGATTTTTTTTTTGTAGTGGATGTGGATAATTGGATGATACTACGACACAACGAATTTCTATGAATTATTTCTTTTTACGACGGTAATCCGTTAAATCGTATGTTACTTTTCTGATAATACTTAAGAGTTTATTTCAATAAAAAAATTCTTACCAAAAGCATCAAGGAAACAAAATGATCTTCACAGGAGACCCTATTTACATCAGCGACGAATAAAATACATTTTGAATTTTCTGTTTCGGTTCTTTTAAGAATCTGAGGATAACATTACTTCTTAATGATTATCACGATCGGAAACTTAAAAATTAGCTTTCCTCCTACGTCTTTCAGATAATTCCATCCCAAAAATGGTGAAACCAATACATGAGGAAATAAATATTTAAAAATAACAAAATTACCCGAACGTCTATAGAAGAAGCAAGATGCATCAGTTGAAGGGCTATTAATTCAAATTTTGAAAAGAGATGATTTGAAGAAAGTATGTTTACTATTTCTTTTTACGAAATAGTATTTATACAGAAGAATTGAGTTAGAAAAACTTTAGGTCATATCTTAAGGAATATCTTTGACAAATCAGAAATCATCTGTCAGGCAGCCTATCAGGTTATGTAACACTAAGCAGGTATTGAATTACGGTGGCCCTACTAAGAAACCTCTACTGTTTTAATTATTGGCGAATGTTCTCGAAAAACGCTTCACTGCGTAAAACACATTTAGTGATTCTTATTGAGTGTTTAATAACGATCTCTAGATATTTTATTTTTTGATGGATATATATTGTAAATACAACTATGTAAGGTTGAAAATAGTTGCAATATTGATGTATTCAGCGTTCGTGTGGGCTTGTAGGGATGTCCTTACATGGCGAATCTATTGGTTAGAATTTGACACTAATACGATGGTATTTAGAATCGACTGTAAATATAACAGCTGTGATAAATGTGATGTTCTTCTAACATCA
Source organism: Thereuonema tuberculata (assembly GCA_023159025.1). Classification (NCBI taxonomy): domain Eukaryota; kingdom Metazoa; phylum Arthropoda; class Chilopoda; order Scutigeromorpha; family Scutigeridae; genus Thereuonema; species Thereuonema tuberculata. The sequence continues at coordinate 15,816,879 of JAFIDM010006943.1, read as the reverse complement.
GATTTGCTTGCCGTTTCGTTACTATGTAATCGTAGCGTGAACGCAATAGAACTCCTGTGGGATGCCTTGGAATGATTCACAATTTCGTCGTCTTTTTCTTTGTATTTTTAAGAGTATATTGTTTGAATTTGTGTTTGTAGTTCACCTCATTAAATTAAAAATTTATTCATCACACTGTTTTAAAATAATCGAAACTTAAAAGTATTTAAAACTTACTTAAATATATTAAGGAACAGAAAAGATCTATTCCTTAATTGCACTTCTGTTACTTTGTTTCAAGTTTAATTTTAAGTCATGAAATTCTATTAATCGGCTGTTGTAGAATTTGTAATTAAATATTCTGATTATAGCAAAATTATTATTTGGTTTAATTTTGGCGCTGTTCTTGAAACAGAACTGAAATCTAAACATGACAACAAACGAAGATTCTTATTAATTTTTTTGAATTAATAACGCTCCAGTTTTAGAATTCATTATTGTCACATTTCTTGTATTACTTTGTTTATTTTGATGCTTTCCAAAAATGCTTTAAAATACTCACAAATTAGACTATGGTGATTTGAAGCGAAAGCTTTGTTTACAAATTTTTAATATTCGATGCAAAGTTATGGGGAACCAATGTCCGGTTTAACATCGTTCTTCATTTATGTAATTCGCTCTACATTCTCGAAAAGTTATAATTCAAAAAAAGAAATTTTAAAATCACAGCATTTCATACGATCCTAGACTGTCATGGAAATGATCAAGATTATTTTTAAAGTGTTCCTAATTATTCCACAATTTTCTAAATGATTTAATTGACTGACTGAGAGAGATTTGAGTGAGATTAATCTAACAGGTTTCCAGCTGTAATGTGCATTAATTGATATATTTAGATTTTTCTATCTTCAAATTAGCTTGCATTTTTTTTATTCGTTCTTTAAATTCCGTTAAGCAACAGGATCCTCGACCACAACTTGCTCTGTCTGACCCTCACCACCCGCCTTCCAGTCACTTGAGTCTAGTTGATTTATGGGTCTTGAAGTGATCAATCCAGTATTTGATTTAAGATGGCCAAATTGTTTTAGGCTTAAGAACTCCTCCTTATCAAATATTTCTACTGCACAGTTTTTATAGTTTATTTTTTTTAGTCCTTAGCAGAAAACTCTTGTGCATTTCTCAAAGGCTTGGATACGAATATTCGAACCATCACATTTGCTTGTTATTTAAATAATTTAACATTCTGAAGATCGTACAGTGAAGGCTCTCTTAAAGTTGATACCAGCTACAAGAAATACTTTCATGAACTTCATTATAATTTTTATGAGGAATTGTAGCTTTGATTATTTCAAGCAAACAAGATTTTAAAACAAAAAGTCCCTATAAAGAACTAAAAACCTAGTTTGCTTTAATATCAACATTTTTTTAAAAAATAAAGGTTAACTTTTTAATGTTGAGAAAACAATACAAACTGAAAATCTCCGCACATTTTTAAAATTAACGAACTGGATCAATTTTTTTAATAAATATATAAACAATAAAATCCGCATTACATGTTTGTTAAAATAACACTTGATCACTTCGAAGCTTACATAGGAGAATTTAATAACAGGTTAATTGTTACATGTCACTAAAAATGAGCTCATTCTATGAGTTTCTATGATTTTCCATGGGAATTTTTGTCTTCCACACGCGCAAAGTTCTCGACAATGATCGACACGGATAAACTTTTTAAACAAGAGTTTGTTTATTTTGTCAGTAAATAAGCATGTTAAGTTTTAAGAAGATCTATTCATCCAAGAAAAAAATATTTACACACACATACACTGACAGGAAAGATCAATATTTTTTTCATGTTTTACGAAAGGAAAGCACACTTTCAAGCACAAAGGATTTTACTTACATAATTAATCGGAAAAAAAATACATATTTTTAGAGTCGCACAGAGTTATGAATAAGAATGTGGGATTGCTGTTTCATCCTTATTAGTACTCAGTAGTCAGGGTATCTAGTAGATGAACAGTTGAGTGCGTATGGGAAGTTTGAATTGTTCCCATTGACGGCAAGATAATTTTTATGGTGTAATTGTAGAAACGTGCAATTTTTGTCTTCCTATATTCATATTTCATCAATTTCAAGCTCTTGTAAACTAAAAGAATTACAACACAATTGAGAACTTTTGAGAAGATTTGTTTCACGATATTAATCTTCCACTGCATCGAACATCTTCTTTAGGCCTAATCCGAGTGCATATTCTTTGATTATTTTTTTTTTTGTCGGTGATGAATTGATTCGAACCTTCGACCTCTATTAGATATCCGCCATCCTAATCGCTTAGCTGTTCCTTTCTGAACCACTTGAAGATGAAGTATTGTATAAGTTGCAAAACGAACTTTCATTTTAAAATCCACTATCAGTCAAACAGAAACAAAATAATATTAGATAAGATTTGTTTTAGAGACTTTATTAAACTTGAAAATACATTTTTAAGTAAAGGTTTTTCAAGTATAATAAAATGTTTTTACGTTGTAAAATCTAAAAGCCAGAATGCCTAACGAAAGACACTAGGACAGCTTTTTCCGTTTGTTAACATTCGTCAGTTAGGGTATCCCACTACACAAATTCTCGAAAACTTAACGAGGAATTAATAAATATGATAAATGGAATCACAAGTAATCCAAAATTCTTCAGCGCATTGCTTGAAAAAAAAATCTCTTACTGAAATCCATTTACTAGAATGATTTTTTTTTTTTTTTCCTTTTAAGCATCTCAGGACATTTGATGTTTCGTAGCAAATTCCAACTTAACGGAAAGCTACAGGAGAAAGAGAGGATTTTGAAATAATATTCAGTGACCGTCATCAAATGCTTTTTGAGTTTCTGCGTATTGTTGGTCCTCCATTGTCCTGTAAACGTTAATTACAAACTTGTTTTTTAGGTCGAAATATACTGTTTTAACTATATTTTTGAAAACGCGCATTTTTTACAGTAATCGTAATGGATTTGCAGTAATACTTGGACGATGTGTAATCATCTAAACGAATAGCAGTAAAAGTCACTTCTCATCCACAGGCAAAAAAACGGAGTGTAAAATATACTTCCTCTTGCCTCTGGGCCTCTGTTATTCTCACTACCTTTCTCTGTAAACTGGGATCATGGGCTTCCCATACCTCTGATGCTTCTGCAAAGGATTCTTTGTTTTGCTGCTTTTTTTTCTTCAAGGAAATATAGAAATAATTTCTCAGACAGACCCACTGAATTTATTCTAAATATAAATGTACATTCTAAATATATTCTAAATATATAATTTGTCTTTGATTTGCTGAAAACGATTTCCTCAGCTTTATAATTTCCTAAGTTGTAAATACGGTTTTACACGGGGCTGCGGTGTCGGAGTCGTGGAGTTTTTTGGGAGAGTAAGGGTCGGAGTCGTATTTACTCTAACTACAGGAATTAGAGTCGAAAAAAAAAGTTTCTTTCGACTACGTAACATTGCCACTGCGATGAATAGTTGTAGATCAATATAAAGTGGAAGATAGAAGATTTGTCAATAAGTTTAATGGCGATACATAATTTTCATAAAATTAAGTTCCAAATTCTTTACTTCTTGTTTATTTGTTTAATATATTATTTCGTTTTACATAGTTCAATTTGAATTACCAATCTTGTTCTTCTTTTGTTTTGGGAACAAATACTTGTTAAAAAAAAAAAAGGGGAAAAAATAAATGATAGCTTTTGTGTTGAGTGAATTTATTTACTTATTGTCTTCTTTTTTATTTGTTTCCGCAGGGTGTTCTGACCTTAAATAATGTCTGCCTACAGTCGCAAGTTCTGTGGTAACAGACATTCATCAACAGAACTAAAAGGTAAGAATAATTATTTCTTAGAAGTCAAATATCTAACATCCATCCCATTACGAATAACATGTTATTCTAAGGTATCTACGTAACTCTATCTACTTATGAATATTTATTTTTCCAAATAAATATTTTTCAATGTTTTTCCTCGCTTCTTATGTAAAAACCAGTGTTTAAGGTTTTAGTGCCTTATGATGTTTGCAACTGCAGATGAAACTAGTAGCATTCTTGAAATTTTAGTTTGAAACTGTAACATTTGCTGGGTGTAATATTTTCCTCATTTTAATTTATTTTTCCACGTAGTTCCTGCTTATAAGAAAGTGTAAGACTCGCGCAGATGATATACAAAGGCAAAATATACTTTTACGAAAAGTTCTAGCCAAGTGGGTAAAGCGCAGGACTGTGGGCTGGAGGATCCGGGTTCGATCCCCGGCGTAGGGCCGGACATTTTTCCACATTGCGTTATCCTCCGTACTCGTCGTAGAGTTCACCAAGCTCTCTGTAGAATGGGTTTCCGAGAATGGCGGGCGGACGATGATCGAATCACCCTACCTCAGCTTAGTCCCCTTGGTCACGAAACGCTGGGAGCCTTACCTCCTGCGACCCCAAGTGCCACGTAGGCAGTAATAGGTCCGTTTCAACTCTCGCGTTACGCTGTTAATTTCGGTGGATTCTGCGTAACTGCAGATTTCTTGAAACTACGAATTCGACGTATTTTTGATTCTAGCTGTAAAAATTCTGTTTTTGAAAAGAAAATACGAGAAACTTACGATACCAAATACAGAATATGTTATGTTCAAAATACTCTTTGATAGATAGCGTGCTATTCCGACTAACGAACGAAACTCAATCGCCTATCTTCAAATTTATCTAAAAAAAAAAGCATAAACGAGTATATACTATATTTTTACTACAGCAAAATTGATGTCGAAGACAAGTAGTTTCTCGCAAAAAGCCTATCCGGCTTCTAACAGAAATGTATGTTTTTTTCCGATTTTAAAACACTTTTAAACTAACATCTGTCTGGATTTGGTGAGTAATTCGTCTGCTATTTCAATTCCTGTGAGCCTAACAAGTCAAAAAAATAATTAAACTTTTCAAAATTTAGTCTTAATGTTACAACTGATTAAGTTTTCTGTTTTCTGGATAACTTTAAACGAGGAGCAAAATCTTACACCACTATATAATTAAACAAAATGCAATGAGCTTCATCTTATAACTTTTCATAGAGTTCAGTTCTTATAATATACGCCCGATGAGACTTTGCTGTTTTGTAGATTCATTTTTCTAAGGCCATTTCACAATGGAGGCGCAAGTTTTATAAGTCGAATAACTAATTTCAGTGCTAAAATTTCCGTAAGTCTTGCTATACTGTTTTATTTTATTGTAATATCAAAGGAATAATCAATTCTAAGCAGAGCATTCTTGTGTAGGCCTAATATTAAAAAAAAGGAAGAAAATATTTTTAATATTGTTTGGTAAGTTTGCAGGATTGTAATTAGGGAATTAGTAATATTACGGCCCTTATAATGAAAATTTCTTATAATTCTTGCATATATTTATGAATTAAAAAAGATAAAAATGGGATCAATAAATGGTCTCGTCCAACCAAAAAACAAACAAAAACAAAAAAACCTTCACGCACTCATGCTACACCTCAGGACCTAGCAAATTCCCTAATATGTTATCCGAAAATTATTCCTAAATACGACAAAAAAGCTTTTATTTTTGCTCTGAAATCTACCCCCCCTTTTTTTTTTTTTTGGTAAAATGTATTTTCTAAAACTCAAAAAGGTTCAAAATGTGAATTTTTTATGTAGAATAAAGGCTGTATCATTTATTTCTAAGAATAACCTGAGAAATATTTGCATTCACTTAAACACGAAATTGAAGATCTCGGAAAAAATGTGTGTAAGACATTCCAGATCTCATAAGATTGCTTTCTTGTCTCTTTGATTGCTAATATATTTATATAAGGTTTTTTGTGTGTTTGTATGTGTGTGTGTGTTTGTTGTATCCATGTAAGAGATAATAATGTTGTATTTATTGCAGTGTTTGTTGACTCCAAATTGCAAAACAACACAAGATCGATTCTTATTTCCTGACAATTTGTAAGCATGTACTGAAAAACAATCAGTAAATGAGGATAAAAAAAGGCTTCTGAGAGGTCTTATTTGTTGTTTCACCACATAATTATTGGCTAGGTTATTTGAGGTGACTTTAAATGCCCTTACATCGATTTGAAGAGGTGGAAGGGAGAGAAGAAGTAAAGAATAGGCTTCTGGCAATTAATAGATCAGTGTGTTGCTTTGCCGAGTGGAATACATTGCCAGATCTCTCATTACAACGCCCCATCTTCAGATCCCTGCTTTTCAGCTATTGAGTGTGGGTTTCGCGATTCCCTTGCGCCTAGACTGAACATAGAAGAGGAAGGCGTTTAGGGATGCACGACACTTTTTCGGCCTTTCTCTACATCAGCGTTTTGATGGTGGCTTGTGTAATACCATTAACTGATGTTCGAATTCGATTCCAACAGAAGAAAGATGATTTCTGATGATACAAGGTCAGATAAAAATTGCATATTACTGTTTTAACATTATCGTAAAATTCAGAATAATTCTCTGTTTGTCTCAGAAATTAAGCAAAAATCCCATTTTATCTTTTTCTTACTTTTTTTCCTTTAACTTACATTAATTAACAACAACGTTTAGTTACAATGATTCATTTCCTTTTACTTAACATCAGGAAACGATTCAAACAAGACTCCCATTTATATGGGGTTGCAGGTATCATTGCAGCTTTTATCATTGATTATGCCTTTTTGATTTAATGTTTTGCAACTATTTATTCTGACCTCAATACAAGCATTAGAAATATTCATTGACCATTACTCTAGATAGACTTTCCGTACAATCATATGTATAAGCAGTTCTAAGCCTTGATACTTACCTGTGTCTCAAGGTCCCAGAATATCTCCAGATTCTGGTGGAACTGTCCACCAATCTGTCCATCCAGAATCCATCATCGAAGATAGTATCAGAGCCCGGAATAGTTTGGAGTCAGGCACATTTCTAAAGCTTATGTTTTTATAGATATTTCACAGACTTAGATATCTAAAATATATATATATATATATGTCTATAAAAATTTACTTTATTTATTTCTTTGTTACTTTATTACTAAGCGAAAAGCCAGATATAGTTCTATAAATTCCAAAAACCGGAGAATTAGAAATCTGTATTTTTAATGTGCTTTGTATTACCTGATTAGATACTTCGGGTCTTTAAGAATTCTTAATGAATATCTATGTGGTCAGTATGGGAATACAAAACAAGAAAGTAAATATTAATAAGCGTTGATTATTAAATTTTAAATATATCAGGTATTGGCAGATTGACGATTATTTGTTTCGAGATCGAAAATAAAGTAAGACATTGCGACTGCAGATCGATTACGTCTGGACTGCAATGTTCATATAAACATTGAATTGATGATACTTGTTTTCGATCATCAATTACAAGTTTCATTCTGCAATTCAAACAAAAAAAAAAAAATATATTAGAAACACGTGACATTAAAATATGTGCGTGCTTTGTGTAAATTCTAATAAATATATGTATTTATGTATCATATATGCAATGTATAGTAGATAGCACTGACAAGACCATTAACTAATATTAATATTTCCGCTACACTTTGGCATTGTCAATAGCAAATTTTTTTGTTTTTTATTCTTATGATACCTGAATAATATCTTGTAAAATATAAATGAAATATTGTTTATGTCCTATTAATATTACATTAATAATAAAAGTAATCTAGGACCTGTCAATTCGTTTTTAGCTTATTTGCCTACCAAGAGAGAGAGAGAGACCTAAAGCTACCAGTTAATCTGTGTATGTGTCTCTGTATTGAACTTAATAACTTGAGATCCGCTGTGTGGATCTTCTTCAAATATGCTATGCATATTTACGGGTAGGAGACGATGTAATTTTTCCGTGTGAGTCTTTGCCAAGAAATTAACGCACGAAATTGCCTTAAAAACAAAACATTAAAACAAAATCACGCATTTATATCGACGTTCTTACGATGTATATGAGTTCTTTATGTTTTGATGTAATTATAATTAATTGGATTTAAAAAACTTAAATACACACTACAACCTCGTTTATCCGGACTAACTGGGACCAAAGGCAATCCGGAAAATCGAGAATCCGGATAATATTGGTAATAAGCAAAACAAATCCTTAAATAAGCAGACTTAACCGTTTATTACGATAAAAAACTATGTTTTGTAACAAAATTACTCTAATAAAGCTTTCTTAAACTCGACAAAAACAATTTATTACTATAATTTATTGTACAATCTATGCAGGAACTGTTCATTTAATCAAAATAAAAAGCGAATGTTTCGCGTACTTATAGTTATGTTCTTGTTATCATAGTTAAAATTAATATCAATGTGAACATTAAATAATAATAAAAAAAAATGTCTACAAATCTGATCCGGATTATCCGGAGATCCGGATAAACGAGGGCCGGATAAACGAGGTTATAGTGTATTTGTTATTTTTTTTAAAAAAATATTGTTTTGAATTCAAAAATTAGTATATTGTAATTCAAAAATAAGTGGTAAAATGATAAAATAAGTGAAATAGCTTTCGTTTTTATTATTTTTCTTTAAAAATAAAGAAATACCGGTACAAACCCGCAGTATTTTTAAGGAAAAGAGATTTCATGTTCTTTATGGAACTCATTTTATAATATGTAATTTCACAATTCAGATGTCGGCTGATTTTTCTGTTTTATATAGATATTGTGAGTTGCGATGCTTCATCCTATTTGGATACGAGTCTTTCGTATTTACACTTTGCTCCCTTCCTTCTCCCCCACCCCCCTTTTTTTTTTTTCCGTTCGTAAGTTTTTAAGTAAATGTAATAAAGTCTCGTCTCGCTGACTTTCCCCTGCGTAAACGCTTGCGCCGAACAAGGCATGACGGATCGCGGATAATGGGTTGCTGTGGCGGGCGTACGTCACTGGGATCGGGAGGAACGGCTCCAATAGTGTAGTTTGCCACCGGGAGATAACAGGGAAAGTCTTCAAGTGCAAGTTAAACAGTCGGGGACGCTTGGATATTATTGGGAAGCCGACATATTGGATCGTTAGATACACACGGCTGAGACAGCAATGGCCTTTATTGAATTCGGATGGGGTCCCGCAATGGAGGTGTGGGAGACATGGAACTGTGGAGAACTCCTTACTCAGAACAGCATTAAATGTCTGGATTGGTAGTGGTCAAAACATAGCAATGGACATTGTTGTTCTTGTGTAAATGTCATGATTAAAAATATGTCATGAGTATTTATATAAATACAGATAAACATTACTTTTATGGAATATTTTAATAACCTATATTTACGTTTAAATTAAATTTTTTATTTATATTTTTTAGAATATATCAATTTAGTTTTAAAAATTTCATTGATTGTTAAGATGTAAAAAAACAATTTCTGTGGCATTAGAAAAAGGAGATGTAAGAATTTACTTTTTACTTTTGTTGAAAAGTAGAAATATCGTAATTAACCCCTTCTGTCTCATAATAGTTTTGACTATTGTTAGATGATTAACAATAATGTTCACGTATGCTTTACTTCTATCATGGCACAGCAATAATGAATGTGATTGTAACAATTAAAATTCATTGTTACAATGATGTAACAGAAACAACATTGTGGTTGTTTGCTGTCAACAATAGTTTACATCCGTTCCGGCATAGCCATGTGGTCTAGGCGGTGGCCTGCCATGAGGCGAATATGTCGGAATATAGGTTCGAAATCCGGCAAAGGGCTTGGATGTTTCATTCTTTCTTTCTTCAGTGTTTCTGCGAATGTAAAAGCTAGTTCACCTTGGATTATGCTAAAGAACCAGCAATTGTGGCAGACTTGATCTCCTACTATCGAATGCCATACGATTGAAAATAAGTCCACATAATCTGAGATGGACTACAAAAGAAAGAATTGTATGAAATTTGAGAAGGAATAAAGAATTAAATGAGTTATCTTTATCATAAATATATTGATTGTATGCTTTGCTGCATTTATTAAATGCTTCAATGTAGCAACTAAGTATACAGCTTCTCTGTACTTCTTAAAGTAATATTGACCTTTTAAGCATCTGACGACAGATCTATTTCGAGGTATCATCTCTCGTCAGCTCGGACATCTTAAAAAAAATAAGAAAAACACTCCCTTACTATAATTAGTGTTAAATCTCAGTACGGTTTCCCTTCTATACGTTTTCCTTCTTTTAATTCACTAAATCCTTTAATTTCCTATCTGTTGAATTATCCTAGGATACTTGGAAATCCATAATCCTACGATGCTTAGATTAAGTGCTTCTAGTCTAAGAAGTAGGGCGACTTTTTTTTGCAACTTAACATAAACAGGAATTAAAGAGTTGAAGCATATGGTGAATTAATAAGTTTAGAACCATAAAAAAATGTTTAATACTGTTTATAGATGGATGCAGTTACTGAATTTGAATCTTGAGGAGTAAACCATTAAGAAATTCCAGGGGTTTTAAGTGATGTTCACAGTAATTGGCCAAATTAATTTTTTACTTCATCTTACGTAAATTGAATTTTACTGGTAAGATGTTGTTTGTTGGTGTTTTAATGGCGCAAAAGCAGCAGTGGCTAAGCTGCGCCACTGGTAAGATAAAATGATTAATTGTCAGGGTCTTTACTTATTTTTATCCCTCCAAATGAGACTAAGAAACACTCTTTCGTTCTGTTCATCACTGCCATGTGATAACTCAACTATTTATCTCAGGAATCTGAAATTTGAAAGAGACATGAGCTTCTTTTCTTTTGATTAATAAATACGACCACCAGGAAAGGGTTTTACCGGGGTCGTTATCGCTACTGATCAGAAGTTGTCACACTAATTATAATTTTCATGTCAATTTAACAGTGTGAGAATGAAAAAGAAACAAAAACAAATGGGTTGTTTGTAGGATGTCCTGTAGGGTGCGATTCTAATCCAAACAAATATCGTTGTTAAATAACATACTTTGTTAAAATGGCCTGGAATTAGTGAATATTTGGATGTGGAGTATGTGTTATTTAGTCAAGTACTTACGAAAAAGATAAATTACTGCACTTTTTATCTCTTTTTTTGGCTTAATGAAGAAAGAATAACATCAAGTATGAGATTATCATCATTTTTGGCTAAGTTTAAGAAAACGTTTAGCGTTTTTGCATGAAAAATGGTAATATGTCTTTATGAGAAAAAAGGGTACTATTGACGATCATTGGCTTTTTTGTTTGCGCTAATGAAAATATCACTGTGCTTTTGCAAATTATTAAAGTCAGTTGACAAATCATGATGTTACAATGAATTCAAACTGATTATTATAAATAAAAAACTATTAAGAAACTTTTTAATATATTTATCTGCTTGAACACTCATATAGTCTGACTTATTTTCTCTTTATCATTGCAGTGCTTACATATATTACATACACATACATTTAAAATAAAATAGCAGCTAACATAAAAAAAATAAAATTCAAAAAGTAAAAAAAAAAAAAAAAGGAGAGAAAACGTCTCTTTTGTTTTATTTTTTTATTTTCAGTTAATTTAGTAAGGATTTTAGGTACTTGTGACTAAGTAACATTGATTTATTAAAATTTTTGAAATTCAATAGATAAAAAGAAATAAAGTTTTCTTGGCTGATGTTGACTATATTCATAAAAGTAATGTTTTGTAATTTCAGATATTGTTTAAAATACTTAGTGAAATATTTTCACCTCTTCATTTAGTTGGCAAATTGAAAGCTTCTTATTTGAATCCGTTCCTTACACTTTCCTCCTCAACTTTACGTAGAATGCATAATTTAAAAGAAAAATTAGATTCTTGAGATCAGGTGAACAATGTGGCCAGAAAGAAATTGGAAATTCGATATTTTTGTTACAATTTAACGTAGTTGACTGATTTCTAAGTTTTTGTAGCTATTCTTTATTTAATGTTTTTATTTTTTTAATAATATTTTCGTCTTCTGATCTTATATTTTCTTATTGTGTATTGTTATCCTTTTCTCTATCAAATAATAAATATTTCATTAGCAAAAATCCAGATTATAAATGCAGGGGAAAAAAAAAAGAGAGATTGAATCTGTAGGATTTCAATGTAATCAATCGATTATGAATCCGCATTATGGAATTTGCGGATTTCCAGATACCAATCTCTATTAATTTATAATCGGCATCGATAAATTATCCAATTATTCTGCACGGGAAGTATCTGTATTCAGCTGGAGGTAGTTTATGTAGGGGGCGTGATAGGCATCCGACCGGACGGGGCTACAAGCCAATTAGGCAGCCATTATTAGCGATATCTTAGATTTTTGTTTTACAGTATCGATACGCACTCAATAGACTATCGGCGGATGACGAATGGCGAATACGGCAGCCGATAATGTCGAAGGCGACACCGGGGACACCCAAACCGACAGGTAATGACATCTTTATGGATTGATTTAGTGATCAAAGCCCTTGTTGATATACAGATTAATCACATGACTAGTAACTATCCAATACATTGGATTCGTATTGATCGAAAGCTGATATTTCTGTTATCTTTTTCTACAGTTTTATGAAATGCGATTAAATTTATGTTGGTCTTTATGCTCTCTATATTTAGTTGTCGCTATAATTTATTTATTCATTCATTGTAATATAAAGTGACAGAAAGAACTTGTAGTCCACTTTCCTTCTGATATTGTTCCTTTCTTTCTTTTTTATTTTTGTTGTCTTATTTCCTTTTAAATTATTATCTCAGCAGACAGTAGAAAACTTTCGGAATTTTCTTAAAATTAAATCCGCTGTTTAACTCCGATTATTTTTAATCATATCAAAGGTCCCCAAAAATTATTGCATTACTTAACTGATGAATAGAGAGCATTGTTTCGTTACCAATGGCTTTCTGTGGAAGCTTTTGCGACCTTCTCGTTCTTAAGTCGTAAAATATGCATGCCAAGTTACAAGATCATCCAATGGTCCAAACGGCTTACGGGAGAAGATGCGTACAAACTCATAAATGATTTTGAGAGCTTCATTGTCTTGGTGCTTTAAAAGAAAGAAGCACGGTTGATATGTAGAAAGAATGCGCCTTCTCAACAGAGAATCGTCCAGGTGAAGAATCGCTAACGAAACATTTTCGCAAAATAACATTTTATTTCTTGGGCCAAAAGAATCATTTTGTTAAAAATGTTAAAAAAAATCCAGATATGTTTATAGCATAAAACTGATTTTAAGGCAAATCAATTAAGATCGTATTGATTACTTATTGATAGGATATACAGTCTTCTGTGAGGGATTTTCTCACTCTGGGTAAGTTTTACTCACTGTTTCGGCTCGCTTTTCGAGCCTTCTTCATGAGATGATGAGATTTACATGAAATTTGCCGCTTCTACTTTGTCTGTGTCACGGACAGGTTGTTTCCGTGGCGTTCCTCAGCTTCTCCGAGACACGGACCTCATGAAGAAGGCTGAAGGAACCGAGCCGAAATATTGCGTAAAACATCATTCGGGGGAAAAAACCCTCACAGAAGATATAGCTTGGTCCTGAAGGCCTCTCAGAAGAGTGTATCCTATCATTAGGGTCCACTTCTCCTTCAGAACCAAGTTGTATGACTGCTAACTATAATCGCATTGAGTATCAGTACGAACATAAGAAATTATATTATCAATTAAAATATAATCACTTATCGACAGTGTTAAAACAATTAAAATCGTTCTGAAGGTTTTATGAGGAGTAAATGCTGCATTACAAAACCTTTTGTTTTAACAGTGTCATTGAAGATAAACTCTATTAATATCCTATTCACGAGCAGTTGTATTTAGTACATTAGTACTTCTTTCAATTCATTGCTTATTTAAGGATTATTTTGTATTGCGCATTTCCAAACCCCAACTCAACTTCTCCACAGCTCTTTCTTCAGTTGTCGCGACTCGGCTGCCGTTTACAGTTGAACTATCTTGAATGATTGTGTTGAATCTATGGGGTGACATTGCAATTTTGACGCTGGATTGCTTTTTCGTGCTGTTGATTAGAGAATTAAATTCACTCCGTTGTTGTATTCACCAGCCTTTTCCAATAGGAGAGTTCATTTTCCTCCGTTTTTAGTCGCCAAAGCTTCTCGACGATGATTTGCATTTGTCCAATATTGATTTTAGTATCAGATGGACTTAAAGCGTAAACAGGGATTTAAAACTGACGATTAAGAGTTCCACTAATCCTTCAACTTAATCATAAAGAACATTGTATTAATTTGTTAATTTGTAATTCATCAATCATAAAATTATAGTGTAACCACGCTAATTAATATAATTCCTTTAGTAATAATCCGATTAACCAGTGTCATACAATTTTCTTAAGGAGATCAAAAAAAATATTATCATTTATTTTTTAAAAAAGATATTAAGTGTTTTTAGACACTGTAAAAAAAAAAATGTATTTTTTTTTTTTTTAATTTAAAAAAAAAATTATATTTGAAGGATTGGAAAAGTTCTCAATTGAAATTAAAGAAATAATTTTCATTTTTCTGCTTATTTACTTAGTTTCTTTGGAAAGTGAGGGTCATCTAATCACTGTGTCTGTATGTATGTGTTTCCTTAATAACTTATGAACCGCTGGATAAGTCTTCTTGAAATTTGTCATACATATTTAAGGGTAATTTAACTTTGAAATATTTTGTATGGATCCCTGCCAAGAATATGAACGTGACAAAATTCCCCATTAGAAATCTGCTTCTCCACTTCGCAGTATCCTTAGGAACGTCTTGTTTTTCTTATCTAACAATGCTTAATAAGCTGTTGATGCTGAGGTTTTTTTTTTGCCAATGGACAAGCTTGTATCTACTGCACATTTCTTTTTGTTTACAGATTACTGTTGTAATTCTCGTTTCCGATAAAGGAGACACACTCGAGGGAAGGCTGAAGAAGACCTCTCCAGGTGATTTATATATCTTCGGACGCAGAGGGAAGAGAAAGAAACAAACATTTTTTTCCGGAATTCGAACTCAGATCCTCTTACCAATCATTTAGAAACAAAATTTTGTTTTTGCCGAGCAAAAACAAAAGAAAAACTCTGCAAAAAATAAATATGAGAATTTAGTCTAATTAAATTAACGTTTTCTTCGCGGCTCCCCCTCCAAAAAAAATATATGTATATATTTTCGAGGATGTAGCTCAAAGCATCACAGGAACGAAGGCTGTAGGTAGTTTTAATTACAATAGGATTCTTAATTTCTTCAATAGCTATTTAAAAAATTGTTTTAATTTCTAGTAATAGCAGCTTTTTTTAATTTAAAAACGGAAAAACATTTAAAATACTAAGCACCTGAAAGACCTTACAGCTACTTTCCTTTGCAATGTTGTTCTTAATTTTTTTAAATTAATAATTTTCATTATTAAGTCTTGAAAACGATACAAACGAAAATTCATTTTTATTTTAATAAATCCTCCGAATACAAAAAGCTACAAATTTTCTAAATTTTGAAAATATTAAGTAAAACCACATTATTTATTTAAATTGTCTTAAAGTCAAACAAACATAATCACATGAAATAACAACTTTACGGAAGAGATTAATTTCCATTAAGCGATAGAAATGTACTGTTTAGTTTTTAGTGCTTAAAAATTCCCAAAGTAACCCCTAAAACTAATTTCCCATAGTAGTAGTCTTTTTGCTGTAATTTCCCCACAACGACTCGTTTGGAATGGGCTTCAAATATAATAGTTCGATTGTGTGTAGCCTTTAAATTTGCATACCAGGTTTCAAAAAATACTAGGAAGATGTAAATACACATATACAGACTGGGTGATTTGATGAACCTGATTTTCTTAGGAAAGTTTTTAAAATAATAATAAAATAAAAAAAAAAACCTCGGCCATTTTTAATCACTGTGAATTTACATTTACAGGTTTACATCGTTATTTTCAAGTTAGATTACTGTTAAAACTTCTTTTTTTCTAGAAACAAAAACCAAACACAGTTACATACTGATATTCTGTAAGGTTTTACGCAATTTCTTGTTTGCCTTGTAGCCAAAAATTGAAGGTTTTTCCCACTACTTCTGTATCCACCTGCCTAAACATCTGATTCAAGAGATACAAGCTCATACAACAAAACGAAACCAAGCGAGAAGATAGAGAAGTAAGGGGTGCATTTGCTACCACACGATTCACTGCGTATGTATAGATAGCATCTCTATCGCTTCCAGATTGGATCTAAAGCTTTGATGATAGCTATCAGCAGATCGCCAAGCCTAACATATCAAATAACACATAAATAACAATTCTACTGGAATAGCAATTGAATTATTCTACACCCACTTAAACTTCGGTAATAAATGTTCAGTCAGGTTTTGATGGGAAATCAACAAGACCAGTGGTTTCAATATTTAAAATATTACGATATTTGATAGACTACATTTATGAAAATAATGTTAGAGGCTTGACGTTTAGTTAATTAAGCATACGAAGTCTTTTCAACTTTTAAATTTCTTTTTCATTTGTATAAATATCACACTAAAATGGCTAAATTCCTTAAATATGTGATTCTTATTTATGGCTTTATTTCGGTTTTGTTTCTTTCCTTCTCCCAGGGGGAAAAAAAAACCAAACAAACAAACAATTTTTTGAAGATTATTGAAGCCCCATGGATAACTCGGAGTATTACTTTTTACAGTCTGTAATTCCTTTCAATAACCTTTTTGAATTTTACTGATAATTTATTATCATTGCTCTAAATGTAATGTCTATAAATTCCATAAACTAGAATGTTGAAACTTCAATTAATCGTAATAGTTATTGACTGAACTTACCAAGTCTTACGATTTCAATTAATTTGTCCTTCTTATTTAGGCTTTTAAATGTCTTCTTGTCGTTTTACACGTGTATTATTTCAAAACGGTTGAACAACGTTTCACAAATTTGCTTATTCAGTTCAACTTAAATATATGTATTAATACCGTATTTACTCGCCTAATTTCCCCTTTTTTTTAATCAATATTTTGACAAAAAAAAAAGGGGGTCGGGAAATTACGCGATGTTTTTCAATTTGAGGAAAAAAAATATGGTGAAAGTGTAAGGAAAACCATGTTAAATATTGATTTTTGAAGCAAGAAATGTAATTAACAACAATTTTATTAACACGCAACATTTAAAATATAAGAAATCACATCTCAACATTTGTTTTTTCTTCAAAGTACAGTTAAGCAATAGGCATGCACGGAAGTGTGTGTGCGACTGGGACGTAATTTCGTAACTCACGCTGCGCAGTCCGCCATCTTTATAGCTGAAGTAGAGGTGGGGAAATTATGCGATAAAAATAAAAATTGAATTTTGTAATCCACAAAAACTGGGGTGGGGAAAATACGCGATGGGGGAAATTATGCGCGTAAATACGGTATATACTTTTTTTAGATTTGTACACATGTACATTTATGTATGTGCGTCCAGAAGCCAAGTGGCGAGGCGCTTGACTGTGGCCTGGAGAAATTGGGTTCAATGCCAATTTTTCCTTGTTAAATTCACCTTCAGACGGGTCCTAGGACCCACCCAGCCCTCTGTTGACTGGTATCGGTTTTCTGTTCTGGAAATTAAAGAAATTTGAGTCAGAAAATTCCGGGTGCCTTAACTTCCCGCGGGCCACATAAGGTTACTTTAACTTAACATTTATGTATAGATTTATTTTGGTAGCAATTGTTTGCATCTCTCGAAAATCCTTCTTTAATTAAGTAAAGAAATTTAGTACGACACTTAGGCCTATTGTGGGGCTAACTTAAAAAAATTCAGACATGATCATTGTGATGTAAACCTTCCAGCATCTCTCGCATCAGTTCCCATTACGCGATGGATAACTGAATATCGTATTCTTGGCTAAAGGATAATTGTTTCATTATTCATTAAGAGAAGCAATATATGTCTGTTAAAATTACTCAGTTGGTGCTTAGATTACGAGGTGCAAGATTTAGTTTAATCTCAAGTTATCGGGAAAGTTCATTCGAGAAAGTTTCAGTTTAGTACGTAGCGTTTGATAAATAAGCATTAGTGGTAATTCGTGATACATTGATGTGGTAGCGAATGTGATAATAATACATTGATTGCTTAAGAGCCCGTTATCTCCTAAACCAGTGGCTTTCAAACATTTCTAGCCTTTGCTCTTCCACTTCTTTTTGATGCAAACTCACTCCCGAAGTGCAACGGAAAAAAAAAATGGCGCTGACGATTAACATCTTCATGCTCCCAATTTGAGCTCCACTGACGGAAACGATTTGTAATTGTTAGGAAAATAACGAAACAGTTTATCAGTGTAGAAAATGACAGGATGAATAATGTCAACATTTTTCTCTTAAAAGAAAATGCTGCTTGTAATTTCATTGTTAATGTTATAATTATTATATCTTAAAGGCGCTTAACCATTGCTCATTTTGTGATTCCTGACATTTAATTCATTCAGGATTTATTATGTCATTCCTGTTTGAGAGGTATTTGCAGTATTGTAATAAAGACGTTCTAATAGAGTTTTGTTGGAATTTAAATTTTATCCTTAACCTCACAATTCTAGGAATTTCTTTAATGAAGTGGGCGTGTCTGTTCCCAGTCTACGCGATTCCTCTATTTTAATAGCTTTCGTCGATTTTTCCTTTAAATAAATGCCCGAATGACTCAAAATTATCTTAAACTAAATCGTCACCAGATTAACCAAAAACGACCGTTGTCAACTGCAGCGCCGTGGTCGGTTGACTTCTCGGCGGTCCCCAGAGTAACAGCAGATGGCAGCGCCACCATCGGTGTAAACGAGCATTTGCTCTCATCCACCAAATGGAATCGGATGGCACAACTCGCCATTTGGAAATCCATTGATTTCCATTGGCTGTACATAAGACAGCCATCATTGCGGTTAGGTGGATGCCTGCCTAGATTAAGTGCGTTCCAGAGTTTGTTGTGCTCGTTCCATCGGAACAAAGAGACAGAATTTGTGTTACCAAGTGGTGGAACCATCTTACTAAATCATTTTCAAAAACCCGATACGAATCAAAGCTGGGGAAACAGAACCCGACTGTCAGTCAAATAATTTCTCTCCTAATTTGGAGTACATATGGTTAGTAATCAGATGAGAGGCTTAAATTGAAGCCGAATCTCCGTTGATTTTATCGATGCCTTAACTAATTTAATATCTGTACGAAATACAGATCATTTCGCTGTTTGCGGTAATTAACTCTCGAATCTGTCTTTTTGGAAGCACTTGGAAGTCTTAACGAACTGTTTAGTTAATTTCTAAACTCGTTAAGTCTCAAAATATCCAAAATTAAAGTAATTAAATACATTTGATTACATAAATATTTTCGTCCGGAAAACGTTGGGGAAATGTAATTCTTCCCCACCAAGAAATTCAATAAACAAGTTCTGAAATGAACTTAAAACCTAGTTTTCATAAAAATTTTATTGTTTCTATATAATTTTTTGTAGATTTGTCCTTGCAATTTCTTTCTTTTTTTTATGTCTCCAATAAGTTGTGTAAAAAATATAAGTAAATAACGAATAAAACACAGTTGAAAAAAACTCTTATTGAAGCAGTATCATTTTAATACAAAATACAAACACGTTGTGGGTTTTACCCTGAACCGATGAAGCCTAAAACCCACAACGTGTTCGTATTTTGTAATCCGACTCATTAAAACGATACTGTAAATAAATTACGTTTACTTCTTGGTTTACTTTGTAATTTATCTTATTTAGTTTTACATTCTTAAAACTTTGGGTTAGGTCATTTTAATTCCTGATTAAAGAATAATAATCAAGAATACTTTGTTATGTTCTTCCAAAATTGTCTATCTTCTGAAATAAAGTACTGAAAATGCTTCACTTGCTAATCGAACTTTATAGTTTAAAGATTTTTTTTTGTTAATATTATTCAGTTAAACCTTCTTTTATTTTGAATATTACAGTTTTTGTAAAAATACTTCAACCACGAAAGGCACTTCTACTTTCGCTTCTAACCTTGCAACATCTGATATACTTTTGTAACAATGTTGTAAGTTGCAAATATAATGCCTTTGCTTAGTGTATTACACTGTCCTATCTTATAATTTCGTTCTTTGCATTTTTTGGAAGTACCAGCGAGGCAACACATACAATAAGGTCTATTATTTCTGGTTTGAAGCAGCTATCATGTTTGGATAATGTCATGATTTTGCTTTTTATAAATAAATGTATCAGTTGTATGGTCCTGCAGTGTCATTATAAAGGCTTTCTTTCTCTGGGGTTATTCCTGCTGACCAAACCAACAACTCTTGAGTCTGTTGTTGAGTTTGTAAATAGGCCTACATAATATGTCAAGTGAACGTTAAATGTATTCATGTTAAGTGAACGTTAAATAATTCAAGTGAACGTTAAATGTAATACAAAAATACTGAAAAAATATCCGAGTTAAGTCTTCTCATTTATTTAGTGATATTTTAGTCCTGTCAGGAAAAAAAAAGTGTTCCTGTAATATTATAATAATCTAATCATAATTTTAAAAACTTTATCCTTTGAAGTATTAGTTCTTAATTATGCACTGTTTAAGATTTTAAGTGATTTCAATCGTAACTTTCTTTGTAAGTTTTTTTATATAGATTTTATTATCGAACCTTAATGTTAGGAAACCTACCCTTTTTACCGTTCTTTCCTCTTCAACTCTGCCTAAGGTCTTCATTTCCGTTCTTCTTTGCAGGAATATTACGCAAATTAATTTGGTGTTTGTGTCTTTGTTAGTCGACAAAACAAAAAAAAAGAAATCTCCTTCCATTCCGTTATTCTGTGTTTGATTTAATCATAATTACCTCAGTAAATAAGGCTCTAGAAATCTCTATTCTTCCTCAAGTAATTCTTCCAAAAGTACAGATGAATATCTAGCTAGATGAAGCTAACATAAGTGGTCGAATAACGGTACTGAGAAGATAAAACTATTGCTCAAAGGTAAAGTTATTTACGTGTGTTAAGTCAACATTACTTTCAGCCTTTGTCTCATTGTTGTGTTGTAAGCCCAAGTTCGAAGTTAACCGAAGAATTGCAAACAGCAGCAAGAAATGAAGCCGATCGTTAAAACCAAAAACCTTGAAAGAGAAAACCAAAAGCCTTACGAGCTTTTTCCTAGATATTCTAGGATTCAGTGTATAATCTAACACTGACAGTAAAACGTTAATAACCTTTTCTTCCTTGATCAAAATTCCAATTTCTGATTGTATCCTTACTTTAAATTACATAACATCTGAGATAAATGTGTTTCTGTAAGTTCGGATGTCTTGCTGTTGTGTTAACCTTTGAATTGTTTTCTATACCTTAACTTTTTTTCTTTTGTTTTATTTTCAGATTCTTAGAAACGTAGCTTGCAATTTTTGAAGAAGTGGCTTCTACAGATTCGGATCCGGACATGGCGTCTGCTATGGACAGACACATACAGCAGACCAATGAGCGATTGACTTGCATCAAGCAGGTAAGAAGCAAATACATTTACTAGGGGATTATTTTCTACAGTCTATGGAGATCATAGTTGGATGGCTAACAGTAATACTGAATTATCCTTTGTTCTATTAAGTCATTATAGTAATAAACAGTGTTGTACAAGATTCGATATTACTGTGATCCAATAAAAAGAACGTTTTTGTCGTGTTAGCTATTCTTGTAACGATCTTAAATCGGACTTTAGGGCTCCAGTTTTGTCAATTAAAAAGTGCAGTTAGAACAGAACTCAAGGTTTCATTCGAACATTCTGTCGTTCTACGTTGTTACTTGGCAAGATATTAAAAGAAGTCCAGGAACGATTTTTTTTTCTTTTGCAGAATGTCTGACTTCAACTTGTGTAGAATTTGAGAAATTACAATATCAAAAGTATTTTAAATCAACTTGATATTGGTTAAACTTTAATAGGTTTCGTTTAACGTGTTTAATAAGTTTCGTTTAACGTATTCTCAATTCTGAATATATTGTAATCAAAGAATAACACACATTAATATTTAAAAGAAATTTTGACAACATAATATAGACTATAGTTTCGACTACGACATGTATTCTTCAAGAGAAGGAGAAAGATCTGTTTTAAACCCAACAGGAAAGAAGGTTTTATTTTTACATAAGACCCCATTTCTGTATACGCAAATGTATGTCAGATCCTCATAACATTCAACTGTGAGTGTATCTTCTTAAAACTTGATATGCTGATTTGTTGACATGAATTTATTTTCATTGCATTAAAAAAAAAATCTATCAAGATAGTGAACTCCAACTGCTTTTAGAAGTTATTTCTTTGTTTTTGCAAGTTTGATTGTTATTTTGTTTATGTTACAGAAATGGGTATGGCTAAGAAAAGATATTGATGACTTCGATAAGAAATCAGACAAGTTTTTTTAAAGAAAATGGATAATCCTATCTCTTATAAAAGATATAAACCAACTAATTAAGAAACCCTGATTTACTCATCTTCGTCGTACTTCACTGTAAAGGAGATATCAAATGAACTTATTCGTTTCTGTCTTTCTGTGTTCTTCATCCTTTTCCAATTTTATCCTTTCTCAGTCCTCGGTATCTTATTAAAGAACTGAGAATCGATTCCCCGAGGGCTACATCTTTCTTCGCCACTTTTCTCCTTCATTCCATTATCCATCCCATTCTTTCGTTTCTCTTTTCTGCCTAACTGACCTTCTGTGTCTACGAGGGTTCGTTACACCTTCTCTGATTGGTTCTTGTTCACCTTTTTTTTTTCTCGAAACCATCTGTTTCGTTTATTGTTTCGGGAAGAGAGAGGTATTTTTCCATCGTTCATCACTTCTTCCGTCCTTTCCTCATTTCCTTTCTATCTTTCCCCATTTTTTCCTTTCTTCTTCTTTTTTTTTTTTTTTTGCGTCAACAAGTTCCTCTTTACCGTTGGTAAATTTTGACAACTCATTCATTCATTGCTTTCTGTACTTTTCAAAGGTTTAATATTAAAAAGAACAGTAATATACTCTTCTCATTGTAAGACTGTATTTTCAATTTTTATTTTTTATTTTAAATTACACTGTAAGAATAAATAACATATAAAGCAGTGCTCCCAAACATCACTTAGACGAACTAAATAAATGTAAGTTGTTTTTTTGTTTGTTATGTATTTGAATAATAAAGTAGTTCATAATAGAAAAATCGGCAGCTTTTACCTGGCCCTCTAAAAAACTTTTACGAAATTTATCGGTTCGTGAAATCCAGAAGTCCGGGAAGCACTGCTATAAATAGTACACAAAGATTCATCATCAGCTGTTAACAAATAAGTAAATAGATTTAAAGCAACAGATGGATGGGCGGAAGAGAAGATTAAGGCTCCCACGATCGCCAATCAAACAAGGCGAAATGGAATCGGAAAGCTAGTCCAGCTCTCTAAAATCTTGAGAATGGCCTCCAAGAAAGAAACGGTACAATTTGTCATGGGATTGGGGGTGACCCTGCCAACCCATGTATATGAGGAAGAACTTGAAAACAAACTATTCAATCAGACTCACAGCTACACAGCATTATTCCAAAGTCCTACTAAATCAAGAGATAAAGTTAGAAATTTTATGAACGATTTTTTAAAATATTAATTCACTAAATTGAAAAAGCATTATAGAAATTGTTATTGTAAAACTTATAACTATTATTATTCTTTTATTATTACATTTTACTTAGTTTTTCGTTTTAATCTTACATATATTTCTTTCTTTTCTTTCTTTTTTTTTCTGGATTAATAGATTATTCAAATTCATTCTTTCTAAATCCTCCTAAATTCTGCTTTTGTATCATTTTTTTCAGCTTGTTTAATCTCTCTTAGAATTCATTCGTCTTTATTCTGTATTAATATTCTTATTTTCGTATCTTGATCCTTTTTCCTTCTTTTGGTAAAACGATTTCTGAATGTTCTTAAAGAAATTCTCCGCCGTTCTTATCCTCCTCCACCTCCTCCATTCCCTTGTTCCTTTCCACTATTTTTCGTTTTCTTCTCTTTTACCTTGACTGCTTCTTCTCTTCATCCTCTTCTATAATGAAGTGAATGGCTTCTCTTTCTTCCGCTTCCAAAATGGCGAATTTTGAACGAAGCTCATTTAATATTATCTAAAGAATATTTAATAACTGTGAAATTGTCATACTTGGTAGCCCTAAAAACATTAGCGCTACCTACACGTATATTGCCACAATGAATACGTAAAAACCCTCAAAACAGTAACTTCATATCGATTTTTAATATTAATTTTACTGTCAATTTCCTTCCTTCCCACCCACGACTACCTTCACCTACTGAAGTCCCTTTCTGACACTTCACCGTAATGGATAGATTTTTATTAACGACTAATCTGCTGTTAACGTAAGCTGCCACTCCTCTTATGAATAGAGACTGTACCATAATTGATGCAGAACATTTGTTTACCTGGAACTGACTTTTAACGGTATTAATAGGTGACTTTCTTGATAGACAGTGAACACACATACAGTAATTCTAACTATATTTAAAAATCAAATGTAATATTTTTGTTGGTTCCGACTCTCTTCTCCGGACTGAGCAATTTTATTGTAGAGTGGACAGCTTCGTTGCTGTTGCCCTGAAGACTAATACATCGAAACAAATCTATTCTGGGATGCGTAAAAGATCTGAAATTCTTAATGCGTCTGTGAGAGAAGCCAAAAAAAAAATAATTCTACATTACTGCGAGGAACTGCAGTAGAGGTTCTTTTTTTAATTATTGATATTTTGGGATATTGATCGTAGGAATACCTAGGATTATTTTGTATTCCTCATAGTCGTTCAACCAAAAAAAAAAAAAAAGTTGTATCCGAATAGAATAAAGGGTGAACTTTGCAACAAAACGACATGTCCAAGATTCTAGATTTCTTCCATTTTCAGACGCAGTGTGTATGTGGGGGGATTTACAATCCTTACATATCTCGGTACACCAATGATAGTAAACAGTGAATAGTGAACCTAAATATATACAGTATAGCGTAGAGAAGGGGCGCATATTCACAACGAAAATTTGAAACTGACTGTTGAGTTAGAGAAAGGGTCATTTAACAATTGCTAAGCGACGTCTCCTCAGGTGGTAGTGTACGATAACTCAAGAAATGCCAAACTGGAATTGTAATAAGTTATCAGATTTGCATTTTTGAAATATGGATTAATTTTTTTCCGACAAACAAATGCGAAAATAAATGGTTTGTAACGGATTTTAATGCTGAAGAGGCAACGAGTTAATGAAACTATTTCAGATTTAAGAAAAACGTTTCAGTATTTGGCTTTTAATGTCGACACCATTTCCTCGTGTTTTGTATAGCAGTTAGCTAAATTTGAATGTATTCTAGTAATGTAACGACATTTTTATCTTGTTATAATTTTGTACCTTACAGCAATGTATGGAGAATTTTATTTAGCTTAGGGCAAATCTCGCGAGGCAATCTCAAAGAAAGAGGGCAAAAAAATTTCATCAAAATTTCGGTGAGCATTAAGGTCCTCTAAACCGTCCATCCAACCAAAAGAAAAATAGTGAGTAAGTCTACTCATTTTGAGATTTCGGGAAGAGGGCAGGCTCCCTTGGTTCATCCCCTATAAATATATATGATATCTTGTGTTAGGATACTTTTGAAATAGTTAATGAAGTTAAAAAATAAATAAAAAGAACGTCTTATATACTATACATAAATTGTATATTATAACTTGTATTGAAAAGATTAATTTGTATTTAAAAACAAATTAAGAGAAAAATCTCGAGAATTAGGTGCATATACAGGGTGATTCATAAAGTACTGAAAAAATAGGCCTATAAAGAAAGAACATCGAAATATTTTTCTGTCAAATTCGGTGTAAAAAATAAATAAAATAGGCATGGATTTCCGGATCGAACGTGCGATTCTCAGTCGGATGATTGGGTCCCCATTTTAGCCTTGTCCCTATGAAAAATAAAAATGGTCTAGTTAGCACCCTTCACAACCGGGAAGAGCAAGGAAAGGAAAGCGATATTAGAATAGGCTAAGTTAAATAGAGTATTGACTCCATTAGGTTTATTTCAAACACAAGGAGTCCGGGAACGGGGTGGAATAAATAAAACAAATTGTAGTGAGTCCGTTGGGTTATTTCAAACACAAAGGAGCTCCCGGAGGGGGGGGGGGGGATAAATAAAAAAACAAAGTGTAGCGAGTCCGTTTGGTTTCCAGTACTTTATGAATCACCCTGTATATGTTCTGTATATACTGTACTCTCGGGGTTTTTTAATTTCATTTTATTTTTATTTTAAATACAAATTGCCGTTATCTTATTTTCTAGAATCATTGAAAAAAATTGTAACTATAAATTCCTTTCTTCTTCAAGTGTATAACCTTTATGTTGCATATTAGACTGTTATTTATTCTCATCTCTGCACTAACGACGCTCAATGCATAATAAGACGTCAGTCCTTCCTTCTCAATTGTCTTTCCGTTTCGTAATGAAGTCGAACCGTGCTTGGCGAAACTTCACAACCTTCCTCCAATCAGAGAATCAATATTTGGCTCCGAGTACCTTGTTCTTCTCTTGCTTAAGGAAACCGCTGTTGTGAACCATTCTAAGGTACACCGTGGGAGATGGGTTTCAAAGTTGGCTTAAAAATATATTGCCAATATAATTAAGCTTCGTTAAACAGTTCACTGGTAAATAAATATATAAACATAAACTCCCATTTTTTTTTTTTCTTTCTAATCTTCGATCATGATATCGTAAAGTGAATCTTCAATTCTCATTCTAAACTCAATTCCACTTTTAAAAACACTATGAATTATTAAAAAAAATCATTTAATAGTAATTTTTTAAGTAGAATTAGTTACCTTTTTTTTATTATTATTAAACTAACTGATAATATTAAACTGATTTTTGCATTCTGGAATTTTATTTTAAAACTAGCTGTCCCCGCGGTTTCTCCCCGCGTTAAATTGTGATTATACATATATGTTTCATACACATTATGAGTACATAACTAAGTTCTTCTCATTAACTATACATACCATCTGGAAATTATGGGGAAATAGTTGGGCCCTTCTCATTACTGTTCGGTTCTCGTCGTGCGGCCAACCCGCCCCCGATCCAGCGCGCCATCGCCAGATTGGTTGACGTTTCTGTTTCCTGCTCCGCTTCTATTGGCCGTATCCTGATGTTAGATAGCCTTCCTCAATAAACGGGCTATCTAACGCAAAAAGAATTTTTCAAATCGGACTGAGTTCCTGAGATTAGCGCGTTCAAACATACAAACTCTTCAGCTTTATAATATTACAGTAGACACCGCTTAATGTAATCACGGTTAATGTTATCATTCGTTTAATATTATCAATAATCTCCGTTCCCGAACAGACGTATTCGAATTATAGCAAAAATGATCGCCTAATGTGATTGCTACATCGCTTAATGTTATCAAATTTTAGGCCAATTGGTTCATTTTTGATGAGTGATTCCCGGCGAAGTTCGTGGAACGTCTTGGTCATGGAGGATTCTTACAACCAAAAGAAAACGCATACGCAGTTGTGGAAGAATTGGAGAAAATTATCAGTGCTCCAACCGACATAACTGCTCAAGATTTCGAAGCTTGGATGGACATCGACGATACCTAGAAACTTCGGCTGTATTAACAGACTACGACATTTGTGAAGCTGTATCGAACACGAACGAAATATCGACGTCTGTTTCTGATGAAGATGAACCCAAAAATGTTATCGAGGAAGAGAAGACTCCAACGAGTGCTGAGATGAGGAATGCGCTTCGAATTTTGCGACTGGGAGTGCAAAGAAAAGCTGAGGCTGATGGGTTTCGTAAACATTATGAGTACGAACGTTTTATTAATGACTTACTCCATAAGCAGACCAGGCAATCAACAATTGATGATTTCTTTGTTGATTAACACATATGCACTATTTTTTGTCTGTCAATTTCACTGTTTTATTTCATGCATGTAATTTCATTATGTTAAGTAAATGTTTTCTGCTTCGTCCTCTCCTCACCATTACTACAGTATATGCTGCCCTTTTTTAATTTATATTTTTCGTTTATTATAATCAATCGGTTATAGTTATCAAAATCGGATCGGCCCAATGTGATTAAGCGGCGTCTACTGTAGTATGGATTTGAAATTTGTTTCCAGTCTTCGCCACCAGGGAAGATTACTGAAAATGTCTTCATTGTAAAAATGGCGACTTCATAACACAGATCGTTCTGAATTCTGTGTTTTATCGAGAAAAGATGTAATAACTGTTCAAAGGCAATCCTTTTCATATTTCGGAATTTTCTAATTTGAGTAATTAGAAAGACCAATTCTCACATTTCATATTATGTTTGGCTTAATTAATTATGTAGAATAGTTTTCATCATTTGCATTAAACATGAAATGATTTCATCATTTTGAGATGCGAGGTGACCAAACCGCGGCTCGCGAGCCACATGCGGCTCTTTGACATGTAATGTGCGGCTCGCGGAAACATGTTGACTGAGCTTCTTTTCGCATCAAAAATAATATATAATTTTTTATCGGATTTAAACTTGATAAAAAAAAATATAAAATGAAAACCTTTGATATATATGATTACTGAAACTAATACAAATTAATAGTTTAAAAATTACCTATAAGAATAAAAATTTTAACTACATGTATTTCTACAATTTATATAATTTTTTACATAGATTCTTTTTGTAACAAAATATGCAAGTAACAACCAAAGCTGGTGTGTATAATATTTGTTCATGTCTTGCGGCTCTCAAACATCTGAAGTCTGTCATGTGGGCTCTTGAGTTAAGCAAGTTTGACCACCCCTGATATATACAAAGGGCATTTATTAATTTTTAAAAACACATCTTTATTATGCAAAAATAACAGCGTAGGAAAACAATGGAGAAATGTTGTGAAAAATTGAACATGTAACTTCTCCCACACGCACAGAGTTGAAATTTTTATTGAAATCTACAGCATTTAAGTAAGAGTTCATGGGTCGCGGGTAGTAAGGCCCTTTAGGATGCAGTCGAGTCAGTGTCATTTGAACTTAAAACGGTCGTACTGTGGTCGTGTAAGCGAATGCAATTGCAAAGACAAGGACGCAATATAAACAACAATGTCGATCATAAACCTATTTTACTGTGTGCTTTTTTTTTTTTTAAGATTACCCCTTATCGCAGAAATCCTAAAAAGCGAGTTAAATTTACAATTAAATAACACTTAAGGTGAATTAACTGTTTGATCGTAATTTCGTCTGATAAGTCTTCAATAAAACGTGATGGTGATCGGGAGGCCAGAGGTGGTTATGGTTGCGTTTCTATAGTGACGAGAGGGCTTCGGGTAATAACCAATTCTTTCTTTGTCGAGATAATAAGCCTTTCAGTTGACAGCTGTTTCATGTCTTCCTGATACAATTGATTACTTCCGTAGAAAGATATTGTTAATTAATCTCACCATTTGAGAGACCTTTTTCTCTTTTTTCAATGGAGATGCCACAACGCAAAAGAAAGAATTGGACCTTGTGTAGAAATCACTCACTGTTACTCTTAAAATAATCTGTAAAAAGCTTTAAAAATTTTATTTAAAAATGTAATTTTTTAATAATTTTCATTAAAATTTTTAAAACAAAATTTGAGTTAATTGAAAAAATATTTTTATATTGCAATTCTAATCTTTTTCTCACTTTCTTTTTTATAGTGATTATTATTATTAATTTATCATTTGTTGTTAAGGGGCTGTCCGTAAACTACGTCACGCTAATTTTTGTATTTTTGACCCCCTCCCCACACTTTGTCACAATTTTGTGACCCCCCCCCTTCCTTTTCCTAATATTACGTCACAATATCATTCACCCTCTCCCTAATTTATATAAAAATTAAAGTATTTTTAAATGTTGACATCAAATTAAAGCATATTTTTGGTTGAACTTTAAAGTTTAAATAATTGCGGATGTTTTAATGAAGTGACGTCACACATTATCTGACCCCCTCCCTCGTCACTTTGCCATGCTAAGCACAACCCCTTACCCCTCCTGATAGGCCTACATAGTTTATGGACAACCCCTAAAGTTTTATTAAGAATTTTAAAACTATGAAAAGTCGTAATGTATAGTTTAAACAGTATTGAAAGAAAGTATTAAAAAGTATAAAAAATAATAGTTTCAGTTTCTAAAGTATTTATTTCAGCTCTTCTTAGCTATATTTAAATAGCGTAGCTTATTTTTTTTATTATAATTTTTTTCTATTATAAAAATTAATAAAGTCTGTTCAGACAAAATAGGCAGAATAATGATCAATGCATATATATATATATATTATAATATTACAATTATGTATGTAATTTATATTGTATTATATGTTTTATATCAATAGATTTCAATTTAATTTTTCTTCCATCATTCTATTGTTTCCTGTATAACTTTCTTTATGTTGTGAGTCTTTTTACGGTGTTCGTCTCTAAATGAACGTCACTGATGAGCATTCAAAAGATCGAAACATTTGTTGTTGAAGTTTGTTGTCAGAATCTCTCACTACCACAATATTTTTCCATCCCGATGATTATCCAACTATAGAATTGTTCTACCCAACTACGAAAATTAATTAATTGAGCTGTATTTACATTATACATTTACTAAAAAAAGGCATAATAGAAAATGTTTTTAGAAATATGCCTGAAACTGTTGGAAAAAGAAGTCATTAATTTTATAAATATGAACAATGGAGTTACAGAAGATTTGCTATTAAAGAGCTATTAATGATTCAGAGACTTACTGACAAATTGCCAGAAATGGTGCATTTCTGAAATAGTTTTGGCAGAGAAAATCTTCCCATGATGCAACGTATTTTGAGAACGAGTCAAGAACTTGAAAACTCCCTCTATTTATTTATTTATTTCCTATTTCATAGAAGCAGTTAGAAAAATCTGACAAATCTTTATTTCAATTCTGGAGGATGTGGTGCGAGAAAGATACTTTTTACCTTTCTATTAACTTATTCTGTAAATTAATATCCTTTCATCTGCAATTACTTTTATAGATTTTTATTATATGGGTCATTTTGACGGTGCTTTGTTACTGTTAGATGACCATAACAATAAACTTTAATTAACACTATTCTTTATTTTGCTCACCTAATAGAGTAAAAGCATACGTCAACTGTTAGCCATCTAATAACGATCACCTGAAATCTGATGTGGACTAAACATTTTACGATATGTTTCAATAGCACTGTTAACTAACGAACGCATTGTTCCTATTTCAGTTATATTCTGTGGAAGTATATAGAAGTTATGATTATAAATGAGCTAAAACAAAAACAAATCTTTGTTTCTTTTAAGCTATTACGTAACAGTCAAACTAAATGTCTAACATTCGCATCTTCGTATGTCTGTCTTTGCTTTTCATGTTATTGCTGTAACAGTATTTCATCGTTTGTCTAAAGAATAATCTCTATCAAGTAATACCTTTTATTTTCTTAGCTTTTTTTATTGGAGTCAAACCAATTGATTGTTACTTGATCGTTGCTATGCAACATGGAATTGACCGCTAGGGTCGCTAGCGACTGACTCAGTGCACAAGGGGAAACAAAAATCAAATATAAATTCCATTGTCGAAGTCGACTGATAAGATTTTTTTTAATAAATGCAGGGGCTAGAGAATCCCGAGAGATTTTCTTTTATTATAAAAAGCACAAAAGATTATTTACCAGTCAGTAATATCTACGAAGCATCGGAAAAAAAGACAATGAAATGAAGAATTAGGGTGAAGAAAGTATCTGTAATCAAAATCCTGTCTTCAAAAAGTGGTGAAATACAGTCCGATTTTCAAAACGAGCAACATCAGCCAAGATGTTATCAACATTTACCTATTTAATCGCTGAAGGATTTGCAGAAGTTGATTTGGGAAGAAGTTTTTAACTTTTCGTTCATTATCCTGCAGTGCTACCTTAACAAATTATAAGTATAATGGAGAATAAAGTTGTTTTTTAATGTATAATTATTGCAAAAAAAAAGTAGCAAATATAGAACAAAATGGTTTGTAGAAGAAATAATGTACATTGAGCATCCCTAATATTCCGGAATCCAGAGCTTTTTAAGAATGATATCCGGTGGTGATTGCTTACTGGTTCTTCTTGCGCTGAGGGATACATTGTTCACCTAAGAAACATAAGAAAGATAAACTGATGATAATTACATGGTATCATAAAGTCGAGAACTTCTCTGTGTTTTCTATCAAAGTGGAATCCAGGGCTAATCCTTTTTTATCATTCGCCAAAGCTTTAATGTTTTGTGTTCCTATACACACTATTTACCACTGACCGATAATCGCGTGATTACATTTCTCTGTAATTTGTTTTTCGGAATGTAGTTAGAATGTACACCTAACCCCCGAAGAACACGATTAATTGATTCCGTGTTCTTTGAAACCGTGTTGTTCGAGACTACAAAAAACGGGATTCTGTTTCAAGTGTGAAAATAAAAAACAATCAAAATAATGAAAAAATAACTAGATACAATTGGTTAAAAATCTTTCAAAACAATAAATTGAATAATAATTTTGGTTTAAGATTGGAAAACTATATAAAATATAAATTATTCAGTCAAATTAATTGGGAAAAAATAATTCTAAAAAACACTAAAAGTATTAAAAAGGTTAAAACTTCATTAATCGCTGACGTAATTGATGAGAATTTTACTCTAAATTTTAACTACTGTAATTTTATATCAAATAATATAGGTATTTTATTCTTTTTCAAAAGAATTACTCGAAAATCGTGTAGTTTGAAACCGTGTAATTCGGGGGAAGGTATCCGTGTTCTTCGAAACTCGTGTTCTTCAAATACCGTGTTCTTCGGGGGTTAGCTGTAGTAAATCCTTAAGAATCTCCACTTCCTAATCCATCAACTTACCTTGCGAAGATGGTAAATCTATCTTTGTTTCATTTGTATTCATGTTTTTTATATTAAATAAACTTTCATGAAAATATTTGTCATTGCTTTGCAGCAGCATCATGTCCTATTCCAAAATCCGGAAAAATCCATAATCCGAAATATTGTCTGTCCCAAGCATTCCGGATTAGCGATGCTCACTTGTACTATAATAAAAAAAAAAGTTGAATGAAGGCTGAATAGTTTTTTAGTCACATTTAGTAAATCTATTAAGTAATTTAAACAAGTCTTGTTTATTAGCAAACACAAATCAACTACAGACAAATGGGAGTTTCGTGAATAAATCATTTATTTCACCATTTATTCCTGTAGAGAACTTTACACATGATTATGTTGTTATTTAATTGAAACGCTATTTCTTACTTATGGGATGTTTTAAGAGTTGATTAAGATGTGAAAACAGCACTAATTTGCTGAGTAAAATTTATGATCCATGTTCAATTTAACGACGGCGCTCTAATTAATCCACCGAAAATTTCCAAAGCAATCGATCAGGCGTGTAATTTGAGCCAGACATTGTGAGGGGTGGGAGGGTAAAAAACAATTCCCCTTCTCCTTTCTTTCTTTCTTTTTTTTTTTTTTTTGAATGGTAGAGGTATTAATAGTTTTTCCACAACTATCTTTGACTACGCACGAATGGTTATGAAGATGTTGCATCCGTTACAGGGCGATTCATTATTTAGGCTAACAAGAGGAAATTTTTTTTGGCTAGATCAGGAAGACAATAAGAAACTGGAAAAGAGAGCTGTTTAGTATTAGTGATCTTGACCGTTTCACTGTGATCATTTTACATGTGGAACAGCTGTCCTGATGTAATAGATCAGTTGCAGCACGCGATAATTTTACTAAGCAATATATATATATATATATATATATATATATATATTCTTAATATTTAGTTTACTATCTATAAGAGATTTCGGTTTTTGTACTTTTGACTTCTTAATAAATTCTTCAATTAATAATAACATGAAAAAGAGATAATAAGTAGTTATTTTTTATACAATAGTTTGCAAACATTATCAGCCGATAGACTTTCACGAATGTTAAGATTTTGTATTATTCCTTTTGAAAGTAACTTTGTAACATCATAATTGAAAAATACTATTGATTATAAGTTTACAGACAGTTCGATGAATATATCACTGAACATCGATATGAAAACATATTTAAAGAATTACGTGATCGATATACTACTCTGTATTTGTTCATCGAGAGTAGCATATCGATAAAGAGTAGCCAAACGCAGGACACATCTCCAAATTGAAAATATGTAAATTAATTTACAAAAATTAACTCTATTTACTTTTGACATTCAGTCGACACCACTACTTCAATTAACATCTTTAATACGGTATTTCATTTCCTTATACACGAAACTTCTTCAGGTTTAGTGAGGACAGGAACATCTTTTCCCTCTTCCTCTCTAGAATTCGTTAATAAGACTGAATGACTATCGCGAGAAAATTATTGAGGAGAAAATATCGAAGGGAGAAGTTGGTCAAACGTGAACAGGTATTTTCTTATTGATTGACTAAAATAGTAACAACTTCTCGTAGTTTTAAAATTCCGAACTTCTCCACGTGAGGGAGCGTGACGGAGTTTTCTACAGCCAATCACAGCGCATAACGCGATGTGGAAAAATAAGTCTTGTTTTTAGACTTAGTGATGGCACAGAGAGAGACCTCTTCTCAATAAACAGCCCAATTGATTTCCACACATCTTAAGCGATCTGCTCATCGATCTGCTACTCTTCATCCCATATGCCTAGTATAAACGTAATCTAAAAGAGCTCGACCAAATCCGTACGGGTTGAGAACTGCATTCTTTCGTTTCTCTAGTGTAAGTAGTGGAAACTATTTTACCACTCCACTTATCATCCCGTCCTTCTTCTTTAAAAGACGAAAGAGAAAAAGAAAATTATTCCCAAACGTAATTTTAGTAAGGGGACAATCTCATACATTTATCGTAGCTTTTAAGGTAATTGGGTAATTCAATTAGAATTGATTGAATATTCGGATAGAACTGAATCTAAATCATGAAAATAGAGATAGGCTTATCACTAGATCTCATCAGATAATTTCGTTTTTATAAACAGATCATAAAAAAAAAA
>JAFIDM010006943.1:15727480-15781533 GCA_023159025.1 Thereuonema tuberculata | reverse complement strand
GACAGAAATCGAGCTCATTTACTACGAAGACGCCAAACGAACGCGGGATTTCGATCTCGGCCAATTTGGCCCCTGGGAAGGTACAGGACTGAAGAACAACTGCCCACCCTTTGCGCATTTTCGTATCTCCAGTCGAATCCAGGCAACAGACTTATTTTCGGTCCGTCTCCACTAAATAATTCAATAGAATTTTAACTCTCGGTGAAGGAGATGCTGAAAAAAAAAAACCCGCTAAATTGTCCAGTTCAGTGCAAACAATTTGAACAACAGTATCCTGTCTAGGCCATAGCTCTTCTATGACCCTTTATCTGATGGTAAGACTGAACAATTCCACTTAAGTAATGAACAACTGACAATTTATCATATAATTATTAACTGGCAATGAATTTTAATCAATACTTTGAATATCAACATCAATAGCAAACCATTGTATAAGAATCTTCTGTTAATGCTGTGGCCATATTTAGTAAGACGTCAGCACTAAACCAGCGATCGTCGTCTGACCTGACCGTACTCGTGCACCTCCTCAAGTCCAGTGCCTCTTCATTGACCATTTATCAAGATGAGTGGTGCATTGGCTAGTGGACAGGCCTAGACAGAGCGATAATTGTTCCTCTATTACAGCCTCATTTCATTTGATACAATGTCTCATTTTAAATATTAGGGAAGTGCTTGATACGATGCTACATAATTTCTAAGTTCTTGCCATATATGTCTGCCACGTTTTGTAAGTTAATGGACGAAAGGCCTACTGTGCCTCCTTCACTTCACAAGAATCTTTGAACTGTTTATAGACTTTGTGCTGAGAAAAGGTCAAGTCCTTACATTCAAGACTTGTCAAAGACTCCTCAACTCTGTGTGATAAAAAAATTAAAAGTTGTTATTTCTTCAGTTCTGAACATTTAAAAACATTTAAGAATTTTCGTTTTAAATTTGTTTCTAAAAAAAATGAGTACTTCATCTTTGTATTAAATACTAATAAGTAACAATTTAATACATAATTAGCGCTGTATAAGAAATGAAAACACTGGTATTGAATTTATTAAAGAAAAGTAATATCAAATGTATAATTGTTCTCTAAATAATACTATTACAGTAAAAAAGGTTGTTTTTTTTTTCTTTTTTCTATAACTGTTGTACCGTTAGTGTTGTAATTAATTGTTGGCAGTGAAGAAATTTTTAATTACAAATACTTATTTATTTATTTTTTTGATAACCATTCATTTTAATATTATTATGATTCATTAGGTATTTGGATGGTGTTAAGTATCATTGGATTAAGCGCCAAAATTCGATTTTGAGATATTCGCATAAACGCAAAAGCTTATGTATTATTTGACTTTTTTTTAGGGAATGTTTTATTTTTGTATGTTATATATCAAAATGAAGATACTTTCATAGGACAATTCTGATCATTATCAAAATTAATAATATTCTTCAAAGGTCGTTAGTCACATGATGCAAATCTTATTCGTTACGATTAGGCGATTGGCGTTTATTCAAAATTACTTTTCCGCAGAAAAGATAGCAAGCTGGAACAATTTTATATGAAGACTCAGTTAACACCTTTCGCTAGTAGATGGAGCAATAATCTAAAAAAAATATATTTTGGCGCTTGGTCAAATGCTGCATAACGCCATCCATATGTAAATATAATAATTAGGGAATTATCGTTTTATTTTCTCCTTTCGGAGTAAATAATTCCTATTTTTAGTTAGCAAATTTTAATGTATCAGTTATACTTAAATTACAATTGAAAATAATACATAGAATACTGTTAGATCATATTGTCGCCAATTTTACGATTACCCTATTCAGATTAAGTGAAGTCAGGTTATTTACATTCAATGTGTGTGTAATTAAAAAATTTTAATAACATTTTTTATTAATTCATTCGTGCAGATTGAAATACCTTGCAAAAAATGTTTAAAATTCCAAGGAGATAACGTTGGATTGTTTTGTCCCTTGACCCCCTGTGCCCTCTAGAAGAAATCGACGAATCTTTTTTCGTAAATCCGTACCAAATAATTAATGGTTGATGTTTTACTTACGAAATCCACAGCAGCACGTGTCTGGAAAGGTGTTCTCTAAGCACACAGCTATGATTAAATTTAGGCTTATTTCATCATATCTTTACAAGTGGAACACTTCATCTTATTTTAGTTACCGCCTTTGTGTACTTATTTCGATATTAATTCTCTTTCTCTTTCTCTATACACTGGCCTGTTAAAAGTATTTGAACATCCTTCTTCAGATCATATTGTTTTTAGGGCACATTCTGTTTATACTGTATCGGTAATTCTTTATTTACGTATGTCTAAAAATACTGACACTATATTTACACTAAAATTGAAACACAAGAGAACATTGCAAAATATGCAGCGATATAGACGTCTTGATAGTCTCTCTCTCGAGATAGACGTCTTTATAGTGATTTTTTTTTAGAATAATGATTTTGTTTTTCATAGTTATTCCGAATTTATAGGATTAGCAAGAACGTACTGGAAACTTATTCCGTGTAAGATTATAATCAAATCCGGAATTGTTAGCTGCAGATACTTCTTTGACTGGAAGTTCACTACCAGCAAAATTCCGAGAACTGTGGCTTTCTTTTACCACAGAAAAGAAATGAATTATCTAACACCTGTAGTAGATCAGAGTTTCTCAATGTTTTCAGCTCTTTGAGCTGGTCGACTCCCTTTTCACATATCTCCTAATCTCTGCTTTATAAAGACATTTGAGATTTTGCTTCTATGTACATTTAAAAAAATGCTAAAGATTAATTGCTGTACCAAAGTTTTTCTTATTATTACAGCCTGTGCGATTTTTAATACCCACCCAATATCTTCCGTACGATCTTCGTAAAGTCGCCAACTTAGAGAATATTGTATTAGACTTATTATCATTTGCTAATTCTTTCTTACAATCTTTAACACATTAATATCCCGTCCTCTTCAGCTAGATTATGGTTGAATATATTTTGATGAAATTTGATATTGAAGGGTTTTTTTTCCCGAGAACTTAATGTAGAGTTGTAACATTTAAAAGTTAACATTTTTTTTTTTATTATGCCATTTGTCTTTGAATTGAAAAGTCTAGAAAACGATTGTAAAAAGGGGGAAAAAAAGGCAACATATCCAAAAAATGTTTGGTATTTTTTTCCCATATTTAATAGTAAAAATTGTCACTGCGATGATAAATTCTGATAGCTAACGATGTGGTGACGTTTTGCATCATCTATTGCGATCATGGTAGTAATGAATTTCAAGGGACTACTATTCTTTGTTAAAACAATCTAATACAACGAAAGCAAACGTCAATGTAGTAAAGCAAAGGATTGTCTACAGAAAGCTGAGATGGAACAACTCGAAAACTCGCCTTTCAATCGTAATTTACAAGATTTACCAACTTCTCAAAAATTATGAAAATAAATATTTCACAAAGTTTCTACAAGTCGTATTTAAATCGCTCTTGATTTTAGAATGCGATTAAATTACTTACGAAGGACAGCTCAGTCACTTAATTGATGGATTGTAAAAGTGAAGCTAACAGTCGGTGAATCCGACATTTGATCCAGGAAAATCTTCCTTAGCTACAGCTAATTATGACATCTAACTTACTCTGATCGAAAGTCACTTCATTATCCTCGTTTCTAAATATACTTACTGGTTTACATGAGGTTTTAAATAAACGCAGACACCTTTATCGATTCTCAATTGGAATAACCTTAACTGCTTTCGAGGGAACAGTACGAAGATTAACGAGTCTGTTTGGGCCTCATTCATCTTCTGAACCAGTGAACCGGTCTTTCTGAAACTAAGTCGATCTTTTCGAAGCTCTTTTAGAACTGAAGTTTTTGTTGAAACAAATCTCTTCAAGAATTAACGTGAAATCGGTCTCTCCAAGTGACCTTTAATTAGGTAACCTAGGAAAAAATTCGTTCTAGCAGATCAAAAACAACATGGGATTCGAAAGAATAAAAGAAAAAAACAAACAAGGTAGGATAGCGATTAGTAAACCAATCACAGTGATTCGCAACGGCTTCTGAAAAACATGAAATGTGGAGAAAAAAATGAAGAATAAGAATGGCCCATGAGGGATCGAACCCACGACCTTCGCGTTATTAGTACCACGCTCTAACCAACTAAGCTAACAGGCCACCTACAACATTCAAGAAATACTAAAACAGTATTCTTCCTAAGTATCTACTTTAAACAACGTGATACTAATTTTAGAGAAAAAAATAAAATAGTTATCAAAATCCCAATTCTAAAGGATTACATAACCAATATCTCATACTGTCATAAGTTGAGAAACTGTAAAAAGATTTAAAATGGGGAGAAAAAAATAAAGAATAAGAATGGCCCATGTGGGGATCGAACCCACGACCTTCGCGTTATTAGTACGACGCTCTAATCAATTGAGCTAACAGAAGCCGTTGCGAAGCATTGTGGGATATGCGTCCACAGACAGACAGACGAACCGGGGATATAAGGCGTCTTTCACAAGCCTAAAACTAAGAAATCCTAGAGTCTACATACAGTCTTACTTTCTCGGAACACTACGTTTACGGTACTATTTTGATTTTCCAAGAAATTAGGCTCTATGTTCTTAAAGGAACTGTTTTCCTTGTTACTTTGACGTTAATTAAAGATAAACTTGTAATAACACTAAAGTTTTACAAATTGTCTATAAAAATGCAGTATGGAGTATTACTATTTTTTCTTCTTCAAATCTCTTATTATTGTTTTGGAAAAGGTCGGGGCAGGGGAAGGTTGATTAGTCATTATGGTATTTAAAGACCTGCTAGTGTATTTAAAGACATCCTTATCTAAAATTAATAACAGATATCGCCAAGTATATCAAAGTATGAGATTAAAATAATTGCAGATGTGGAGTCGATTTCTCTAATTGAACATTAATTAGGATGGAAGATAAGTTGCCAATGACTATTAAGCTGCTTTTCATTGGTCTCTTGGAGATCAATATCGGGTTTTAACTTCCTTCGCGAATTCTCAATATTATTGTTAATGTCGAGACACGAATTAGGAAAAGCTGGATAGGATTTTGGTGTAGATTCGCCGCGTGCTGATAATGTGGTTTTCAAAACAGGTCTTTCTATTATATACGTCGTGAAACGATATTTAGAGAAATTACTAAATTTTAAATGTACTTCGTATTAAAATGGAAGGAATAAAAATACGTATATATTAAATAAAAAGAAAAAAAAATTGCATTAAAAATATAATAGCAAACAGACCTTGTATTCCAAGTGGTAGCGTGGGACAGCTGTCTCTTGCTCATTGAAATTCATCAGCCAAGAGAACGTCACCTCTGAACATTTAGGTCTACTGATGAGCACCAATAAGCATGAAAGAACGGTATCGGAATATCGCTTTTGAACAAGATCTGCATTTGTTAAAATATTTATTTACTTACTTATCTAATAGATATAGGTATCAAATATACGACTTTTTTACCTTTATTTGGTGTTATAAATTACAGAAGTTAAAAATAAAAAGTTACAACAGTTTTTTTAAACAACGTTTTTCGTATTTAGTCTGCAATTTTCGTAATAAAAAGTACATATTTGACTAAAGTTAAATTCTAACTATAAGTAGTTGTAGTTTAACTATAAGTAGTTGTAGTTAAATTTCAAATGTAAATGCGTTTTATGGTTATCAGTAAATAAAAATTATTTCTTAGGATTTTTTTTGTTTATTAAAAAATTAAGTTGCAAAAACGGAATATTACAACTGTATTTTTAGCATTCCCGTACACAGAGGGGTAAAAAGGGAATATAGTTCGTCTGTCACCAGGTCTAGATACCAAACTACCAGTCGGACAGACATGAGTCACACCTTATTGGAACCATTATGGCTTGTAGAGGTGGGAAAAACGAGTTCCCATCTGGGGGTCACTAACTGTCTCAGAGGAAGTAGCGGAAAATGCACCATGTACAGATTCGCTTTGATTTCGTGTACACTACGAAACCATTTTTTGCCATTTTTTTTATTTTTCCTTGTT
This sequence comes from Thereuonema tuberculata, assembly GCA_023159025.1. Taxonomy (NCBI): domain Eukaryota; kingdom Metazoa; phylum Arthropoda; class Chilopoda; order Scutigeromorpha; family Scutigeridae; genus Thereuonema; species Thereuonema tuberculata. The sequence continues at coordinate 15,775,506 of JAFIDM010006943.1, read as the reverse complement.
TTTATTATTTTAGAAGTATAAAGCTAAATGCAAATAATTAATATTTACTCTACTTATATTAGTTTAACTTTACTTAAAATACATTGACACCTTTAATAATGGTGTTACTACTAGTAATAATGCTGGTTACTACTAAGGTATTTCTTTCACAGAGAAATGAAATTTGCAAATTAGGAATTTTTCTTTACGTTTTCATCCTGCACGCGTCTTAAATTTCAGATCTTTTTAGAATCCCAAGAAAATCGTTTTATCTCGTTACCAGGGAAAGCGCTGGCTTGAAAAAAAACAACAAAAAAAAACCTTTCCATGATGTCTTTTGTGTCTTTTGTTAAATTCCTCACGATTCTCCCAATAACAGTTGTTTTTAAGTACATTCTCTGGTTACTTAGGCACTGCAGTTCCTTTACCATTTTCTAATTCTAACGTATTTCTTTGTGTTAGCGAATTAACTTAATAAAAACAGCATTGGAAAAGAAGGAAAGATTTGAATATTCGTATCCGTTGACGTAACCTACGTAAACGCAGGAATGCGCGTTGAACTTGAACTGCAGATCTCTCTTTCAGTTTCAACATTCTTTACTTGCAGTTCATTTTAAAGCTTCTCCTTACACAAAACTAGCATATAATTATTCTCTTTTTTTGATGAAATTTTGATAAAGTTAAGTTTTATTTTGGGACACATCTAACAGTGGGACAAAACTTCGCCAACGTCAATTCCATAATCAACTAAGCGCCATTGGTGCAGAAAGAGAATGAGCCTCATTTTCAGTCGGTGCAACCACTCTTTAAGGAGTAGATCGAAGAGATTTATATTTTCGTCGAATTCGTTCTCCGTCTGATTTAAAGAGATTGGAAGACGATGCACTTAGAAGATTGGGTTTTGACTCTTTCGTCCTTTTATCTCCTGTCTCTTCCTATTTTGCTTTTTCTTTTTCCGCTGGATTATGTCGGGTTGGGAGTTTTCTTGTGGTTAAGGCCTGCAAGCCTTTGCACATGGCTTTCTTTAAGTAGCCTTTCAAGGCGAATTTCGAGGTATTTAAAGTTCGTGACTGGTGTTTAATCTGAAGAGCCAGAAAGTGAAACAGGAAAGTTGATGTTGTTGTGAGAAGTCAATCGATTAATTTGTAGCTTTTCCGATCAAACCAATCTTGGGCTGTATTTTGGGCTTAAGACGAGAAGTTTTTGAGTTTAGCCCAAGAAACACCACTTAAAACTAGAGATAAATTTTCTTAATTTTCCTATTACAAGAAACTATGGTTTCTGTTTATGTACTTTTGTTCCAATTCTTACTGATTTAATTATATCTGCTGTACTAATCAAAAACAAAATAAATGCCGCTATTTTTTCATTCAGTCTATCACAGTGGATATTGTTAGATTGCCAAAGCAAGGAAATCTGTTACATTTCTGGATTTTTCCTGGAAATATTCCCTATAAATTTCGATTCTGAAGAAGCAGTGGGACATGATAATGGAAAGAACTGTGACTGAGGGGTTTTTCTCGACTTGAGTTGAGGTTTACTCAATATTTCGGCTCGGTTCCTTGAGCCCTTTTCAGGAGATGATGTGAATTACATACATTTTGCCCCGTCCACTTTGTCCGTGTCACGGGCAAGCTATTTCCGTGGTCTTCTTCCTTATCTCCCGAAGATGGCTCAAGGAACCGAGCCGAAATAGTGAGTAAACCTCAACCCCGGAGTCGGGAAACTCCCTCAGTCAAAGATCTATCCAGTATTCAATCAATTAAACCAATGGTATGTTGTGTAAGAAGTTTTTAAGCAAAACGATTGTGGGTTATCCGAAACACTGTTTTTCAACCTGTGCACCGCGATACAATGGTGTAATGTAAGAATGTGCTGTGAGTGGACCACAAGAACATTCTGACAAGAGACTGCATCTTAATCGTTAAAGCCAAATGCTTTAAATACCTAAAACACAGACTATAGTGTACTTCTTCTAATAATGAAGATTAATTAAGCCACACTTAAGTCAGTTTAAAAAAAAATACCTAGGAGTATATTTTTAGAAAAACTGCTTTATTCGTTTGTAAATCAACAGTGTTTTATAATAAACAGTATTATAATAATAAAAACAGTAAAGAAGTTCGAAATATGAAATTGCACCTTAAAAAGTAAAAGAGTGAAAAGCACTGATCGAAACACTGACAGACACACGGATTTGCATATTTCAAGTAAAAAATTGAAATTTAAAACTTTATCCTAACCCCTTTCTCTGTCCTACGAATATTAATGAGAGACATTACAAACGTTAGACTAAACCTACAGTATCCTGTGTAAGGGTATAAAAAAAGATTGTATCTGAATGTTCCTTTAGATGTTTTATAAATTAATATCTATAGTCTCCCCTGAACTGTCCAATAACTGTTTATTTTGCTTCAATACCACCCCTAAGGTATTGAATGCTTTTCTTCAACAACTAATTACAAGGCTATCTGACCTTTATTTAAGATAATGTTTCCTCAGTCTACCGTTGAGCTTAAAAAGAAATTATAGATGCATTTATTCTTCTAAGCTTGATTTGCTAAACATTACCTATTGAAAAAAATACAATCAAAATCATAAAGATCGGAAGCAGAGGTCTGTAATACAGCACGCGGATGGTCTGAAAGAGCGAAACGGAAGCGTAATATGAAATCAACTGTAAATGTTAAAATAACTAGGTATGTTGACAAAGGAAAGGAGTAATTTTCTCTTATCAACTAGGAAGTAGGGGATTTGATGCAAAAAAAGTTACAATGAAAAGAGGTGTGTCATAGTTAGTACCACTGACCTGCAATATAGAGGGAGATTCGTTTATCGTAACTAAAATACTGAATTTTTCTTGTACTGAAATTGACGAACTAAAACTAATAAGAAAGGAGGTGAAAGAGAAAAAAAAAATGTGTTTTTGGTCATTGTTGCCTTGACTTGTAGGCGACGATGAAGTTAAATTGTTGTTCATTTCCTTCGTTGGTGCTCGAGTCGTGAATTGAAAACAAAGTTTAATCGTCAAGGAAATCCGTGGATTCTTCGTGTGACAAAATTGCAAATTGCCATGAATTATTTAAATGATTTTGAGTTTCCAAATGCTAAATAAGAAACACTGTAGGACGACTTTCAAGACTTTTATTTTTGTTTTAATTTATTGTTTTGTTTTTAAGAAATGAGCATTCGTTTTTTGAAAATGATTCGTAGTTTTTATCTTCCTTTTTATATTTTAAAACCGATGTGTCTTTTTAACAGGTAAGACGGAAGCAGTTTTTTATTTCATTTGGGATTCTTCAATTTTAAGTTTATTTATTTTTGCTTTCTATACATTTGTAGTTGAAATAATAGTACGAAGATTTTTGCATTCGTGAAACATTTAGGCCTACTTAAATGTTTAATAATGTAATGACATTTTTTTAAAATAAATCCCATAACACTACATTTTTATTATAGGTATAGGAAATAGTTTGATCGTTGCCATGGCAAAAGGTTAATGGTTTCATTTAGTCTCGAATTTCATTTTTTTCTGTTTTTTTACTATCTACTGAAGTTTTGACATGCTCTCATGACGTAAAAAAAAATCCCTTCTAATAAAGCACTGAAATGCAAATTGTCATCAAGCTGCTGATCATCCTAACATTATGTAAAAGCTTCATGCTTTGTAAGGATAACGATTTTTTACCAATTTGTTCGGTTTTGAAATTCATTCGTTTATGTGGCCTTACCATTTTTTTTTTGTAAGTCTCAGTTGCTTTTTACTAGTATGTTTTACATGTTTTTATACAATTACCTTCTACATTTACTTTTGGCACTACTTGTTTTTAAAGTTTCTTGTTTTCAAAGTCTTTTGACTGTCTGTTGTTCTATAAACATTCAGTTTTGTTTTTCTTTACATATGTTTCTTAATATATGTAAATATATTAAATATATATATTACACCCTCTTATTTATTGCTTTTTATTTTTTTCAATCTGTTCTTTACCTTTCTTGGCGCAGCTTACAAAACTTAGAGAAATCGTTCCTCTTGCTCATCGCTGACAGAGATAAAATTTCGTGAAAAAGCCCAATTGTAGCATAAGTTTTCTTATCTTGAAGTGCAACATCACTGCATAACTAAATTGCTAACCACAAAGAAAGTGTTCCGAAATTCTAATTGCATTTCTCAATTCAATATTGTATATATTAAAAAATATATACAGTGCAACTTGGATAATTCGAAGCTGAAGGGACCACTACAAAACTTCGAATTAAACAAGTTACATCTTTTAATTTTAATTTCAGATCCACTGAATGCTTGAAAAGATTATTCTGTCAATAAGTAAATATTTATTCAGAAAGATCATGGTATGAAAGACTTAAATACTATATGTATCTAAGCAAAATAAGATTTGTATTACATAAGCTACAGTACATACTATATTCAATACAGAAAATTATAGTTTTTTAAAAAATTGTGCAATGTCTGATTGTTTTGTAGAATTCTGTCGCTTAAGGTTAGCAAAATCATCAAGCATGTTTAGTGAACGGAAAACAGCTTCACTTACGTTGGTTGTCCTTCAATGTACCGACGAAATTCGGCGCTATCCCGTACTCATTGGCGATTTGGCATTTCTTCTTCACACCGTTTTCCACCTCGCGAATGACGGCGACCTTTTCAGCGAACGTTAAGTTCTTGTACAAGTGTGGTTTAATGGAAGACATGGTGATACTGACAGCAGGAAGCTCGAATGGCGTCTGAAGCGTCACGTGTCGAATGGCGTAACGTGTCGAACGGTGGCGGGAAGGGGATTTCAGTTGTCACGTGTCGAATTTCTTAACGATGAAACGTCGAAAAGTCGTTATGGTTCGAAATTTTTTATAAAAAACTTCGAATTAAGGAAGTTGAACTTCGAATTATCCACGATTTTTTAACATTGATTTAATAAGAAATTCAAGGGACCAAGAGAAATCTTCGAATTAACCACGATTTCGAATTAAAGACGTTCGAATTATCCAAGTTGCACTGTATATAAAAAATATATATAGTAATAAATAGTTAAACTTTTAATAGTGATGAACAAAATATAAAAATATAAAAGTATTTGAATCTTTATATTAAAATATTATAATTTTAATTCTAAAAGATATAAAAACACACAGACAGAATCAGTGTGTCTAATTGGATAAAATGTCATTTGTTTGTGAAATGTGGAAACAATAAAAAATTTTAGTAATTAGAAGAAAAGTTACAGAAAAATAAGGAAATATTTAGTAATCTAAAAATATGTTTGTACTACAATCTAACAAGTATTTAGAAATTCGAAAGTGACCATAACCCAAGTTAAAAAAAAAGTATAGATAAATCAAGTCTGTTCTTTTTATATATCGATCTCATTTCTTAAAGCAGAAGTTTCTGTTTTCTGAGTAAATCCGTAATGGATTTGAATAAAAGATATGAAACATTAGTTTTATCAGAATAAAAGGTTGATTTTTTTATGTATGTCATAAGTAAATATATTGAGGGTTGAGTCCACTATTAGCTTCCCATCGTTGAGTTTTATCGGTTTTTAAATGATACCAAATTAACGGACGTTTGATTCCTTTTGAATCTGCAAAGGTAATGTGTCGAGAGCAGCTGGTGAAGTGTCCACTTTTCCTTAGCTCCTTCAGCTGTCCTGTTGAACTCTGACCTTCCGGTTTGGCGGATTGTCAAGTTTTCCGGTCTGTTTTCATTCTTTCCCATTGTATCTTTAAACATATATCTTCTTCTGCAATGCGAACTTTTACACAACACGACAAACAACAATGATTACAATGAAGCTGTCCCTTGTTGTTACATTTGTCTATGAATGGGTAACGTTTGTAACAAAATAGATTTCCTTTGCTGTTTACAAGGAAAAGATGAAGTTATAAGGACGTCTTCACAATAAACATTTTACGTATTTAATACGATTAACAATACTACTGAAAAATTTAACATGAAGTGCTAATAACCTATGTATTAATTTGCATTAAAAAAATAGGAAAATAATGAATCTACGTAGTTCGTCTATGAATCACAATAGTTTCATCATTGACCGAATTTTAACCAAATTTTGTTGTTAAGTTTAAGTATATTATCCGCAGAGTATTTATAACTCTTAATATGCTTAGAAAGACCAAACAGTTAGAGCAAAAAGAAAAGTCTAAAAAGCAGATCCGTCATGTGATCATGCTAACTCAAAAACTATATATCCTAGAAAGCTGAAATTTTTAGAGCTAGGTATAGTTTGTTACAAGAAAAAACCCTATTGGTTTTGATTAAGAATGGGCCAGAGGTTAAGTTGCTGAAAGCTAAAAACTATTAAATGAATAAATAGTTTTTAGAATATTTTTATGGGCTCTTACTATGAAGGTATTTGAAAGTTGGCACACCAACTCTTGTTTAACAACTACTTTATTGTAAATGCTGTCATCAATATCATTAGTAATGATAATAATAACGAAACAAGAATAAACTTGAGAACAGTGCTGTGTAACATTACATTACATTGTTATTTTGTCGTAGGAAAAAATTAAAAGTTCTATTTCTGACAAATTAAGGAGTTAAAAGGGTAAGTGCACCCAATAAAATTAAGCCTGCAATTAAGCCTGCAATTAAGCCTGCAATTCTCATGTAGACTATTGAAAACATTCTCTTTTCAAGCTCTTTACCAGAACTCTTCATTTCTATAAACGCTGCTTGAATATCATAGATATTTTAAACAAGTACTGTATATGCTTTCTTTATCCTCGATATCTTCATTTGCTTTTACCCTTTTACATTAGTTTTATACTAACAACTGTCATTTAACTAATAAACCTTTTTTGGTAAGAACAAAATCTTTACGATGTTCACGTCATTACTTAAGAATTTTTTTTTTTTTCCCGGAAAGTTCAGCATTCATATACGGTTTACTTAAACCATTTACCTATTAAGATTCATCACAGAAAATAAATGCTAAAGTCACTACATCTGAATATATGCTGTGTGAGCTTGGAAAAAAAATGAAAATTGGATTCATTTGTTGCTCAAGGCAGAATTGGAGCATTTGTTCTAAGTTCTGATCTTTTAACTGCTGTAAACGATAATTACTCCCGCAAAAATTGCTATTAATTAAAATTTGATAAGGAATGACGTTACAGAACAACGTGGGTTCAGTAAATTGTACACATCTTTCTGATAGGATTTATGCCGTTTGGATTACAAATACACTAGACATGTATGCGATGAGTATGAATTTGATGCACTCTCTAAACAGAGATGGCATGTAGAATATCTCATGTATGTCATATTACTGGTCTAGAATTCATATGTTCCTTGAAATTAAAACAAAAAAAATATTGCCAAAGCAGTTTTTTATTATAACTTTTATTTTCCTTTACTTAATTTTTGTTTAAACTTCATTTGTCTCCTACATGTTCGTTGTTGCTTCAGTAGATATTATTTCTTTTGATTTTCCTTGATAACTTGTTGAAAGGTAACATTAAAGCACAAAAACAACATCCATTGCAAATTGATTTATAGTTAGGCCTTGAACAGTCCATTGGTAATATATTGTCTATACTTGGCATCATGATAACCTGAATGTCACGAGAATTATCTACAGCCTACCTTTAAACCCTGTAGGATGTAAATTAAAAATTACAAACATTTAAATGTGCATATGTAGTTAACTACAGTAAAATCATTTCCTTACAATAAAAGTCACTTAAATATTAGCAACTTACGTGTAAAATTAAGAGACAAATAAATTAAGTAAAACAAGACATAAATAATGTTGTCTTACTGTAGTGTGATTTTTTTTTACGAACGTACATAAATCATTATCAAGGTTGGTGAAGTCAATACTGTCGTCGGAGTAGTTCAGTAATTTATTAGCAGTTACAGACCGTTCACGAACAATCCTTTCAAGTTATCCAAGAGATCGTAGATTATTTATATTCAGATTTGGCCAAATCTTTACTGATACATCAAAATTCTTGGTTATTTCTGATCGGTTGGACGAAGAGGAAACAGTTATGCATATGTAAAAAAAGGTGCTTTACAGTTCTCTCGACCAAAGAAAAGCGATAGTGATCAACTTCAGCAGCCAGAATACATCAGTAGATATTTCAGAAATAATTCTTGTAATTCTCATTCTGTACAGGTGATATTTTTGTTGACTTCTCCTAACTTACGATCTTTCTGTTTTTCTTGGCTGATTCTTAGTAATTCCACTTTTACGCTTCTTCGTTTTTTGCCTTTCCTTCTGCACAACAAGATTGTCTGTCCTGATTGGTTCAAGTTTTTCAATTTTCTGTGTTCAAGTTTTATAATTCTATCAATGTAGTTTCCAAATAACTGTGTGATAAGTAGTTCAATAATGACATAAATAAAATGAACACAGATAAAATAATAATTAAAAAATACTTAAATATTGTGATGAGTTTTATAACTATATTTATAATTATTTTGCTTATTCTATCCTATTTACTTTTACATGTATTTTACTTATCCAATCAGTTAGAATCTAATCAGTTGTAAATTTCAAATTCTAACCGTTAACGATCTTTTTGTTTACTTTTGAATTTCAACGGCTGAGGGTTCCCATAATTCCCTGTAATTTTAAATCTTCAGTTAATTTCAGTTATTAATCACGTGTTATTTTAAAGAACATAGCCGAATAAACAGAACCTAGTTAGACCCGATTTCATTCTAATCTACATTTCTACAAACCAGTGGCCAGATAAAATCACCACAATATTTTTTGTAATACAGTACGTCGACAATTGATACAGTTATAAAATACGTTGAGAACTGATGAAGGCTAACAAACCGTAACGTAATCTATAACTGTATCAGTTGTCGACGTATTAAAAAATATTTAAGTGTTTTTTAATAGTATTATTTTATGTGTGTTCATTTTATTTACATCATCCTATCAATGTAGAAGGAAATCTACATTGGTTTTCTGTATCCTATCTTGGTTGAACTAGTTCTAGGTATCACCGTAAGGTGATGGTAATTCATCCTAAAACCTTACAAACACGACGATTGTTTAGGAATTTTAAGTGGGTTGATCTACATTCCATATAGTCACAATAAAAAAGCTTATCTCTTAGCCAAAGATAGAAGAATTCTTTCTCAGTTATTGCTTCTAAGATATGAGCAGCAACATTTCAGTATTTTCTGAAGGATAAAGTTGTATCTTTTAGCTTAAGGATTGATTAAGTGTGCGGTTAATAAGAACGATCAGATATAGATAATTGTCATACACCAAATACATCTGAGAAGATTTTAGAGCAGCAGTGAAGACTGAACTTTGATCAGATTTAAGTTTACAAAAAAACAAAGAAAGAAAGAAAGAAAAAAAGAAGTGTTCTGCAAGAGTACCTATAATTTTTGAATTATCACTTTTGTTAAATTGTGAGTATTGTTCCTAATCCTCGATTAGTCGTTAGCTGTGTATTGTATTGCTGTTACGGTACCTAAGCCTTTCCTTTCTGTTCGTGTTTTTTCTCCTTTCGTTTTTCTCTTTTTGTTTCTTTATTAGTCGACAGGAATTGCAATTTCTGTAAGCATTTCCTTTTCCACCCCGTTCACTCGTCTTCTCATCATCATCATCATCTTTCTTCTCTTCCATTCCATTTCGCTTCACCATTTCCTTCGCTCTCGGTAGCAGATGATTTGCAGATCTTGGGGTCCTGGGAGGAAAAACTACTCTCGTTCTCTCTCTCCTTTGCTGCGCGTGATGAATTACCGCCACCACCATCAAGAGGGCGCTGCGAAAATGGCTAAGTGATCGCGTCAGAGAGAGAATGGAAGCGACACCGGAATTGGATCTAGAATTAATCTGGAACATTCTCGCGATTCGACGGCCTCCCAACAACTTCTCTGTTTCTCTATAAATGCAGTGTAATCTTGCCTTAGAACAAATCACCGTCGTAATGTGGATGGTAATGTTGCGCCAGACTTAGCTTACAACTCTTAATTATAGTCAATGAAATATATTGAAATATTCGCTTTGGACCAGAGCACGTTGCTTTTACCTTCTTTGGAAGCAAATGCACCGTTTTATAACCTTATTTAAGCTGAAGTAAAAAGAAATAGGCAATGTAATTGATGAGATAAAAGATTAAAAAAAAGTAAGTATTTGAAATAGTAATAGTGATAACAATTTTAAATGGTTTATTTTTTGATGTTCAATTACTTATGGAGATCGTAGTGGTGGCGTCGTGAACTATCCTGCCTAACAACAGAAAAATACAAGATGGCGTCGGCAATGCAGTAGAAAGCATTAATGCTTTGATAAACGTATTTGAACACTGCTCTAAGTCATCTCGGCTTTGAAGGTGTGAATTTTATATCTTTTAAATGAACTGATAACGATGTTTGTTTGCAATATTAGGTGTTGTTGTAAGAGGAATGTTTCCTTCAATCTTCTCTTAACAAGATTCTGTTCTAACTTTTCTTCTTGCCTTGCAAGTTCCTGTCTAAATCTTGTAGATGGTTTAAGTATATGTAAGTGATTTTTGGATAAAGCTGATTGTTTTATCGTAGGTTGTTTTAGATATCGATGACTCTCTTGAGACAGCAAATGTAAAGAAAGCCAAAACAGAAATTTCTCCTTTTATTATAAGAAAACTGTTTTCTTATTCGGGTATTTTAGTGACTGAGCTCGAATCTAGATTGCAAAAGCCAGTGAAATAGTTGCATCACAAAGAAGCTACTTATTTCTTTTTATTTCCTTTCACCGTCTCATTTACTTCTAAAGAAGAAGTGTGGAACATAATTGAGATATTTGAAATGAATAAATACTGGCTGAAATGGCAACTGTCTAAGGATCTGTTGATTTTTGATTAATGTTTTATATCAATTACGGCCGTTTTCTCCCAATGGCATTCGTAGCTAAAGTCGTAATCCTGTTGGATTCAATTGGACTTAATGCGGGTTTAACTTAAGACTATTTGGAGAAATCAAAACTCTCCTGTGATAGTGAAAGAACCTAATTCCTTGTCACGTCAAACCATAACCTGACATTTTTAAGTCAATACATGAATTTTGATTTTAACAAATGAATCTTTACATTGTGTTTTTTGATTAGTAAATTGCTATTTCTTGCTCTTTTGATTTGTTCTTTAAATTCTTCTGTGTATAAGTTGATTTTACTCGTTCACAATTTATAGTAACAGAAAAAGCTTCCATTTGCTTGTTCTAATGTACCACAAGTTGATTTTTTTTACATCGTAACATCGTACTAAATTTACTAAATTTAAAAAATCAAACTAATTGAAGTATTTTTGAAAACAAAAATAGTTAAAAAGTAAATATAAGACGTACACAAAAGTGAAATTTATCTGTATTATATAAATAAGTTTCAACTAAAATTTTAAGCCATGGTATTCATTGTTAAATTGTAAAACTAACTATGATTTTTATTTTTATCAGCTAAGAGTATGAAAAAGAATGGAGGAAACTGTAAATCTATAAAATGGTGTCTGAAGCCCCCTTAAATACTTATATATTTTATAGCGAATATACCAAAAAATTGATAGCTTACTACAATTGTTGTTTGAGAAGTAATTAGTATAAAATATTGTAATTTTTTATTATTTATTTAGTTTTCAAACCTGTAAAAATAAAACCTGTCATATCTAGGACTTTTTACAATGAAAACCCCTGACTAATTAATTTCTCCTTTGAAACCATTAGGCTTAAGTCTGACAGTTATATTGATCTTTAAAAAGAGGTTTTTTTTTTTTTTTTTTATCTTTACAATGTCACAAACAGGAACTCTACGCTCTAGTTTTTTGTTTTGTAAATGTTTGTGAGAATTACGGGTGAGTTTTGATTCGAATGTCAACGTTTGATGAAGTATTGCACGCAATGCTATTGAACGATGAAACACTTGTTAGAAGTTCAGTGATAGTTATAATTCGCTGTAATTCGTGACATCCTTGGCTTTTACAGAGCAACGGCCAATTCTGCAGGTTAACAACTGTCAACTGCAAGGAGAAAAACCCCTTTTCAACGTGTTTTTTGATGCGTCCAGATTGAGAAGACTTCCGCATTTCAAGCAGATTCAGATATTTTCAAAGAATAAAATTGGAGATTAAAATTATAACAAAAAGTCTAGATCATATTTTGCTGTACGTTGACAGTGATACTATACCAGCCTGACTATTTCACTCCAGAGGGCCGAATAGCAAGAATTCTGGATGAAGTTAGTGGGAAAGCTGATATCCTAATTAAGAACCTTCCAGTACATTTCTCGCGCAGTTTTCTTAATTTATGGGTAAATAATAAGAATAAAAAGGCCACTTCGTTAGTCTTGCAAATAGGCCGGAATCTGTTTATGGCAGAATGTCATTTTTTTTTCTAGTGGGATAGAGATGAGAATTGTGAGAGCTTTTAAAATTGAAATGAAGCGCAAACAGACAGAATACTAAGATAATTTGCTAACTTCCAACTCTTAAGCCATAACAGAACGTTGTTAAAGAAATACACGAATCTTATCTCTTAATCAATTTACTATTATAGTAGGTCCCCTCCCATAAGGCGGATTTCGGGTCAGAAAAGGAAAACACGACATTTTTTTCTTTGCCTGTGCATAACTGTAAAAACTCTTGGAAAAAGACGCACCGTTCTCGATGTAAACAGATTGAATAAATAGAAACGAAAGTACCGGCGATCGCTCGACTCGGACTCAACTGATGAACACGTTACGGCGTCATTCGAAAAAGCGCCGAATGAACGAAACAAGGCCGTATGTGTTGAATTGAAAAGCGCCGAAAACCGGAGCCCAGTTGTACGCTGTTTTGTAACGTTAGCCAAAACTGTTTTGTAACGTTCGCATCGCTTCTATGCGGGTTACTCTAAAGTAACTTTTATTCAACTTTTACTGTAGTTCCTATGTAATATCCCATTCTGTTTGATTGCAATTATAAATTTTTGAGCAGTGGTAAATTTATGTTATTTTGTACATGAATTCATTAACAATAAATAATGTCAGTTAGTTAATAGTAAATTTTATGAATGAAATAAATATTTCATTAATCTCCTACATTCTACATTTATTCATGCAGTCACGATTTTCAATAAACATTGATTCGATAATGTTTAAACATGATAATAAATTTAATGTGTGACGGGTAAAAATGCTTACCGATAATAAAAATCATACAAAGTTGAGAATGTAGAATTTTAGTAATCAAAATTACTAAACTCTTTATTAGTAAATTTCTTTCCTTTTGCAATTTCTTCAGGCTTTTATACATGTTGCTATATTATAAGTAACGTCTCTGAAATAAGCGCTTTATTATTTTGACAAACATTAAATTTTTCCATATAAAAAATTAAAAAAACAAAAAAATTAATTATAAAATTAAAAAAATCCATTCATAAAATTATAGCTACTTAAAACTATAGATCATATCATACAACTACCCAATGATACAAAGAAGCATGTCAGTCTCCAATGGATTAATCACTCCAGTAGGTTTGACTACATCTATTAGTGAAAAACTGAACTGGTGTAAATATTTCGTGAATGAATTTCGTGAAATGAATATAAAAATAATTTGAATGTATTTATTATTGTAATTCCGTATAATTATTTGTTGTAAATTTAAGTATCTACTGAAGTATTAATTTATTAATGAATTTTTTTGTAATTTTATTTAATTGTTATCAGGTGGACTTCCAGACAAGACTAATAGTCATTTCCTAATAAGCCAAGCTTCTTTGGTGGCAGCAGTTAAACTTACAAAAGTAAAATCTGTTCTATCAAAATATAAAAAGTATAATAAACATAGTACAATGGTTTTAGTATTCATAATACATATTGTAATAACAGTCGATATATAAATATAACGACATAAAGAAACCTGTTACTTCAATGGCGTTCTGACATGTATAGACTGTGTAACTACCTATGTCTAATTTTTGGTGATTTTTATTGTTAAAATGAATACTTACTTCAAATTTGGATCAAAAGTAAATAGTGAAATAAAATAAATTTATTGCATAATAAAAGGCGGGGAATAATACAAGACTAAGTTTTAAATGTTGGTTTCGAATGATTGCATGTCAACCTTGAAACCCACTTCTGCGATAAACTGAAGAGAGAGAGAGAGGAAAAAAAAACACAATAAAAGAAAAAAAATAAATAATAAATAAAACCTCTGATCTCAAAGTGATCATTTAGCAGATGTGCTTATGAAATCCCTCGAAGAACTTCATCGATTCGCTTCTAATTCGTGGACGACATTTGGGAAGTTTAATCATCTCTGAGTTTGAGGGTGTTCTATTACAGAGGGAGCTGTGTTTTACCCCTCCGGGCCCTTAGAGGAGACGTCGCGTCATCCCCTCCGTACCCATCTGGTCCCTCCTGACTTACGGCTGTTTGGGAGCTGTTTTTTGGCGATTTTTGTCGGATTGCACCTGTTCTTTGGTTCCTGTTTCGCCGCCGTCCCCTTTTTCCGCCCTTGGACGACCCCCTCTTCCGATCAAAGCTACACCTGTCCATCTCAGCCAAGTTCTTTGTGTGAGTCCAGTTAAAGCGCTATTTTTTTTTTAAGCCAATTACAGATAGAAATGCTTAAATGTGTAAGTTCTGACAGAACCGAAAAGCAAACTAGAAGTATTGGCAAATATATATATATATATATATATATATATTAATACATCTACTTAATTCACTTAAGGATTATCCAATTTCAAAGTTTTTTCGTTTGTTTTTTTTTTTATATTATTTTCAAAATAATTTAATCACGCAGAACACAGAAAAATTAACTGCAGAAATTAATAAAATAATAATAATAATAATAAATTATAAAAGTTAAATAAAAACATTCCTCTAATGTTTTTATTTCTTTGTTATTCTTAAATCAGATTCGACCACAACTTTTGCTTCATCCCATTTGGTTGATGATCTCAGAGGCCTCTACTTCCTCTGTCAACTCTTGTTGGAGTTAAGGGTTGATGCTTTAATGTTTCCTTTTTGTAATTAAATTCCTTAGTGCCTTTCAGTGAAAGGACACGGGATTAATACTGTGGATTTTACAGGATTATTTTTTAATTGATTGTTTTTTTTATCTCGGGCGTTTTTACCTTAGCTTTTGCGCAGTCTCAAACAAGCATCAAGGGTAAATTCTGCTGAGGATTCCTAATAAGGATGAAACAGCTGTTCAGGATTCCCGTTGATGTTGACTCAGTGTGCGCCATATTGTATTGATGGAAAGGAAACA
The DNA here is from genome assembly GCA_023159025.1 of Thereuonema tuberculata. NCBI lineage: Eukaryota > Metazoa > Arthropoda > Chilopoda > Scutigeromorpha > Scutigeridae > Thereuonema > Thereuonema tuberculata. The sequence goes on along the minus strand of JAFIDM010006943.1, from coordinate 15,760,293 downwards.
AAAAAAATATATAAAAGAGAGAACTTAGTGCTTATCTTTACTTAAATCTGTTACCATTAAGTTTAAAGGTACTTTAGACAAATTATTGACCCCTTTACCCTAGTTTAAAGGTACTAAAACAAAATCACCTTATTGCTATCTTTTTTTATTACCATTTTTTATTATTTTTATTCTTTAATATACTGTAAACTATGATATTTCCCGTAGCTGTTATTGTTATAAACAATTACTTCGCAGAATAGGGCTAAAGTTTTAATAAACTGTCTCGTGATAGTTTAATATGAAATATTAAAATTAGATCTTGTTGAATGGAAAATTATTGAAATATTTTAAAAGTCAATAATCTCAGAGATCTGAATTTCGTTTTGATCTTATGAATTTTTAAAAAGAAAAAAATAATTTGAACTCTTGTTCGCTGAATCAATATTAAGCCGTTAGATAATCTGCAGAACTTCAAATCAGCTATCCACGAACTTTCTCGATTAATTCAAAGTTAAGTTTGTAATTTCAATGTGAAAAGACTTAAAGGGATTTTTTTCAATTGTTGACTTTCTCCCTCGCAAAGAAGGAAGATAAGAAAATAATGGATAAAAAAGGAAATCCTGAATATTGAGTTAATATTTCATTATATTTAATTTGTAAGAATATCTTAGTGAAAACTGAACCAGATTTAAGCTTAAGAAAGAAATGAAGAACTTAGGAATATATGATTGAGATTATAAAAATTTATTTTTATTATTATTAGGCATTAAGAAAAGTTCGATTTATGCAATAAAACAGTTCTTCTAAAAAACAAAATAATGACTTTTTAAACAAAAATTTAAATTAAAAACATAATTTTAATATTTTAATAATTAGTTATTTATTATTTACTATAATCTTTTATGATAATACTAGTGTATTTTATAATAAATATTATTAAATATCATCCACCAGAAAATAAATGTATTCGTCTGATAAGAATTTGTGAATATTAATAATGTGTGATTATTATATTGTAGATTATGATCTTTTATTATTATTGTATTAACGTTTTTTAATTGTTAATATCAATATTTTAAGGTCATTGTTGTAAAAGAAATCTCGTCTATTTATTGCTATAATGTAAAAGGCTTGAAAAAGAGGAGACGGTGAATTTTATCTCCTTGAAAATTCGTTTTTTTCAGTTAGTAAATGTAGTTTATGACATTTATTTTCTGGTGGATGATGTTTAATAATATTTATTATAAAAGAGAAGATTTAAGGAAGAAGTATGGTTTGTTTGTACAAGTATATTTTCTTAATATTTTATTAGGTTTTGAAGTCCGGCGTTGCCTGGGGAAAAAAAAAAGAAATGATCAAATTTATTGTTCTAATTCGATTTGTTTATTCCTTTTACGTGAACGGAAGCAGATTGTTGACTTTCTCATCCTGCTATCCATGGAACATCGCGATTAGCTGGGCAGAAAAAAAAATGTTCTTGTTATTTTAAGAAAAAACAAATCGGCCGTAATTCAAGAATCATATAATAGATCGAGATGAAATATTACTTATTTTATCAAGATATTTACCTACCCTAACAATGTATAAAAGCCTTTTGCTCATTGTTTTCAAATAAAGAACGCAGAACTTTCTAGAATAGCTTTCTAAGCTTTACCATTTTTTTTATTATTTTTTTTTTATAATTTAACATTACCCTTTATCTTTGTAACTCATTAATAATGTTTTTTAGAATATTAAAAGATTTTGGTTTTTTTGAAATATCAAAATTTCGATTTGTAGCCATTGTTTAGGATTAAACAGTTTAATTTTTTTTATATTATTACAATTTACAATCATATTAAATTTTACATAATTAGTACTTAAGTAAAATTTAATAGCAAACTTAAATAAATAGCTATAAATAACTGAATTCCAATAAACGGTTTTAACGTGCAGATAAAACTTCAATAATTAAAATGAAGCTAACTATAAAACGACATATTTACAATTAAAAGAAACTTACGACGTTTCATGACTCCATTGGTCGAGGCCTTTTTCCAAGTAACACGAATAGTCCTTGTTTCTTTTTACTTGGAAAAAGGCCTCGACCAATGGAGTCCTGAAACGTCGTAAGTTTCTTTTTAATTGTACGTATGTGTTTTTATGGTTTGCTCTATTTTGACAACTGAATAGAGGTCTTAAAATTAGGAAGAATATATTTCTAATGTTTATATAAAAAATTATTAGCGGGAGAGTCTAAGGCATTTATATTTAGACGGATGGAAACAAAATCGAAGATTCCTATTCAGAAACCATGTTTTTATTTCTGCAGCGATATTGACGTCAGTCTATCATTGCTTCAGTAGTGGCATCTGGTGTTAGTTTCAAATTCAAATAATTTGGATAATTTAGATTAAAACGCATTATTTAGGTATGATGTTATTTTGAATTTTACTAAAACGTACAAACTCACTACACTCCAAATAACATATTTAAATCTTAATTCATACAATCTTTTTTTTTATGAATTTTTAATTTTAGTTTAAAGATTTAAGTAATAAGGAAATAAAAAAAGTATGAGGCATCACATCAAGTTTCATAACTTTCCTAGCAGAACGATTTATTAACTAAATTTATAATTTTATTTAAATGCAATATTAATATACTTAGTAGGATTGTACTTCAACATATCGGATTTTTCTGTTTTAATGTTACTGACTTTTATGAATTACATTAATTTTGTTTTTTTCATAATAACTTGATAATTTAAATTCAGGATCTTATTTCACTGAGATCTAAGAGTACTTTTGTTGCGTTAAGATTTTCAAATGTTTGTATAAATTTGGCTGAATTTCGTCTGATGTCTTAGAGGAGTTTAATCCCTTTTGTTGACCTTCTCTAAAACCACCCATCTAGGGTTGATAGCGTGAAGCAAGGTTGGTTTCAAAGGCTCTTTGCCACTAATAAAACGCTTGTTGATGGTAGCACCTCGTTGCGGACGAATAGGTAACGACTCGTAAGAATGAAACCGGAAACCAAACCAAGTGGTTGCTCTTCCACTGGAGCCTCGCTTTGATTACATCAACAAGACAGTATCTACTTAAGATCTGACATGTTGTAATATTACAGTTAAACAAAATATTATTATTATTTACTTATACTTTTGCAGAAACGTCTCGAAAATTGGTTTGGATTTTTAAACTTTATATCGAGTGGGCGTGGAGAAGGGCTAAAGGGGTTAGAAATTCTTTCCCCCCCCCCCCCTTCAATTAAAAAACAAAACAAAAACGGATAAATAAAATTTGGAATATCCGATAGAATGGACGAAATATTCGTATTTGCGAACAGTTCCAGACAGTAAGGTTATTAGGTAACAAAGCTTAATTAGCTTAAGTATAATGTTTGAAAATTATCAAAATAGATAATGCATTTTTCTGCTGTGTAGGGCAAAAATTCTGATCAAAGTAAACCACTTCTAATTCAAAAATTCGTAATTCCAAATGTTCTGAAATTCGATTTTTTTTTAGCAGCATTAATCTAGTACACGGCACTGGAAGGCATATTTTAAAAAAAAACAAAAAACATCCAGCTTAGCGACCTCCTCATAACAATATCATTCACTACCAGGCCCTCAACTGCTTCTACTCTTTATGATATATCCTCTCCCTTCTCAGGCCTGATTGGTTGTATTTTGTAGATTTGTTTTTTAAAAAATAAAGTTTCGGTTTCGGTGTTTGATGCTTGCGTTTATATCATGTCCAGAATAATTGTTACATTAAAAAAAAAATGTAATTTTTTTTCACACTCCCCCCCCCCCCCCCCATATTTTCCGTTACAGAATATTTCAAATCCGAAAAAATGCCAAATCCGAAATATTTGCGGACCCCAACTGTAGGAGTAAAGTACTTATCCTGTTACATCTTCTGATATGTCAACAAATTTAGTTCATTACAAATAAATAAATAAATATTTGAAATTAAAAAAAAATAGATAAAGATTTGTATTTAAAGAGTAAAAGTAAAAAGGAATTTTATCATTTAGATAAGAATGTTTCATAATTAACAAGTTTACTATAATTACATCCGCATTAGGCAAAGCTAAGGTTTCATATCGTCTAATATATAGTAACTAGCAAAATACCCGTTCTTCGTACGGGTTACAATTATGTTAATAAAAAAAGAAATTGAAGTTGTGAGATCACTCCGAAACTTTCCCAGTTGGTACAAAAATCACGTGATAGGTACAAAGTATTGTTATATTTGAATTTTGTAACTCGAGATCCCTAAATATGAAATTAAAAGGGAGATCGGAGAATATAAGACTTATCATCCCTTTCTTCTCTTCTCCACACCTCAAACCATCCCCAGTTCATAAAACCTCATATAATAATTACAAATCTATAATATCCCGAAACCCCGTAGAAATCCCATCCCGTCATTCCCCCTCCCGTTTATATCCCATAGTTCTAGTTTTTTGCCTCCCGTTTAATACATGGCGTTATTATGCAGAACAATATTTTAGTTCTAATAGTTGAACAATATTTTTGAAGTTCCACTTGTCGCCTCCAGGTGCACATGTGGTGCTTTCAAGAAAGTTTCGCCCTCTCCGCCCAGTTTACACCCCTTAGGATGTGTAATATCGAAAATTCGTCGAATACGGGTCTTTTTGATTTTGACGAAGACTACTCATGTCAAGTTTTGTGTTTCTAACTCAGACCGTTTCCGAGATATACATATCCTTTAAGAAACTTCACCCCCTTCTTCCCCGTTTACACCCCGTTTGTTATTTTTAAAAGTCCTTTCTTACTGAGCGCCTACGTCATAAGGGGAACCCAGCACAGAAAATTTCAAGTTCCTAGGTTCAGAGGTTTTGGCTGTGCGTTGATAACCGAGTCAGTCTATAAAAGTTTTGCCTTTTATAGATTGATAATAAAAAAGAAAAGCAAACTGTGCTAATGGGATGACTTTGACAGTCTTTTTGTTTTCTATTTGTCTCCATATAGTTTTCGAAACCATAGTTATGATAATAATTGTATGGAAATTAGTTTTTCCAAAAGCCATTTTTGAAGAATTATTGGTTTCGATGAATCACAAAGTATAACTTTACACGTAGTCATAGCAACGCTTAACAAGTTTAATAATTTTTGTTGCAGTACAGGAAAACTGACTACTTTTCAAACTACTTTTTCCCTGCTTTATCGTAATCAATTTACAACGAGTACACACTTCTAAATCTTCCAAAACATAATAACGAAGTTTAATGTTTGTCAATTGTTTTAACTATAATAGATTTTTTACAATTGATGTGTTTATTTTTCAAAATGTAGGTTTCTTACTATTCTATTGTTATTATTAAGTGATAGTTTATGATTGTTTATTCAAATTTGTTGTCAATACAGGAAACATATTTTGTTTCTTCCTTTCGTATGTAATTTTGTCTGAAGAAAGTTCTCGGTGAGAGAGCAGAAATATCGAAAATAATGAAAGATTTATGGAAGTTTGATCAGTTAGTGTGTTTTTATTTATTATGAGTAGCCTACAGATGTCTTTATCGTTCGCGAATATACAAAGCTTAAGTATGTGTTACGTGGAACATACATACTTCAGTACTTGTGTGAACCTGTTGAGCTCTCATAATGCAGTAACAAATATTAAGTAAAAAAAATACAGTTATGGAATGAAGTTTGTTTAAATTCATTGGAACATGTAGTTAATATTCGAATACATGGCTAAGATCCAAAAATAATTGTTCAAAAAAAAAAAAAAAGGCTAATCTAAAGGCACCAGGAAACCTTAAACTGGTGTAGATAAGTATTTGTTTATTTGTCGTGTCAAAGGTAATTAAGGAAATTAGATTTAATAATTTTTTTCCTCTCTATATATATATATTCAGAAAATGGAAAACTTGGTGTTGTTTGTATTCAGTAGATTTTATAAACGGAATATAAATACAGGCTTTTTGTTTTTGTCGTAAAAAAAAATAAAGAAGTGTTAAGAATAACGCTTCTTTTAAGGAAAGTAGGCTATAAATTCTTTGGAACTTCTTGTTATCTTTCCGCTGTTAAACTAAATTTTCTTTAGTAGGTATATATACCTTGTGGAATTAAAAATGTACAATTCGAACTCCACTGAATAATAATTTCTTTGTAATCGGAGGGTCTCAATACGTAAATTACGTAATGGCTTTTAGGTATTCTTGACATGCGCTTTGGAGGCAAGGGTTAGTTGATCGAGGTTTTATTTGTAAACACAGTCTTTCTTTTGTTGTTTTCAAGGAAAAGCCTCTTCGCAGTTAATGAACCTCATTGTCACATCAGATAATCATTCTGAGCCTCATTAATTACTATATTACCTCTTAATAACAAAATTAAGCCTAGGTTTTCAGTAAAAAAGTCAAAATTAATTAGTAGAATTGTTAGCAACAGCATAAAAAAAGAAACCCCGCTTAATTAACCCTTTCTTTTGGTTGCTCTTCAATTTCCCAAATTTATTCATACGTTTTCGTCTTTACCTGATTAAGGTACTTGACCTCTTGATCGTATATTTCTTTCATTTGGCTTTTTTTTTTCCTTCTTTTCTTTTCGTTCCGCAGTTTTTTTTTTTGTACTTGTGTTCTTCCAATCTTTCACTCGAAGTAATTTCTTCCATTTTCTTTTCCTCGTCCCATTCCTTTCATTCTGTTCTTCTTCCGCAGCAGGCAGCGCTCCAACAGCCAGTGGTTAAATTACCGTTTGCATTATTCATGGCCGCTCAGTCTTCTAAAAAGAGACAAGGAAACAGATTGTAATAAATGACACGGTGCTGAGGTGTGATCCTACCTGCGTCTTCATCTCTCCGCGTTTTCCAATCACATTCCGCCCTTGTTTCGCGTGAGAAAGAAAGCCTCCGCATAATTGACTAACATGTATCCATTGAGAACCCTTTCCTTGCGGACCCGAACCTTTGGACTGTGGCATTTCAAAGAATTCATTCGATGCTCAGTTGCTAGCTCAAAATTACCCGGACTTATCCCAAGACTTTTTAAGACTGCGTTTCAACAACATTTCGTTCAAATACCACATCTGCTGCCCAAAAACTTGTCCACTTCTGCTCTAACGACTCGAATGTTGGTACCAGTTCAGTTTCGAACCAGCACTTCTTGCGACGAGAAATTGACTTGAAAATGTCAGAACACAATGAACTTATGAAAAACTGACACTTCTGACTGATATTTCCATTCCACAGCCATCATCTTTCTTTCTTTCTTTCTTTCTTTCTTTCTTTCTTTCTTTCCTTTTGACTGGTATTGAATGAAATGGGAATTAACAACAAAACTTATTGAAAGCCGAAGTGTTTCATCAGTTAATCTACACGCCATCTTTAATCTCGTTCATAACGTGAACAAAACGTGACTTACTATATGTAGTTTCCCCAGCCAATTTAAAATCACATCATTGACCTATGTTGTCCCAGAGCTTGGCAATTTTTCTGGACCATTTTTGGCAAGTTTTCTTGCTCATCGGAAGATGGCTTTATTTAGAATATGGGCTTCATGTTCTGGTCCAGAAGATATTCCGAATAAATTGATGAAAATCTTTTCATTGTTTATGTAATGTGTAAAGATGACTTACATAAGCATAGCTTCAAAGGAATAATCTTTAGCCTTATTCAGTGTGTTTATGGGGGAGCGGGGTCCGGTAGTCCAGTGTTTTAGGCTCCGGTGTTTTTAGGAGCCCAGGTTCAATTCCGGTGATGGTCGGGAATTTTTCCCGGTTTTTCTCCTCCAGACCGACTTAGAGTACACCCAGCCCTCTGTCAAATAGTAGGAGGTTTCTTACTAGGGGTTTAAGGCGGGCGGGCGTTGGGCAGACACATCCCAGGGCCTGCATGTCCAGCTGCGGTACTGTTATTCAGTTCTTTGCCTGTGTCAATCTTAATAATAATCTTAATAATGGAAGAACAGTTATGAAGACCGCATCTTCGTTTCTACCCATCATTCACAAAGATTAATATATTATCTATTATTCCATTCTAATAAAAAGATTACGAACGCATTAAGTGTTTAATTTTATCATTACCGGTCTATAATTTTGACAAAATTAAATGTATCTTTCTTAAAGAAAAAATATTTGTCATACCTACAGTAATTCTGTGTATGATTTGGAAAAGTTTTATATCTTATTAAACTGCACTATAACTGGGCGTTTTTGGTTTGTTTAGTATGAAATTAAATATCCGAACAAGTGAGCATTTTAATAATGATTCAGTTGCAAGCGTTTGAAGTTGATTTCAAATTTACAGCTCGTACAATCAGAAATAATCTTAATATAATCAATTAATCAAGGTTTTATTACATTTTTTCTGATTTATTTTGTCGTTACTATACGGTTTACTTTACAATTAAACCTTAAACTATATTATTACAAATAAATTAGGTAACTAATCAATACCAAACGTTCCTTTTTTTTTAGATGCTCTGTAACAAAACTTCAACGAAGTTGTTATAGTGAATTCGATATTCGTTGGCAGAAACAGTGTACTTACACTTCCGCTTCGAAATATGGTTTAGGAAATATACAAAGGCGAAGATGTTTTGGACATTCGTGTAAGAATTGCTGAAAAAAGGGTCCAATAAAAAGTGGTTACTTTAATTTGAATTAAAAACATGTTTCTTCGCTTTCCAAATCTCTTACTTTTAGAAATAAGCTGTAGGTCTTGTAGGTACCTTTTCACATAACTACATAATGACTACTAAACAAAAATAATATTCTTACGTAATCTGAGAATCAAATCATTTACAAAAACACTAACTTATCCTGACTAATTACGTGTAAACAATTCAATTTTATTACTTACATTAGTTTTAATGATAAGTTAATTATGTTCACGTTTGTTTTTGTTTTTATTCGCCATTCGACAATTTGTAACTTATGAAAAATTAACAATATAACTTTGCCCTGGATTCTTTTCACCCCCTGTTTCATATCTCCACAATATTGTGGGTTTTGCCATTGCTTTCTCCTAATGACACCTATTCGTTATTTCCCAGTGTTTTTTTTGCACACTCTACATGTTTATCTGATGTTTTAAGGGTAACACCTTAGCAACTGTAACATCTCATCATTGCCATTTATCATACAAAATATCCGCTTTTTTTTTCTCTGTCTTTCTCTTCTAACTCCTGTGGTCTTTACTGTCTTAGCTTCTATTCATCATTTAATGTTACAATCAATTGCTCCTCTAAATTATATATGCACCACGTGGAATTTTAAAGTTGTAATGTAGAAACAAAAAAAGAAGATAATAAATTTATTATTTTTTTTGAAGACCCCTGTGCTTTTCCGAACACACCGAATAACCCGCCTAAGTAATTAGCATTGATTGCCCAGGTCGTTTCTCGTCAAGTATTATTCAATGTTGTTTTGAAGGATTTGTTGTGTTTTTTTTGTAGCTGTAAATTAAATGACAATCGGAAGGTGATGTTCCTAAATGGATACTGAGCTAAAAAAAAAACACATTTATGCTTGTAGAAATGTCTGTTATTTTGAGTGATGTAACTACCGGACCCAGGTGCAAAAAATATTTTTCTGATCTAGTTTTGTACTACATTTATTTACAACTGCAACCCTAATATTACGTCCCTGGTTGTTCTCCTAACTTTTCAGAAATTTTGATAATTTCTCGAAAATGGTAACTACAGAAGGCACAAAGGAGCCAAAAAGATTTCACACCTCGATCTCTCACCGGGGAGAGTCTGAGACGGCCGTTTCGTCCTCTTTCGGACTCATCAACCAGACAAACTCCACCGATGGCATCCTCAGAAGATGCGAACATATAAGAATCCCACTCTCACAAAAGCATAACCATAGTGCACAATAACAGAAAAAATATATCAAATCTTTGACCTGCGTTCCTCTAGGCTCAAAAGGAATTTACAGCGTCAAACAAATATTTTAAAATAACTTGTTTAAATAATAATAAATTTTACGTCCCTAATAATTTATCCAACAAAATGTTATGCTTTTGTGGGGCCCCACTTCCGGGTGTGAGAGAGATTTTTATATGTTCGTACTTTCTGAGCCTGTCATCAGCATAGTTTCCCTGACTGATGAGTCCTAAAGAGGACAAAACGGCCGTCCCAGACTCTCGCCGGTGACATATCGAGGTGCAAAATTTTTTTGGTTCTTACGTAGTTACCATTTTCTTGGTAATTTTTGGTTTCTCCGTTGTTCCCTCGTCAAGTCACTAAGAAAATATTAGTAAAGAAATTCTTTATTGGTTAGGATATCAATGTAAATACAATGCAAATGACTTGTTTCCTACATTTTTCTTAGATAAGAAATTACATCCTGAAATATTGACTCTACACATCACTGCTTTTATCACTGAATTATGATGGATATTTGTTTAATAATTACTGATAAAATATAAAAATTTTTGAATACCTTTGGTGTTAGGCATTCTTAGTAGATGAAATTTTCAATCTTTTACAACGGATTAAGAAAATAGTCCTTAACCAAAATACTTTATTAATAAATAGTCGATTCTTAGATACTCTTTATGAAAATTATTTTCTCTCGAAATGAGCCCAACATTTCACTGATCTTTTGTCTATTCTGTTCTAATAATATTTTAAGTTAGACTCAGTTCTGATAGTTTTGAAATGTATTATTCCAATTTAAGTGATTAGCACAGGGATACCAAAAAACCTGAAAAGTGAAAATAATGTACAATTCAGGCGAAACGGACAAAACGAGTTTAAAACTAAATGATAACTTCTGGTAACGTTGTGCCTTCGTTTGTTTACTTATTTTCTTTGTAGTGACAGACTTTTCACTAACACTTGTAGAATGAGCATCGGTAGCGCAATGGTGCCTCAAAGGAGAAATGAGCAATAAAAAATCTCACTAATGAAAAATAAGTGAGAAAATTCATGTGCCAGCAGTGCGAAGGCCTCAACGATTTTTTTTTTAAAACATAAAAATTCAATCTGCGCATTTGAATTATTAATAAACAACAATGGGTGAGATCACATTGTTTACCAAGTGACATCCTGTAATAGCTGTTTCACGCTCATTGGTGATCATCAGCAGGAGCAGTCACCAGTAAAACAACGAGATCTCCGTACTGAGGCTAATAGGAATGATCATCGGAAGTGGTGCCTCGGAATGCGCAGTTTGAATTTTTTAGTGAGTTTTTTATTGTTTATTTTTTCTCTTGAGGCAACACTGCTCTTCCAATGATCATTCACTTGGTAAACAAATTGGTCTCACTCATTGTTGTTTACTTGTAGAATGCTTTTAATGCTAGTGACAGTAAGACCCGATACTGTAACTGCGGTAATTACAGATCAAAAAACGAAACGTAGCCGAAATCTGGAACAAAACTCACGGAACTGTTTTCTTAGTTTTTTTTTTTTCTTCCTGTTTACGCTTTGTTCTTATATGTTCCCCATATAATCCTAGCTAAAGTCACTGGACTTGTATAAGAAAAACTCTTATATCACCTGAAACTTCTGTTTGACTCTCGGATGACAACAATTCTTTTGCAGCTCCAGCAGTTGACGGCAGCTTCTCCTTTCGTCACTGTGTTTGTACAGTGAAGCTCTAGATTCATACTTAGTTGCCTTTGAAGAAGCTTGTTGGCGTCTTCATATTTACTTATCTGATCTCATGAACAACACGTAACCAAAGTGTTCTTAAAAATGTAACACTTTTTACATTAAACTTAATAACTTTTGTACAAATTTTGGAGGATTTTTTATGAAATTTCTGTACAGTGTAAAAATTTAAGTACTTTTTTTTACATTTTTCATCAAGAGTTCAAGACACTTAGGCCATCCCCAGTGTATACGCGCTTGTTTTTCTATATCACATAGAATTTGGTTAAGTAAGAATATTATATTTAAAGTACTGCAACGTTTCGGCAATTATAGTTCTAATTGTCATTTTCGAATTACAAATAAACAGACGGATCGGAAATAAATAAACAGTCTTGAGATTAAAAATAAGGTTGAATACATTCATTATTGATGCGGGGAAGGGGAAGGACACATAAGTCAAAAAACAATATTAAGTGAGTTGTAGTCCCCGTGGCCTAATGAATAAGACATCTGACTTCGGATCAGAAGGTTGTAGCTTCGATTCCCGTCGCGGACGTTTCATTGTAAAAACTACTTCTATTTTCCATTCTCACAGGAAATTGCGCCGGACAGGCAACAGAGAAATAAAAGATTTTAGTAATATAGAGTCTGTAACAAAATTCGGAGTAAAAGTAACTTGCTTCCTTTCATTCAAAGATTAATAAAGTCTGAACGTCCATCAATACCACAATGTATATATCTTCCTGAATCTCCATTTCGAAGCTGGAATGTTAAGTCTTCAGTGACGTGGTGTTGGAATCACTCGCTCCATCATCGATTGACCATTTTGCTTTGGAATGTCTAGACCTGGCATCGTATACTTGATGAGTGATGGAAAATGTTTCTGAAAGTGAGTGAAGAGATTAACGTTGCCTGTTTCGTAGTAATGTCCTTCAATAGAATGTTGATCCTACTTCGTCAGGTGACTGTCCAGTTGAGCGTAACAAATGGTATCTCTCTTGGATGTACCACAGTCTGTCTCCGATCCTCAAAGAAGAAATATGAATTAATGTAATCATAAATATTGTGCAGATTTAGTGAATATCTGAAATATTAGTGTACGAAGAGAGTCAGCGTTTCAGTCGAGAAACATCACGTGACACTGCTACATCTGAAGAAGGTTCTAGAGATCACGAAATATGAATGATATGTTTAATACTTTGCGAGCCATTCACTTATCTTTTCGGCGACATAGTTGTCTATTTCTCTCTCTCTATCATTCTATCATCTTTTACATTCATTCATTAAATTCATTCCCTCCATTTTTCCGTCAATTAAATGAGGGATTCACATAAACTGAAGTCTATGGGAAAGAGTAGTTGTTAGCCGTACCGGTATTTAAGCCATATTGGTAAAATAGACTAGTAATTGCTATAAAATCTACACTAAATAAGAAAGTTGATATTTTCTTCAGTTACAGATGTGTCGTAATTGAAGAACGTTAAGTAAAATTCTGACAAAAAAAGTAATTTTTTTTAATTATTATTATTATTATTATTATTATTATAAAGACATCTTATTTTAGTTTTTATTCAAAATTCCCAAGGGAGTAAGGATCATAAAATCACTCAATCTGTGTGGGCGTGTGTAATGCGTGCCTATTATAACTTCGAAATTCTGGCTGGATCTTCTTGAAAATTGGCGTACATATAGGACAACAGACGATCAACTTTGTATTTGAAAAGAAAAAAAGTGTTTTCTTGTGGACATTATTAAGAAATTAGCGCGAGAAGGTGATAACAAATTACCTCGAAAAGCAAAAATTAGAACTGAAACAATGATTTCTGTCGATATCTTAACAATGGAAGTTCATCCTTTAGTAATTCACTAAAATTGGCTGCGCTACATGTTTCATTCGTACACACGAGCCATGCCTTAAGATGTTCATGTGTACGAACGAAACATGTAGCTCAGCCAATTTTATTGCAAATGTAATATAGTTTTATGAAGAATGTGTGTAATGTATTTCCTAAACTTTAAATTCCGAACACACGTTAGACTGAAGTAGTTAATTTTTGTACATTATTTTCTGATTTAATAAAAAAAAAACAAAAAAAAAAAAAAAACCCGCAAGATTTTAATGAAAGTATGCGTCAAGTTTTCTCGAAAACTTTTAAGTTCCCATGCTTCCTCATTACTCCACCTGTTGCCGAAAGTAAGCGATTTCATTTTAACTTTCTGATCGACTGGTCTTTTATTTATAATCACCCAAATAAAAAAAAAAAAACTATTAAGAAACAAAGTATTCTAAAAGCCTATTATAAGTATTTAGTTGATTTTTTTTTCTAAATTATTAAATTAATTATTATAAAAATAAATGAATATTTAATGTTGATATATTTTGTAAGTGCTTTGGACTATTTTCCTGGACTTGGTTAATTATGATTAAATGGTTTTTGTTAATTCATCCGTAGTATCGAAAATTTAAACTGCTCTTTTCTAAATTTTGTTATCAATTGTCAAATTTGAAAATAAATCATACACAGCCCTTAAATATAGACTTGCCAATCATAAACTTCCTAACCCAATCAAAACTTGTTTTCTTTCATAAACTGTAAATCCATAATAAAGCATATACGTAGAGGCAAAAGATATAAGGCAAAAAATGCCTTATAATCAACTTTCTTAGATATAACTTAGTCAGGCCTAAGTAGTAAAGTTTACATGTCTTACATAAAATTTGAGGAATTTTGAAGCAGTGACGTCCACAGCATTGATATCTTTGCGGTCTTGTAGAAACTAAATAATGTACAGTGTACATTAACACTGAACACAATGTTACAGAGCACTGAAGATGAAATTCGATGTGCATCAGTATAGTTTTGCTTAAGTTATTGTGCACAAAAGGTGCTATCGGAACTGCTAATACATTATTTACATTGCCCATTCAAACCATAACTCGAAAATCTATTACAGTAAAAAAATGTTTTACTAACATTTGTCCATTGATGTATTTTTTTAGATAAGTGAATAAGAAAAATAATCTTAATCAATTGGGTGTTTGTTTATTAGGTCAGCGTGGAAATAGTCGATTCCATTGTATAATATCTTGGTGAGTTCATTTCCATGACTCCGGTTCCCTAGGGCCTCTCCCAATTGACGTTAGGGCGGGTTCAGAATGTTTTATTTCGATAATTGACGACCACATTCTATTTCCAATGGGACGATTTGTTTTAGACATTGTAACCATAGTATCCTTCATTCTATAATATTATATGTTACGCAGGGGGAAAAAAAAATACTTTTGTATGGGTATGAAAAAAAGTACCTAGCCTGAAGAAAAAATACAGCAGAAATAATTATTAAGTTTTAGAATTGTTAATTTTTCTAATTGGAGAATTATCGAAATGAAAACTTGAATTTATTTTCGAAATGATAACAAACTTTAGATTGTTTTGCAAAAATTATTGTAGCAAACATATACACTGCAGAGTATTGTCGGATTATAAGTCAATAATTGTTACTGATGAAGTTTTATATTAAAATTAGTTATTTTACTTATTAAAAGTTGTCTAAAAAAGTTCTTGTCAGCCAATATATCAGTTTAAATAAAAAATAGTTATTTTTAATTGTATATAACTTTATTTTTATTTAAACTGGTGTGTTGGCTGACAAGAACTTTTTTAGAAATTTTATATTATCAGTAAAAGAATAGTAAATTTCTCCATATTCTAGTAGTTTCTTCAGGGAATTCAATGATTTTCTAAAAAAAAAAAAATATTGATTTTGTTTTTTTCTAAACTTTGCTGTGTCTAAAGCAGTAGATTTGTAAAAGATAATGTAGTGGAATAGGTCTTATACTAAGTTAGGATCAGCAAACACCTGTCTCTTCCTTCATGTTTTTTAGGCTGACTAACTTTTCTTCTGAAGGGCTGACTATACCTGTGTGTCTGAAATGCACGTTAAACGCCAGCTTTTTATTAGCAATTGAAATCGTCATCATGGCAATATTAATGTCTGTCAGGCAGCAAGTTTTGTTTCCACATTTTATCCAAACAATACAAGAAGAGAGAGGGCCACCCCCCCCCCCCCCCCCCCCGGATCCGTCTATGAATACAGTGTATGTGTACAGCCTACAAGTTTGTCTTATAAAGAAAATGAACATCAATATGCATACTCGTATCTGTATTTAGTAAGTAATAATTAGCAGATAGAATAAAAATAATAAAAATAAAAATAGCCACCAATAAAGACAGACATAAAAAAACCATACTGAACACTGAAGCTGTTTTTAAATTGGTGTGATAGTTTTGATATCATATTTATCAGGGGGAAAAAATAATACCCATAGGCAGATAAAGTAAATTCACTGAAAGTTTATGAAAGAAAGTGAACAGATAATTCAGAGTGGGAAGGATTTGGACTCTCAGAAGTAATTAACGAGAAAGCAGAAACATAAAGGAAAAAATTACGTAATAATAGAATTATGATTAGACAACTATCTACTGAACTTTGAAACGTGCAGTTAGTTTCGTCATATGCTACGCGTAATTTGATAAGTGAAAATATTTTCTTAAATAAAATGTATTTATAGAATTGATATTATTAAAGTTTGAAATCCAATTATTTTATCTTTTAGCGCCATTAATCATTGAAATCTAGGTTATAAATTTATAAAGATTATAAAAATATTCTGTATCGTAATTTCAAGGACGTTGAATTATTATCTAATCTTAACAAAACAACAACCTGTGGATTCTCACATAAAATGTGTTTCTAGAATTCTAGATTTTATTTATTTTTCAGATATAATATAATTTTAAAGTTTTTTTATTGATTTTTTATTTTAATTATTGTTATGTTAAACTTAAATATTGGTTACTGACGAATGTATATTAAAATGATTAATTTGCTAATAAAAATTTAATTTAAAATTAAAAAAATTAATTTCTTGCTTTTCTTTGGCTTTCAATGTTACCTGTCATTGGACAGATTTTTTTTTTTAATTATGAAATAGTTAAATTATTAAACAAATTCATCTTGTATTGAATTGAGATTCCGCATTGTTTGTTTTTTCTTTAATCCATACGCAGTTTTTTTGAAAAAGGTTATATTATTATAAGTCTAGTCAAAAAAGTAAATTTTCAGAGAACAAAGCAAGCGCTAGGGCAGTGTTCAATCGGTGTTGTGTCCGTTTCATGTAATTAATAATTAACGTAAAGAAACGTGATCACATGATCGATCATTGTTTGATACCTGATGTCGCGCACTGCGAAAACTAGTAAATTGTCCATTAGGATCCGCTTATGATTTTTCGCTCAATTTGTGCAATTTAAGGCAGATCAGATAAGAAACTTCATCATTATTCTAACGGCAGTAATGTTACGAGAACTGGTGAATTAATTTTCTTTTCGTAATGAGAAAAAAAAAATGAGCTGCGAAATAAGGACCAGGTTCTTTCCCGGGGTTTAAAAGCGGATCAGCGTCGGATTACCGGAGCCTCCGAACTGATTGCCGTGGGACACTACACTTCGTTACTCCTTAAAGGGTCCTTTTTATTACATACACCTTTTTCTGTTATAATATAAGAATGTTTAACGTGCATTCTTACATGTTAATTTTTCATCTATGCGTTTGGTTTATCTTCTTATTAAATGCCTTTTGTGCCCAGATGTTAGCAGGCCAAGATAATTATGCTGTACTGGTCACAGCGATTTTCCTGTTGTTGTTGCTTTTATGGGATCCCACTTCTGAGAGCGGGAGAAAGATCCATAGGCTTTCTCGTGTTCTGAGCTTGATCATCGAGGGTAAATCTGGCTGATGAGTCCTAATAAGGACGAAACAGCTGTCCAGATTCCCGCCGATGATGGCTCAAGACGTTAAAGCAAACGATTGTGCATTTCCATCATTTTTCCGTTTTATTTTATATTATAAATCTCTCATTAATTCTAATTCTGATAATCACATTTATTTGTTGCACTATTAAAACGATAAACTCGGCTAAGTTCACATTCGCATACATTTTCGTTTGAGCTTTTGTTTTTTTTGTAAAGGTTTTTGAATGAGGTGCTTAATACTATTCACTTCACATCCGATACTATCTTTACAGCTTTCTCATCGATTGTTTGTGAAACACGTTTTCCAACATTCGACTGCCGTAACTTAATTCTAGTTTTTAGTTATTTATCTATTTTCGTGATTCCATCTCTCAATATCCCATCGATGAAAAATACCTTGTTGGTTGCCTGCGTTTGTGATTGATGCGGGTTTAATAAAATAATCACGTTATTAGGGACGAGAATCAAATGTGTAATAATGGTTGAGCCGCTCCAGAACAATTTCCCAAATGGCAGTGTCGTGCGTGAATAGGGTAGATTTTGATCTGAAGTTGTTTCCATAATTACGGCGCAGCTCTGACATGGAATACCAACAGCTACTGCTAACAGGTTCTTCTGATTCGATGCTTATTTCAATTGCCGTTTCCAGAATATTAGACAATTTTCACACTTCTTTTAAAGAAAACTGACAAATATATAGTGTATTCCTTTCTGTGATCGTTTTATAAAATTTGTTATTTATTGTATCTGTATTTCCTTTATTTTTACATCTAAAATTTTAAAACTTAATGAGTATCTAAGTATGAATTTCTTATTTAACTTCAAAGAGACTAATTGAATGATGTTATGCATCATTTGACCAAACGCCAAAATTCGATTTTGAGATATTCGCTTAAATGCAAAAGCTTATGTATTACTTTAAATTTTTTTATACAATGAAGAATGTTATAAGATGCAAATCTTATTCGTTACGATTAATTGATCTCCGTTTATTCAAAATTAATTTTCAGCAGAATTATGTTGAGATATCAAAAGGAGTTTACATCTTTCGCCAGTAGATGGAGCTATAATTTAAAGAAATCTGTTTTGGTGATTGATCAAATGATGCGTAACACCATCCAATTGTAAATCAAAGGCTATGGCTAAGGATGAGAGCTTCTGACCCGGTGTACCGCAAGGAAGCTTCAGACAGTTACATACACTAATCAAGAGTAAATTCTTGACATCAAATAAGCTGGCAAACACTTCTTTTCAAGTAAACTTAGCAAAATAATATAGGCTTATTATTAAAATCTGTATAGTTCAAAGAAAGTTATATAGTTAATCTCTATAGTTAATTAATAAAGTATTAATTACCATTCAAATGGGCTTAAACTTTTCAGGGTAGTTTTAAATGTTTAAAATAGACTGTTATTAATATATATTTTATGCTAAGGTTTTTCAAAGGATTCTAATAGTAGTAATAAAGCAACGAGCAGGTTGATGTGTCCCTGGATTTTGTCAAATACGTAGATGTGCTGTGAAGCAAAAAAAGATTGGGAAGCAGTGCAGTAGATGCTGGCTACAAACAGACTTCAGAGTGGATAAGAGTTGTGTTTTAAAATTTTCAAGCCTAGAAACCTACTGGTGATTGCAGAATTAAAAATTTCAGTTGGCATGGCAACTTTGCATGCCTGATGTAAATTGTTCAGATAACTTAGGGTTACTTAGGGTAACTTGACGTAGGGTTACTTAGGGTTACTTAGGGTAACTTGACTTAGGGTTACTTAGGGTAACTTGACTTAAGGTTACTTAGGGTAACTTGACTTAGGGTTACTAAGTTATGGGTATAAAAGTAAATTTGAGAAATATAATTTTTTTTTTCAGTATCAGAACAACTTTACAAGTAAAGTTTCTTGTGTTAGCTGCAATGTCATGCTGCTTTTTTGCTACATTACCTGATATTTCAGCTTCCGACGAGAAATAGTCTGATGTTAGGTGTTCGCCCATTACTGAACGAGTACGTACAGTGGTGCGTGGGCGCAAGGATGCTAAAGGTCTTGTTCCAATTGCCTCCTCAAAATTTTAGTGGTTTGGGGTCAACGGGTTGTTCTAGCCGTTCTATTTTTATTTATTTATTTATTTATTTATTTATTTATTTATTTATTTACTTGTTGAAAGTCTTGTTCCTTGGATCTTGTCCGCTCCTCCTCAAAATAAAAATCCCAAATATACCGGTGTGATGGCGTTTTTAAGTCATTTACTTACTTTTACTTGCATTTCCTTCATATTAAAATCAATAGAGCAATGACATTTGATAGGCCAGGACATAAAAATGTAATTTCCTGATGCGAAAAGCAGATTTTGTAATAAACAAACGGTATAACTGTTAACATCGTCTTGCGCTATTTCTTCTTTTTGTTCTGTTTTTAGTTTAAGCGATTTTTCTTTTTAAGTAATCGTTTTAACATTGATTTATGTTAATATCTTACTGTATTTCTTGCAATAAACAAAACTGGAAATGTATAAAAAAAATAGAAGAGCATTTGCAAAAAGTTGCTGTATCCAGTGAAATCTGGAGATCATTGAATGTCTTTCACCATATCGAGGAACATCAATTTTTTTTTTTTTTTTTTTTTTTTATGTTTTGTAAAAATATATCTTTATTGTTTGTTCATAAGAATCTTTGACTCAAGTTTATTAAAATTTGGACAAAGTCTATTAAAATTAAAATGAAACCATGCTTTTCATTTAGAGTGGTCCAGATTATTTGTAGAATTGACGAATTGTTTGAATGTCCGAAATATAAAATTTCATCAAAATCAAACCAAGAAAACCAGGTAAACAAGTTTCCGCAGAAACTAACAATAAAAATAAAAAATATTTGATTCTGTTTTAGCTTAGGGAAATTATTAATGAAAACTTGTAGTTAATTGTTAATTAACAGTTTCCGCTAACAGTGAAACAAATAATCACTCTTTAAAAGCCGACATCTTGCCTCTATCGTTTAAACAAAATGGCGTCTTGCCAACTAGTTTAGTCAACGATGGTCGGAGTGGCTTGCTCGTAATCCGCTCGGTGGCGCTGACTAACAGCCTTCGGCGAAGCACTCGCCTGCCTCCATCCTTCATCCTCCTACGCCTGCATCCCCTCGCTCTCCTATCCCTTCGTCTTGACACAAGCACTTATTGATTTATCATGTTGTGGTTGCCATGGACCCACCATCAAACACTGCTAACTGCCTCGATCAGAGCGCAGTCAGATGGGAGGCGTTCTGTAATGGCCGACCGACACAAGGAGACCACTCTCAGTTTCGAATTGGCCGCGCACCGCTGATATAAAAGCTCCCTTCATTGGCTAAAGTGCGTCCTTTCCAGACTAAAGAAGAATAAATTGATAGGGAAGGTTGTTGGTGGGTTTTTTTTCTTTGTACAAATATCTAGCGATCAACGTGTATAAAAAGAATTGAAAGTTTTATTAAAAAAATAATAGTTAATAAAAAAAAAAATCCTCAAACAGGGGGGTACTTATTATTATCATATCTCAGCAATACATTTAAATATATTAAATGCTTCTATTTAAAATAATGATTTTTGTAATCATTTATTTTCTATTCTGTCTTTTCATGTATAATTGTAAAAACGGCATTATTTTTTTTAATGTTTAGGTTATTTTTATGTTTATTTATTATTTTATTTAGTTTATTATACGCATTAAATTGCTTAATGCTATATTTTTATAAACATTCCTTAAGATGTGCTATTGCATGAATGAGTATATAAAACAAACATACTCTCGTGCATCTATGAGAACAGATTGAGATACACTTGCTCTTAAATAACAAAATAATAATCTAAATAAATAAAATATCATTAAAAATTTACAAAGAATATTTTGATGTCATAAAAACATTTAGTAAAAACAAGATATACTTGGCGTGAAATTTTCAAATACCCGCATAGTTAAATTATATATTTCTAATTACTCGTTTATTTTGTGTAATTTTATTGCTGTAATTGTGTTTTTTGAAGATAGTGTATTAGCATTTTTCTCCTCCTATGGGTCCAATTTTTATTAAAATCAAAGACGATATCACATTAGATAACCCATCAACACAAGATTTCTAAGGTAAATCATTTGTGAATTATTGTCGAGAAACCGGGATTCTTCGCTGAAGACAATAAACTGCCATTTCTCACAGCAGTTAGCGTTGACCCCTCACTAATAGGTTTCCTCTATTGAGAACAATCGGCACAATACATATGTGGGGCAAGCAGTGATCCTAATCAATTCATCCCCTGTTGAGTTGTTGTGATTGACTATAAGATCACCCAAGCATACTTTGACATCAATATCGTTCTATCGTGTTTCATAACCATACAGCGCTGGAAGCAGACACCTTTGCCCATTTGCCTTACTGTTTTGTATTACTGAACAATAATTATTGCATATTTAATAATTATTTGCCTCTTTACTTAGTTAATTATTTTATAAAAGATAATTATGAAACTAAATATCTAATTCTAAATAATGCACGTTTTTAATCAATGTATTAAATAACAATTAAATGAATTCAGTTAAAAATTCGCAGAATTTCAAAATGAATGAATTATTTTGCTTTCAATTAATTATCTCCAAGAGGTAACTTAATATTTTTAGATTAAAAAAAAACTGCAATAAAGTATTTCATAAAATTCTTATCAATCAATAAACTAATTTTATATCTAAAATTAGGCGTTTGAACAATATTATTAGATCCCAGCAACAAACGAATGATAATGTGAAATAATTGAATTGAACGACAAACATGACTATACCTTAGCTTTTATCTTTGTAATTGAACGGGATTTGATTATCTCAATTATCAGGTGGATTTTGCCTCGGTATTCAGTGACAGTCAACTATTTATATAATCAAACGATCAGCTTTCTAATTTACCTTTATCACTTCCTTTAATTAAATATTCTCTAGTTATTTTATCTGTAATTGAAATGGCGGGCTTTTATTTTGATAATTCGAAGCTAATTTTGATCTCTGATATATATTCTTGAGCGTAAGTGGACCTTTGTTAATGATTTATTTCAGAATTAGGCCTAGTTCGTTTGTCAATAAATTTTAAAAATAATCAATTTTACATTATTATTATTATTATCTTAATATACAAAAATGAATGTTTCCCGTATGCGCAGGCCTCCCACATCAAATTCCGGGCCCAGCTATCAAATGCACAATGTCCAAAATAACTATTGATGTGATGCTATTTTTTCAAATGCTTGTATTTGAGTTGACAGTTAAATTGTGATGACGAGAAACGAAACATGTTTAAAATCTCTTTCCGATCATTTAGGACTGTTGTAGAACCAGATTGCTATTAATATGGCAACTCTCTACTTCAACTATCCGTTCTCAGTTGAAAACTTTAGGAAACATACACAAGGCGTCGAGAGCGTTCGCATTGTATGTCAGTAATGACTTCGTTCATGGGTATAAGCAAATCGTTTTACATGATTAGATATTTTAATAAATAATAAACTTTTAATAAATAATAAATAATAAACGAGTAATAATAAATTTTACTCGTTTGGCTTTATTTTAAAGCTTTATAGCCAATAGTGGTCCAGGGGTTGAAGAAGTCGGGATCAATCCCCGGAGGAGGTGAAAGTTGGAACCTACTCCTATGGAGGCGCTTGTGGGAAACCCTACCTACCTTCTTAAGAAAGAAAAGTGAAAAAAAGGAAAAAAATACTGTAAGAAAGCAGTTATGATAACTTGCTTTCATTCTATTAAACCGTCTTTTTTATTCTTTATCTAAAGTAAATTATTATTTCTATTTAATTTTTTTAATATATTATTTTTCCTGTTCGCTGTCATCGTGTTACAAAAGAGTATCTCTGTTATTCTATTACAGATTTAGAAGTAGTCGCTGCATTATCCAAAGTATCAGTTGAAAGGTGAATTTTCATGTGTTACTTTGTCCAAAAAGAAAAAAGTAACAATTGTACTTCCTTTTATCCCTTACACTCTTCAGGTAAATTTATTGAAGATGTCAATTGATAAATAATCTAAGGTGAAAAACAAAAAGAGAATGAAATACATGTATGAGCATTCACAACTTAATTGGTTTGACAGTTGCTATACGTGTTGACAACACCTCTTAAGGCCAGAATTGTCTATAATCTGATGATTGCTATCTGATATCTCGGGTGCAAAATAGAACAAAGAAAAAAAACTACAACTTCTTTTGTGATGCAAATTGCAGTTTGGGTGCTGGTAAATGGTGCTTCTGTGATGAGCAACCGCCTGCGCATAAACAATAATTATGAACCCACAAATAATAGGCCCGCTGCCCGCTAATGCCTGCAAGATTAAAACGGCCTTTGCACAAGCGATTATGCTAATAAATGCAAGGTGTGAAGCACCATGAATTACAGAACTCTGAAAATGGAACCTGTAATTTTTCGATGTGGCGCCAGATGGTACCACTTGTCACTGTGATGTCATCCGTTTACGATAGTTTACTGTTTTTTTTTTTTTCCTTACCTTTTCCTTTTACCTCTTTAGACGTGGTTCGTCAATATCTTCTGGAATTGGTTTGTTTGATTCTCGAAACTTCTCTGTAGATCAGAAATAGTCGATGACGTTTTTCGAAAGAAAAGAATAGCAAAGGATGAAGGAATTCCAATCATTCCAGCAATTATCAAAGTTAAGAATCAATTAATACTTTTGTGTCGATAAATAAATTCGAACATTCGCAAACGATATCCTTTCTTCTAAGAGAAATAAGCTAATTTAACTTTATAGATTTTTTTTTTTTTTTTTTGAGGGATTTTCCCACTCCGGGATGAGATTTTCTCGATATTTCGGCCCGCTGTCTCGGGCCTTCTTCGGGAGATGTGTTGTGTGTGTGTATATATATATATATATATATATATATATATATACGTCAATACCTTAGCAACACTTAGGCCCCTGGTTGAGGCCCGTCTTGCCTAAGAAAATGCCAGTGATTAAACGTGATTTTTTGTGTT
Organism: Thereuonema tuberculata; assembly: GCA_023159025.1. Lineage (NCBI taxonomy): Eukaryota > Metazoa > Arthropoda > Chilopoda > Scutigeromorpha > Scutigeridae > Thereuonema > Thereuonema tuberculata. The sequence continues at coordinate 15,735,929 of JAFIDM010006943.1, read as the reverse complement.
TGTTTGGGTGAACGTTTACACTGTGTAACTATTTTTTAAAAGAGTAAAATTTGTTATATATATATATCTATATATATAAAAATGAATTTATCTTTCTTTCTTTCTTTGTTTCTATCTTTGTCCTTTATAGACTCCTAGGCCCTTTGACCTATCTGGACCAAACTTTGCAGAATTACTCTTTAGGACCCTGCGAAAAAGATAGGCTACCTTGGAACGCGGACCCCCCCCCCCCCCCCAGGGGTTGAAAAGGGGTAAAACCCCTGAAAAACCCAATATCCACCTGGTGGTGAAAATGAGAACTACACAATATTGTGTAAAGTGAAAAATTCACTCTCCTAATTAGAAGATTAAAAGATTTAGGAGATTAGAAGATTAGAAGATTTCACCCAAGTCAATTGCAAATAAAATAAAATTCGCTCTCCTATGGGGGCAGGGACACCCCACTCGGGTGGGGGGATGGCAACACAAGGGCCTAAGTGTTCCACCCCCGACCGACACCGGGACCTTATATTTAGGGCCCCTTCTCGGGCCCCCCAAGTCAATTGCAAATAAGGAAAAATTCGCTTTCCTATGGGGGGGCAGGGACACCACACTTGGGTGGGTGGGGGGATGCGACACAAGGGCTGAAGTGTCCCACCCTTGATCGACACAGGGACCTTATATTTAGGGCCCCTTCTCGGGCCCACAAGTCAATTGCAAATAAGGAAAAATTCGCTCTCCTATGGGGGGCAGGGACACCACACTTGGGTGGGAGGAAGCCAACACAAAGGCTTAAGTGTCCCACACCCGATCGACACCGGGACCTTATATTTACGGCCCCTTTTCAACGAGCCCTTTCTTTCTTTGAGTGGCATTGCAACGCATGCCGGGTACAGCTAGTGTATATATATATATATATATATATATCAATTACATCAAGGTGGGCGCAAATCTAACAACTTCCGTTGTTAGTTTCCGTTTTTAGTTTGTTTTTTAGTAGAATAAGAATATCTTAACATTGTTAGTTTGTTAGCAAATTTAACATTTTAACTTCTACAATGGACATCGGATTACAGCTTAAAAGGACTTTTCATTTTTTAATGAATTTTATATTTAGGTTATTGGATGGTCATTTTCTCCTTAGAAATTATTGAGAAATCAATGATTTTTGAAGCTAGTTTTTCTTTCATGTAATGCTGAGTGGAATATGTTAAAATCATATATTGTTCAACTTTTTTCTTGATTTCCAGAAGTTACTATTTCGTTCATCGCCGACTACATTTACATTCCCCGGAGGGAGAAAAGATATAAAGATGTCGTTGTCAGATATTATTAAAAAGTCATTATTATTTACTGAGTATGCGAAACACGCGATGTCTTACGAACTGTTTTCTGTTTGTATGTTTACAAGACGAATGATTTTCTTAAAATTTGGTATGATGCATATTTATGGTGCTATGCAAAACTTAAGCATGGGTTTTTTGATCGCCACATCCATATCTCTTAAAATTTTCTGCATGCTAAGTATCTACTATGGCATAGAAGTCTAAGTCTGTTTCTAGATGATGATAATAATAAATAAATTTGTAGTTGTAAAGTGAAAGTAAATCTTAAAGTCATCATTGTTTATAATTTCATATAGATCAAAAAGATACAATAGCAAAAATGATATACTTCGGTAAAAGAAAATTAATTTATAATTATAATTATACTAGATGAACTGAACGTAAGTTCGGTGTTGTGAGAGTAGCGCACTTGAGATTGGAGCACACGTTTGAAACTGAGGGTGACATAACGGTGCTCACTACTCCTACGAAAGAAATATTTATATTTGCTTGAAAGGTTTTTAGTCAAATTACTTAAATACGAACAATGTAAACAATAGATTTATTAAATATATGACTTTACTTGTGGTGATCATAGTTTTAATCAAGGATGTAGCCAGCACACCAGGCTGTATCCTTGATTAAATAATAGAAATAAGGGGGAAAATATTTAATTTAACTTTAACTCAAGCTGTTGGTGCGTATGTGCCGATTACTGTAGGTTGAGGTATCACTCCCTCCAGGATGTACACATCGAAAAATTTTCAAAATTAGCTTACCTGGGTTAGAATACTGAAATTACTGTTACCATAATGCAGTGGTGATAACACATAAAAACCAGTATTACGATAAACTTAGACATTTATCAAATTTATTAATTGTGCACTAATCTTACAAATGATGTGCTCTCATCTGACGGTGCACTACTCTCACGTGCTCTCATCTCACGGAATCATTTTCAGTCTTAAATTCACCTGCCTTACTTTAGTAATTGTACTTTGATAATAATAATGTTTAAGAATGGAACTACTTACACTTACGTTTTCTTAAATGAGAAAGAACATCAAATAAAAAAATAATTCAGCCTAGCCAGAAGCTAATCATACACTAGGATATATATAAAAAAATTACATAGTAAACATATTTTTAGACAGACTGTTTCTTTTGAAATACACTATGTAGAAATTTTATATCATGAGGGTGGGAAAACAAGATCCAAACTGTTCATGAGATATGCTGTGTCCAGAAAAGAAAGTTACAATTTATATGAGAAAAACCATACGGAAATTGAAGTAATTAAAAAGCCAAAGAAATTTCTTTAGAGTCCCCTTCCAGTGTATCTGTTAAATACATTCTAAATACATCTGTTAAATACTTGTTAGGTACCAAAGGCAGTTCGTGAATTGATAAACTAGACATATTAATTCCCCGTGACTTTTCGTACTCCTTTTTAACTCCTTTACGATCTTTTAACATTCTGACCACAGTTTCTTAGGACGGTTAAAGAATTCCCAATTGGCTCCTATTAGGCTAAAACCGTTGAAATTTTCACTGCGGAGATGGTGCATTTATTGAAATTTTTCATCCCCATTATCTTTCGTTTCTCCGTAATTTCTTCCAATTTGCCGAAGCGTTTATTGTGGGGCCACTTTGTAGATCATGACTTCCTTTATTTCCTGTTTTGGTTGTTGAATGCAGTCCGGTCGTGATTGGAGGATGAAAATAAGTGACAAAAGAACAGCGACGGACGACGACAATGAACCCTTCCAGAAGGTGAGGGTGGTTCGAAGGATCGTTCACTGGCCGCACTTGGGTCAATGCAACACTTATTCTCTTGGAAACACGCATTTAAATTAATTTCCGTGTAGTATTGGATTTGATTGGTCGCTAATTCCTTTTTTGTTTTATTTTTTAAACGCAGTATTTTATTATTCGTTCACTGAAAATCATTGAAGAAGACACTTTTTAAATACAGTCTTTGCATTAGTTGGCCTAAAACATTGAAGGCGAAATAGTTTAACTAAATGCAAATACTATAATAACGTTTTTTAAAGTTAAATATTTGCACAAATTCTGTTACAAATTTCTTTTCTGGAATTTGAATCAATTTTATATAACTTAATATCGAATTTTCAATTTCGGTACATAGAAACAAAACAAACGTATATTATTTCTTTACACATATTTGATGTAAATTAGCTTATAAATTCATGTGTTTTCAGTAATTCCGCTTCTTTAATGAGTTATTTAACTCTTCGTTGCCTTAAGGAGCTTCTTAGATCTCTGTAATCTAACGAAACCTATTTAAAATAACTTACTTAAAATTAAGTTTATAGTTATTCAAAACTTTTTAATTCGGAATCAAAATTGTTGAGGAAAACAACAGATTTCTGTGAAAGATAACAGAAAAATACCAATAATAAACTTAGCTAATCACACAAGATATACTGTTCCTATACCAAATTTGCATTGTAAAGATTTCTTTTATAAATTTATTGTAGATTTAATGATATGTCTGTAATAGTATGTGTGAAGATCTCTATTTAGTAACTTTCGAAACTGAAATACTAACAACAATTGCAACCAGATTTATGGTGTCCAGACTTACCGAATTTTAGTGCAGTGTCCAGAATCAGCAGTTGCCCGATTTTATAAAGAAAATTGAGAAAGTACTTGTTTTTTTTTTGGTTGTTAAAGTAGTTTTCCGGATTTTTTTTTTTTTGAAAATCTGATCACCCTAAATATTGTAATAATTTTTATAGTTTCAGTTAAAAGTCAGTTAAAGACCATGTGTGTTTTAAATCCCCCAATCAATTTTAAAAGCACGCCAACCAATCGCAGCCCTTACACATAAGGTTATTTAAATCCCTAATTCCCAGATTAAAAAAAAGTTCAGTTATAGAGCTATCACTCGCTTCCAGTCTAGATTCTCATTCCACGAACCGGTGAGCAAAAACACCACCACAATGTATACCAAAAATATTTGGCTCATTACAGCGATAATGTAAAAGATACTAATATCTTGAGACCCTGCGGTGCAGTCCGATACATTGTTACAATCGATACTGTATCAAGTTTTATATACGGCTTGCACACAATCATGTAGTTTATGCGTATTATATTTAAATTTTTAGGTATATTATTTTCTTTCTGCCCTGGTTTTTTGTCCAAATATGATGTAAGGAACTTTTTTAATTATATTGATTGAGATCAAGTGAAAGTAAGCTTCCACTCTTGTAACTGTGCCGTTGAAACAGATCAATTGCTTATTAGGTGATTGTGTAGGAGGAGGGTCCATGAATGAGACGACCAAGCCAGTCAGCTACAACCTCCAAGGTCGCCTCCGTCAAAAGTGTTCCCTACCTGTAAAGTCGGGAGCGATGTGTCTCTGAGGTGACTGGGGGGCACCCTCGATCAGGCCTCTTCCATCTGAAGGTGTGGCTCTTTAAAAGAAGTAAGTGAAGAAGTGCTGCTCACCCTCCCTCTGTGCGAAAATGGGCTTTCACTGCCAACAAGCAAGACGGGAATCGCAGTCCATTGAAGAATTCTCTTATTTGAACCCAAGACCTTTAAAATAAAAACAAAATTGTTGAGCAAATTTTTGATTATTTAAACAGCAAAACAATTTTAATAAAAAATTGTAAAAATATAATTTTCAATTAAAATGTAAATTAAAATGTCAAAAAGTAATCACTTACTTTACAGAAAATAATAACTTTTAATTTGATCTAATTCAAAGTTAGGCCTAAATAAACGAGACACTATATAATTTTTATCAAATTACATTTTTAATTGTATTCTTATAGTTTCCTTAAAAAAATGATCTAATTAACGTTTAATAAAAATGTGTATGGAATGAATTAGAGAAATTTAAAAACAATTGAAATCATATAAAATTTGTAGAGACTTTTATTGTTTTTTAAAGCAATTATTGTTTTTTTTTTTTTAAGTAATTCTTAGTACCTTTTTCTAATTCTTAATTTTTTTTTTTATATTAAAAAATGCATTTTAGATTCTAGGTTTTTTTAATTAAAATTTACAAGTTCAAGTATATTCGAAACCATTCTAATATTAATTTCATAAGTACTTTTTTTTGGCCTAGGCATTACTGAAAATCATTTTTTTTGTACTGAGTTTCTTTCTAAGACAGTGAAAACCGTCCGATTTAGAATAAAACAGTCAAAACTATCTCCAAAGACCTTGACTGGCACATAAAAGAAGTTTGTTTTCTACATCAAATCAAATATAAAAGCTTAAACAATAGCCCCCCCCCCCCCCCTCCCCAATAAAAATAAAAATCAGTAATTCCCAAAGCCATTTACCTTTTGAGAAAAATGATTACAGTATTGAAGCCCGGTTGTGATCGCCATTTTGAATTTTCCATTTTGTACAGGTTGACTTTTTATTTCGATTATTTACGAATTTATTAAGAGCAAAGATATTTTTTTTTTTGCTTTGTCAATCTCTCAAGCAATAAAACTTACGAAAATTCTCACAACTGTTAAATTTAAGAAATTTTCAATTTTTTAAATAGTTTAAGTTATCTATGTAATTTCTATATTGAAGATAACAGAACATTCACATCTGAAGTAAGCTCTTCTTAAAGAAATATATTTGTTTGTGGAATTATGGGATATATTGTCTAAAAGAAAATCTAATGAAAACTTAAGAATCTCTAAAAAACTTGCTTATTCCCGTTGCTTTCACTTTTATCGTGAATGAAACAAGAGTAGCGTCATTTGTAGATGAATACCAATGTATTTCTCCGCTGGGAAGGGTGTGTGATCTTCTACCCGAAAATGTAAAATTAATCTATACAAAGGTGTAAAATTTCAACTTCATAGGTATTGTGTCGAGGTTCTGCAGGTAAAGTTGGAGCTATCGTATTTCTTCAGTCCACCATAAAGACAATACGTTATATGGTAATGTCTCATTGCCTTTCATCGCAAAATCCCAAAAAGGAATAATCGTATGCTGGAAAAGATTCTCAGGTAGTTCCTATACCTGTGATTCTCACTCCTAATCTGGCGAATAAGAAAGAGATACAGTCAAGGATTCGAACCCAGACCCTCCGGAGCACCACTTGGGTTAATAGATCACTCAGTGGTTTTTTTCAGTGGTAGATCTACAGTGATTTGTACCTTTTGTATTTTTAGCTGTAATTTGAATGCTGTAATTCGATTTCACAGCAAATCATTACTATTTGTCATTTATTTGTAATTGGTTAATAGCTTTGGAATAAGATTGTTTTTTGCTCGTCTAATTCTATTTTTTTTTTCCTTTGCCAGGCTCTGCAGACGCCCGCTGGGTTCCAGAGTGCAGCGAGGGAGTTATTGGAATGGTGTGCCGATGCAAGAGCCTTCCAGCGGCCGTTTGAGCAAGGCCTTATGGGATGTCTCACTGTAAGTTGACTGTTTTTGAAAATAGCTTTCAGATTGTTCGTGAATTGTTTGTTAAAAATCACAAGGAACAATACATGGACGTTTAAATAAATGGTAACGAAAAGAAAAGCAGAAATTGCTTTAGGATTTGAAAAAAATAAGAGCATTCCCTACTCCATTGTTGCAAAAAATGTTTTAGGACAGCTGTTTCGTTGTTATTAGAACTCTCCGTTCACCGCCTCAAGGTAAACTAAATATCCTTAAAAAAATTTGCATAATTTTATATTGAGAATATTAAAATTTCTCGCTTTAGTCCAGTTAAAAAGAGCAGAGTTGTACAATCATTTGTCTACAGACTTTCTTATCTAAAATATCTAAATTAACTTCACATTTATTTTCCACATGATCTGATTAAAACAAATGTGGATTCTCATTATGTAAGTGAAACTATTCATTTCTTATAAATTTACATTTGCTAAGGTTCACTAAGTATACATTGTGACATCCCTGACCAAATATATGTGGTTCCTTTATGATTACCTGAAGCTCATGTTGAAGCCCCAATTGGGGGTTCGATGGTTTTATTGCTGGAATTTTATTGAAAATAGGGGGGTTATGGTCTTCTTCGTATAAATCAAATTATTTTAAATAAATTTATTAGAACTAGATGCATTTTTATTGGTTTAAGTTTAGTAGGAGGAATTTATGTAAGCTTAATTATATTTACGACGATGAGATATTAAGTTATTGATTGCATATTCTTCTGTGGCTCATATAATAGTACTAGTATCATAACACGTTCAGTTTGAGGCTTTGCAGGAATCTTAGTGATAAAAGTAGCCCATTGGACAAACTTACATAGATGTACATAGATGTCACGTGCGTTTTTTGTCTCTAAGCCCACGTGCCAGTCGAGAATTGTTTAGATCCTCACGTGTCACTGAAAAATTGTCACATTAGCAAATTTTATCAAATTCGCAAGTAGTTCATTCTTCAAGGTAACCATCCGCCTGCGGTACTTCAATTATTCCACAAGGTATCGCAGATCTTGATACTCCTAGTTAAGAACCATTGCCTTACAGAAAGCTTCTTATTATGTAATTTTACAGTATTCTTGTTTCAGTACTGTAAAAATCACAGTGACATCATTAGAGTTTATGATGACGTTAAGATTAATGAGGTAGAAAACACTTTCTATAGTTCCTTTATGAACTATACGAAGTTGATAGCACTGCAATCACTGGAGCAACTTAGGCGGAGTTTTAGAAAAATGTCTTCATTGTCAAACAAACCTTGGAAAGTAATCAATCTGGATTCGGAGAAGAATGTCTAATGAGATGATCTTATTTGTTTAGAATGTTTATGAGAGAAGATAAACAAGTAGATTTGGATTTATTTGTTTCTGGGAAGGAGGAGGGGATTTGAATACGGCTTGTGATAACATTTCTTTGAAAAAGATTAGTTTTAAGTTAAAAAAAAAAAAAATTTTAATTTTTAAAAAAAAATTTTTTTTTTTTTGTTTTTTTTTTTTTTTTTTTTTTTTTTTAGTGTTTGCTTTGAAGAATCTAATTACTCTTTTAACAAAGAAACAGCATAATGAGGAAACGTTGAGAAAAATAATGGAATTGGGGATTTGATCAATATTAGTTGATAACTTTTGGCAGATTGAGAAAGAGCAAAATCATTTTGAGAATAGTAGTAATAAGGATATATAAAAAGGGTGAATCTAAAATAGGGGGTTAAACTGCGGGGGCGGGTTCCCCA
>JAFIDM010006943.1:15683048-15727080 GCA_023159025.1 Thereuonema tuberculata | reverse complement strand
CCAAAGCATTCATTTCCTAACTCTAAAACTATAGCCCGTACAATAAATTGTCGTAGAACATTTTCGACTAAAAATGACCTGTGGAACCCGTATCTCTTCGCTTTGTCTACCATTTCCGAAACACCCTGTGTAATATCATAGCTGGCCCTTTTGAGTTTCGCGAAACAAAGATCTCAATCAGATAATATGCTCTTTGAATCGCTTGTTGCCCTTTAGGAATATTGTAACAGGTATAACTATGAGTGGTCGTGCGGTCTCGTGCGGTCTGCCGTGAGGCCGGCGCCCGGGTTCAAATCCCGGTCGAGAGCATAGATGTTTCAAATTTCCTTTCTTGTGTTTGTCAGCCTCTTCTTCACTTTCTCATCGGGTCTGACATCATTCCATAATGGAGTCCTGAGGAAGGCAACGGGAAACCACCTCAGTATCTTTCCCTTGAAATTGTCGGGTAGGGATTCGCCATCATGGGAACACTAGCACTCCCTGGAACACGGATGCTTCGCTACGAAGCTCGCACTGCGGTGCCTACCGTACCCATTAATTACTATCAGTGGTTCCGAAGTTAACAATACATTATTTCATATAGAATTTTGCAAGATCTTATTCCAAATTTTAATAATTTTGAAGAAATTGTTAGTTTCTAAAATATGAAGAATTTGAGAACTGCCATTTTGTTTAACTTGTAGATTAATTCTAACGTACAAAGCTTTCAAGAAAAAAAAATACTGTGAGGGATTTGCTTTAGTATTTTAAATATTATTAATATTTTAATAGGATAATTTTGTTTTGTTTGTTTATTTGTTTTTGATTAAGGTTTTGATATTAATTCCAGAAGAAATGCGAATCAAAGTTAAATTTTTAGAACCATAATAGATAATTCTAAATTGATGTAGATAACGTCGAATTACAAGGCTTGACTGTGAATCGTAGCAGACAAGGCTTGGATTCACAAGGAAATGCGGTGACATTATTTGCCTTTGAGAAATCCGTTTTCATTACTGATTTCGTTCAGCCTGTGCACACGAGTGAAGATGGAGCAGTGTGGGAGTCATAGGCGTCTGACAACTCGTCGCTCCTTCTCCCCAACGCCTGCTTTGCACCTCTCCGTTTCACCTTCAACCTATCTAGACGCCAATCGCGTGGGCGTCAGGATTCACTGAGAGAAGCTGTGGTGAAGATTAGCTTGAGGTCGTTCGTCGAGGCAGAACTTTCGGTTGTCGCGGTTATGAGATGGGCGGGAAACTGATTGCCCCAAAAAAGGATCTTCCTGTTCCATCGGACGCCCAATCAAAACTGTCCTCGTTGCCGTAAACGGGTTGAAGCAGATTCAGTGCTAAGTCCCGGTTCTATTCCTTCTGAAAAGTTCGAAAAACTCATTGTGAAACTTAATACTTACCTTAACAAAAGCAACGAATTACAAGAATATCAATAATAGGACAATTATCCCCCAAAAGTCCAAAACTAATTTGCAGTTAGAATCACAAATAGTTAAAATGGAACCAATTCTTCTGAAGCATTGGTTAACGGATTTCGACTTAGAATATTATTACTTACCAAATTAAGAAAGTGAAAAAGAAGTATTTCACCCTTATTAAGTATTTCAAGACTGTCCTAACAGATTGTTTCCCGATTTTTTTAAAAAATTTTATTTTAAGCTGATATTTTTTTTTTTTACTATCCAAAACAACGCAGAATATCACCATCCATCTTAAAATAGATTCTTGTTGCTGTAATAAAAGATAGTAATGTTTTTTTTTCTATATTTTTAAAATGTTTGTTGTTATGTTTAATAAAACAATAGTTACATGCTTTCAACAATACAGCAAAAATGTGTATTATGATGCATCTACTTTGTATAAATTTTATTTTATTTTTCTTTAAATGAATCTTAGATGATAATTTTTTTTTTAAAAAATTCTGCCCTCAATCTTACACAGAGATTGTTTTAATCTCTTTTCTTAAAATTTGTATTTAGATATTGAATTCTAATGCCGACAAAATATAAATAAGTAAATAAACTATATTCATCAAGAACCAAAACAAAGATGGTAATATTCTGTAATGTTTGGCATTCTCTTAAATTCAACTAAAGTTCCTAAAAAGTTTTTCTGTTATAATAGAATGTAAAGCTTGAAAAAAAAGATAGACAGAAATAACGATATACCGAAAGTTTGCAAGTTGTATTTGAGTTATGTTTTGATTTCTTGCCGGATTACGTTTCTAGTTTAAAGAAAAGCATTTTTATTATTTTTCTGATTCTCGTAGAACCCGACCGCAGCAACAACCCTTCTAAAACCTTACTTTGACTCAACTGGAAGTTTATAAACGGACAAGAAAACATTGTATCCTAAAATAAAAGCCATTAGGTTATAAGATATATTAATTCACTAACATTTTTCGTCAGTCTTTCAAAATCAACCATTTTGATTTCTAATTTTATAACATTTCCAGACATAGCAATCGGTAGTTCCATTGCTTTACGTCAAACTTTCTAGTTTACGTCTAGTATTTAGATTGCCTGATAGGTTTTTACTAATCATTGAAGCACTTTCATTCTTCAACAGTTCAACATTGTTGTGTTTTATGTTGGGGATGCTGTTACTGCTTTCTGGCATTATAATGCAGCCTTTATGACTGTATACGTAGGACTTTGCTTCGGTTTCCCATAAAAACAAAGCAAAAAGTCAGACCTATCTGACTTTCAAATCGAAATCTTCAAATTTGACAACTTCCAATTGGATCATTTATGATTTTAATCTGTTTTTCGATAATCGCTAAAGATTTTATTTAATAAAAGAAAGTGAATCCATTTTATTAACATGACCTACATTAATTTTTAGTCTTTTGAATAATATATAAGAAAATCAGTATTCTGGTGAAAGTTTATATTCTATCTTTTTAAAGAATAAAATATTCAAAATATATTGATTTTTTTAAAAAATCGAATTAGAAAATTTTAATACCAGCAACGGATATCAAAAAAAGGGTATTGATCAGTCAATTGAAGGGTCCTAATCCAGATACCCGGCAGAGTCCATTCTGTTCTTGATCTTTCTGAAAGTTTTTGTTTGTTTTTTAAGTTTCTATACATATCTTTTTTCAGTTTGTATCATCCGCGTTGCCTTTGAGATTTGGATACATTTATGTTATTTTCATAAGAAAGTATTACGAAAATACCGCAAGTTCCTTAAAGAATTTAACGCCTACCTTCTTTTCTGGCTAAATATTATTATTTTTCTTTTTTCTTAAATCGTGAAACAATGCAAAAGGAAAAGAGATTATTCGTACTTGGTTTTAAATGTCAAATTACTAGACAAAAAACAACTTTCTTTAGGCTGTAAAGGATTAAATTCGCAATCAATTGTAATCTAATATTATAATATTCTATTCTAATATTATAATAGGCATTGAGGAAATCTATTAAAACTATTCGACAACTATTCATCCATCGTTCCCGTCAATGTGAGTTAATTGTTTCATTGCTCTCTAAGTAACGAAATTTTCCGAAACTGGAAATTTAATGTACCACAGGAAATCTTCAAAAAAAAAAATAAGAATCTTTTAACCGTAAGTATACGTACCTTGTAGGTACATAACTTAACCGTAATTAATATAATGTCCCAAACACTGTGTATTTCAATAATATTGGATTATTAATAATTATTATTGATAAAAAACAAGAATGATGAAAGAGAGAAGAAGGGACCCGTAATATTCACCAAGATTGTTGCTGAACTTTGTAGCTTTAGATTAGAACATCAACCTTTCGTTGATTTAATGGCAGCAGATCCTTTCACAGCCTCTTATTTTATCCTTATTTTTCAAAATTGTCGTCACTGTAGAATGAGACCATCCGAAGTCATGTGCGATCACATTGACGGGCTTATCAGCTTCATGTTGCTTTATAACTTACAACTTCGTTTCAACATCAATTGCTCGCCTCTTTTTCTGTGATTCTTCACAAGGTTTTTTGATTGAAAGTGTAGGAGCCATTTGCACAAAATATCGCGATATAATTTAACGATACTTACAAAACAATGTATTTCTCAAACACAAGATCAGAAGAGGAACTGTTGAAGACACGTGACTAGGGACCGACTGCCGAGGGAAGTTGTGGCTGAATGCGCTGTTGCCACTGCGCATTGTACTTTGTTGCTAAATAGGTACCTTTTTACTTTACGCTCTCATGCGTCTTATTCGAAAATATGGTCGAAAATTTTATTTATTCCCTTTTGGGATCACGGACGTATCTTCGAGAGGACGTAACTCGAGCGGGCGTAGTCAAGGAATCACTGAATTTGGATACTTCATTGTAATAGCTTGATGATATATGTTATTATACAGGATAGCTACTCAATCATAAAATTTGTTTATTATTATTATTATTATTATTATTGGGCCACTGGTACCGCAGCATTGGATTTACTGTGCAAATCCTAAAATTACAGAATTTCAGAAGAAGAAAATTTCGCCAGACGAACATTCATATTGGCTCCGGGATTCGATTCCAAGTGATACGTCTAAACTATCTTGATCGTAAAGCTGTGACTTAAACTATTAGATGAAAGCGTAAATGATTAGTAATTGGTCTTAAACGCTTATTTTTCATTCAGAAAGGTAGATTAACAAGATTAACATTCTACCGTTTGAAATATTCAGTCATTTATTGTTGTGTTCGTATTTCATGAACATTACAGTTTTCAACTTAAAAACGACGAAACTTTGATTCTAAGAAATTTCACAGAAGTTATCGAAATGAAAACCAATTTCTAAACATAAGCTTTTTCTTTTCTGTATCTGTAAGGTTTTTTAATTTCTATTTATTGATTTTGTGTTTAGAATTTTCCTGAAGAAATATACTTGAAAACTGAACTATGGATGGGATATTTTTAGATTCTATTTTTACACTGTACAATTTTTTAGTCTAAAAATTGTGGATTTTTGGAAGGGTCATTGTCCCGGTTAATGAAGAGGCTCAATTTACTAATGGATTGGAATGGGTAACAAGAGTGGCGTTGTTTGTGTAGGTGGGTGTGTCTCCATAATCAATAAAATTTAGAATTACTATTAGCCGATCTATTTCTAACTCGGTAGGGTTTCTATAGAATTGTGAGCGATTTTTAGAGAAGTTAAGATGCCTGAAACCGTTACTTAATAGCGCTTTAAATAAAGTAAACACATACGAAACGTAGTAATTTGGTAAAAAGCAGAATATTTTCGGTATTTTTTTCTTTTTTCAAATTTCGAGTTTTTATTCGAAAACAAATTATCGTTGTAGGTCTATGATTTGAAGGATCACCATTTTGTATCTGTGTTTGCTATTAGTTTAATAACTAATAAATACGTATGATTTTATTAATACTTTTCATACTTTTTTATGAAAAGTCTCTTTTCTCTCCTTGAAACAATTAAAAAAAATATAAAGTTTTCACACAGGTCAAAAGCTTAACCCCTCCCCCCCCCTCCTTCAGGACTATAATTTCAGATAAGAATTATGTCTGAATGAATCCCAATGATACTATAGGACGAAAACTATTGGGTTGGTCAAACAGTTCGTTTGGTTGGCTCTAGTAGCGCTTAGGTCTTTTTAACGTCATTCGACACCATTTTGTTAGAATGTATTGTGACAGCTGTCATATCAGCGTGCATTTAAAACAAAAACTGATCAACATTGGTGAATTTTGTGTCGCCAGCTTAATATTGAATCTAGAAGACAATAAGCACGCAAGACCGCATGAGTCTTTGATGCCCAGACAAAAACTGTTACACCTTGGCTGGGAAGTTCTGATTGATCCGCCCTATTCACCAGACATTGCACCTTCGGATTTCCATTTATTTATTTCTTTACAAAATTGTCTTAATGGAGAAAAAATTCCATTCCGTGAACACGCCAAAGGCACTTGTAACTTTGCTAAGAAAAGATAAAAAGTTGTGGAAGATGGATGGCAGAAGGTAGTGGAACAAACCGTTGAAGACGTTAATCAATAAAAGTATTGGTGAAAACAAAAAATGTCTTTTATTTTTACTTAAAAACCGAACGAATTTTTTGACCAACTCTTTAAGATTAAAATACTTAAAAAATAATAATAATACGGATTATTAATTTCTCAATTGTATTTCTTCACAAATAATCTAAGCTTTTCATAACCCAAAACAATTCCAATTCCCATTCTGTTATTCTGAATGTTCTTGTTGTATCTCTTAATAAAAGAATGACCTTAACGGATTAACCAATGTAATAGATTTTGTAACACCCTGATTTATTATTTGACTTATTGATTTTTTGTATTCGACAGCTCAATTAGTTAACCAAGCAAAACACCATTTACAGACTATTTTAATATAAGTCTTTATTTGTGGAATTCAATCTTCTTTAGATACATTGATTGTCATTCGAAATGTCCCGAATGACGCTAGCGATATGGATTTAGCTACGACTTTATTATTGTATTATTTTTTTTTATCACCGGTCGATCAATTATCTCCAGGTTGCCCGTAAATACACAACAAACATTAGTCAAGCAAGAAAAATATTAACCTTTCAATGAAAAAGAGAGAGGGAAAAAGAACAAAAAAAAAAAAGCGACTTTTGATGTTAGCTGTAGGATGATCATGCCCAGCCAGTTTATGCTAATTCGATTGCCCCTTTCCTTCCATGCGAGGTTATCTACGATCTGCAAGCAAACAGATATCGGCCCACAATTTATGAGAAAAGTACCCACCTTCTCGCATTATCAGAGCTTACAATTTAATCCTATAGATGGCAGTGATGTACTCCACGACGTTTTATTTGTAACACCGTATTAAGTGAGAGAGATTGGCAAATGACCGGTAAACATGCAACAATCCAACTGTAATTATTTTATCAATGATTTCTTGGAAATGGCTATTTTTTTATTTTTTTATTTACTGTGGCTTTTTTTTTTTTTTTTTTCGGAAGTTTTGCATCTCGTGTGTTTTCAATTTCAAATTAGCTACCGTGTTAATTTCAGTGAATAATACAACAACTGCCAATGATTAAATATGGATTTTTTTGTTTTTTAAGTGGGTTATTGATGTAATTCGCCAATTGTCAAGTCAAGAGGGTACTTGATTTCATTTTAGATTGTATCTGCGATGTACGAGATAGACAACAGAGTACTACTAAATGCAAGTCCACAAGCCCATAGGGAAAAGGTTATAAATGTCGTTCGCATTTCCACCTTCCTAAAATAAAAAAATATTACATAAAAAATACTAGTGCACATTCAAAACATAGGCATAAAAGCCACTAAAATAAAACAAACAATCAGCAAGAAAACATCCAAAAGGGTACTAGAGAATTAGGAAAAATAAGAGAAAATATAAAATAGATATTAAATAAATAGATATTTTAATATTTATTAATAGAAGAGGAACAAGTAAATTGTAAGTAATATAAACTGGAATGGTTAAATTAATGAATCCATAATTACATGATTTTTATAATTCAGTTAGAAATATGGGCTTATTTACTTCTGCACAATTGTTTAATACGGGGTCGAATACGTAGTTAAGCAACGAAAACCTTTGGAGTGCAGTGGGATGTTAGGAAGAACGCTAAGTGTGCCGTGAAGCAAAAACGGGATTGAGAAACACTGGTTTAAGCCTTTTCGTCGATAATCAAGTGGCCTTTCAAATCCTGAATGTAATTTTCTTTCCTTATTGTTTTGATCCTCGTCTCTTCTTACTGGCGTTGCTATAAAAAAGTAAATAAAGAACAATTCCTTAAAAAACTCTGAATTCGTCCACAACCTGCTTAAGTTTTCAGAAATTCAGCTGAATACCATCGGTGTTATTTACGTGAAGGAAGCTCGGTCTGTTGTTTAATTTCAAGAATAAGCCTTCTATTGAGGCAAACCTTTTTTTTTTTTTATTCAAGATTTATTATCGTTTGTATTCCGTAGATATTACAGTTAAAAAAAAAAAAAGTAAACAGAAAAAATTGTACTGCTTACCCGACTTTAAAACGAATAAAAATAAAAATGCAATATTTAAGGAACGTAGATGTCAAGGTCTTTGAAGAACTTC
The DNA here is from genome assembly GCA_023159025.1 of Thereuonema tuberculata. NCBI lineage: Eukaryota > Metazoa > Arthropoda > Chilopoda > Scutigeromorpha > Scutigeridae > Thereuonema > Thereuonema tuberculata. The sequence goes on along the minus strand of JAFIDM010006943.1, from coordinate 15,719,034 downwards.
TTGTTTCACTCGGAACTTTTAGAAACATACAGACAGACATGACGTACAACTAGTAAGACTGAATTATAAACAAAGCGTAGGAAAAAAACAAGCCAGTGACAGCGATTAGTAAACCAATCACAATGCTTCGCAACGTCTTCTGATATGTGTAAGACAATATAATTGATATTGCTCTAATTTCCTTATTATTATAAATGTGATTGTTGCGAAAGACGCGATTGTTGCGATTGTTGCTAATGATAATTTAATGATATTTTAGTGATACTTTTCCACAGACGGACGGACAAAGCGGGGTTTAGAAGGCTTCTGATATTAGTGTCAGAAGCCTAAAAAAAGGTAACGTTTATTTGTATGTAGTCACTAGACCTATAATGCATCATTACGTTAAAGGATATAATGCATACGTCGTTAAATCATGGCCTAAACATACTGCCAGCGTTGAAGTGATCCATTTGGAAATGCCTATAAAATGTTCTGCCGTAAAAGGACTGAATTAATCCTGAATTGTCCCACATATATATAGTTGTGCAATTAATCTAAGTTATTGATGTTATTCCTGCAGAATGTTCTGGAGTGGAGGTTTTTATTTTGTTGTCAACGTTACATAAACGAAGAATCACTTAGGATAAATAGGAGTGACTTTCGATCGATGTCATCGTGGTTTATGGAAAGCCTTGATAATAAGAGATTTTTTTTTTTTTTTCTTTTAACGAGATAGTGTTGTGTTGGATTGCTGCTTAACTGCAGACGGTGTGACTTGAGTTTCAGTATATCCAAGTCAATACAGTACATAATGATAACACATAATTCGTCACGCTCTTTTAAAATAACATTACAGATATTTTTACTTACAATAATTAATTCTCTTCCCCAAAATCTCGAAATGGATAGAATTTTTTTTTTATTTTTTTGGTTAGATGACCGATTGGAAATTTTGAAGACTACCTTTTATTTTTATTTTATTTTTTGGTTGGAGGTCGGTTTTCGAACTTCTCGATCCCCTTCCCCACCGCAATAAAATCCTACATACGCCCCTGCCGGGAATTTTTGGCAAATAATTAGAATCCGTGAATGCTATGCTTTTTTTAAAAAAAAAGTCCAAAGATCTTGCTGATGATGGGGATCTTGTAATTCCCGAAACCGTCCATGGACCTTTTTTCAACGTATTGTATTTTATTTTCCCTTTTAAATATTTTTTAGTGTGATTAATTGTATATAAAAATTTAATGATTTCTAAGAAAACACACGTTAAAAATTTTTTAAAAAAAAAAGTCCAAAAAGACGATTTTTGGCACTGAATGGTGCTAGCTTCCAAATTTTTAGCTCGACTTTAAAATGTTTTTAACTGAGGCGAAGGTTCTAAAAAAATGGATTTGTTGAGAAATAAACATGGAAATTTTTGGGTTTTACTAAAAATAGTTACGCTCCGCTTCAGTCTTGAAAACAAGATGACGTTTCTAGAAATTTCTGTTGATTCATTTATAGAAAACGTCGTAATTCAGTAGTAATGGACATAATGTATCGCATTGTTGTTGTACAGCTTAAAGAATTTTATTTACTGGCTGTATTACATTCCCTTAAATGTAGTAATATTCTCAATACTTAATAAGTAGTGCCGTTTTTAGGACAGTTTAGCTTAATCAGAATGATGGGTAGTAATAACACGTCGGATAATCGAAAAAAATGTTACATTAGCTGGAAGAAATTCAGAAGTCTGTCTAACACTATCTACTCCCCTCTACACGTTTAATAAGATTACCGAGGAAATGTAAAGTTAAAATACATCGTTTTAGAAATAAAATTTGCTTTAAAATAACCAAAAGAGCGCCAAAATACAATGGATTGCAAAATGAAATTCTTACAAGGAATTAACACATGCATTCAATCTCTTCCCATCTATACAATGGCATTCTGTTCCTCGAAATTAATGCTATGATTCGGAATATTTATTCTTCTATGTTTGTGAAAAATATTAATAGAAAAGAAATACATTAATAACAATAAATTTCAACAAGAAGCTGGAAGCTTTCTTGCATTGATAGGAACGAGCATTGACGTAAATTATAACTCAGAGTAGTTAATAAAATAAAACACAAAAACTGTAAAAGAAATCCACTTAAAGAGCTATAAAAATAGAAAAAAATTACACCTCACACGTTTCTTTTATTCCCTGATTAACTGTTATGACTATTAAAAGATAATAATGTCGACTAATTGGGGTAATATTTCATTGACTATCAATGAAGACACTGCTTTTAATTGTGGTTTACGTGTGATGTAAAGGATTAAGAGAGAATGAGAGAAAAAAAAAAGCAGATTAACTAATTACGCCCCCAAGTAGAAACAAGAGGCAGATAACAGTAATGAACTGCGTAGCAACTTGCTGTTTCCCATTGCGATTTAATCATTATTTCTACCGTTACCTCCCACATCTCCGTTTTATCCAATTGGACTGTGTGTGTGTGTCACTATGGCGAAATTCAAATACATTACAAATTCTCGCAATATTGTGACCTGATCAGAGAAATTGTTTTCGTCGCCTGGGCTGTGACATCGATAAAATTGATCTCGTCAACCCACGTAATCTATAAGCCTGTCCTTATTCGTAGGGAATCCCCACTGGTCTACTATTGTTATGATTATTTCAATTTTATTTATTTATTTTTTTTAGGGCCGGGTTTTAGGGCCACAGTCGTCATGGTGAGAAGCGATGTGTTTTACTTTTGAACGCAGATCGATAGAGCACCACGTGATCAATATGATTCTGTCCTTGTTATCGTACTCTTATCTAGACACCCACTCGATAAAATGGATCTTGATTTCAGTGCTTACACAAATGTAACTATTAAGTGGAAGGAAAAATCAAACAGAAAAAAACAACAAATAGCAAATCTGGTTTCGACAATAAGTCCCTAAAAGAACCTAAAGTTTACGTTCCTTAAGGTGTGTGTTAGCGTGTTTTTCTTTCTTGTTTTTTTGTTCTTGAAAGGGCATGTATTGTAACTCTACATTTGTTTTAATTTACATCTGCCGAATATAAAATAAATTCTATTTGGATGCAAGTTGGTTGTTTCCAAAAAAAAACAAAAAAAACCCGCAAATGTAAAATTAAATCCTTGTTACAGCTACGTAAATTCTTATCGTATCATTTCAAGCATAAAAAAATAATAATAATTATAAACGGATTAACATATGTTGTTAACCCACCGATTGAATTATTGTTCCGATTTAAATGTTTTTCTTTGGGGATTTTAAGTTATTTTTAAACTTTCATTTCTCAACAAAGAACCTCAGGGGATAAATTTTAATTACAAAGTACGATCGTTTCTTATCCATAAATATACACACCAAGTTTCACTGGTTCAAATATTGTTGGTGTACGTTTTAGGCCCAAATGTCTACATACGATTGGCCGTAGATTTGTTTATGTACATTGTATTTAGAAACACGGGCCACCCTATTTCTACTGATTTATTAGCTTCAATTTCCTATATATGTAAAAAAGTGGAAAACGAGAAATACTGATCTGTAATTAAAAACTAAATTTGAATTATTTCAGGGAAGAATAAATATTAATTTGGAATTTTTATTCTAAGTGTTGTAAGGAGTTATTAATTATAACTCGTATTAATAACTCAAATTAATATTTAAGTTAAAGTGTTTCAATTCATGTGTACGTTGAGGGCGGGTGGTCAGTCCGGCCGCCTTTAATTCTCGGGAAATAACCTCGATAACTCATTCAACAGAAGGGTGGGTGGACCATAGGGCTCGTCTCGAGGAAACGAATGTGGAATTCAATGTGGGAAAGAATCCCTTACCTCCGCCTGGGAAGGAACCAGGCTTCGCTAGCCTTACCATTTGACTACCGGGTCCCCAATAACTATTATTAGAACTGAAATAATCATTTCAAAGAACTAAGAAGAACAAGCATTCCAAAGGTGAAATTGTTAAAGAAAAATCGTTTCTTATGCTGAAAAAAAGTAGACCAAGAGGTTATTGGGAATTTAAGTGTATTTGGGTTATTTCCCATTTATTTTATAAATTTTATTTCTTATTAGAAAAAAAATAGAATGAATAATGGAGTAAGTGCAAATTAGATCCAACAGTGATTTCTTTGCCGAATGTTGGCAAAACTCAACAATAGTTAATTACATATTGAAACAAAGAGATTTATAATTGGAAGGAATCATTGAAGTAATAGATTTGTTAACAAACACTGAAAAACACAGTTACTTCAAAGCTAAAGATTTTTTTTAAAAAAAAAATAGAGAAAACACTATAAAATAAAAATTGAAGAAACTTGAACATTGTATTGAATATTTTTCTTATTTACATTGAATCATAAGAATACATAAATATTTTCAGAAGTACAGGAAAAGCTATCTGCAGTAGTGGCAATTTTTATTTATTTATTTATTTATTTTCATTCACTATAACGATTTGAGAGAACCGAAGCCATAAGAGACAGTTAACAAAGAAATGTAGACCAGTTACATTTTTCTCCAATGTACTACCATCATATTGGGTTTAATAGATATTCCTTCCTACAGAACATAAGGGTTACAGTAAGAAAATTTGGCGTTTGGATAGATCCCAAAATTATTAGTTTCAAATTATTAAATTGGTTAAGGTTTTTTGGTACCTATAAAATAACTCTTGAATACAAAATTACTCTTAAATACAAAATTACTCTTGAATACAAAATTACTCTTGAATTAAATTTATAGTTTCTTAAATTTGAATGTCTAAAGAAAGTACAGTAGACTCCCTCTTAACCGGACTTCTTTTAACCGGATCTCCGCTTTAACCGGCCGAATTTTTTTTTTTTTTTATCTTTAAAATATAAAAAATAGCTAAAAAAAAAACAACAACAACCAAAAAACAACCCCACGTGTTTTGTTATTTAGTATCGGGTTTCGCACCTATTGTAGATACAATGTATCCAATGCAGTTGCAAGGGGCGGAAAGAAAGGTGATTTTGGATGAGCGACGAAATCATTTAAATCATTACTTGTTCTCGGCTTCAACAAAAAAAAAGATTACTAATTTTTTAAATGGTATCTAACTTATAATACTTTCATACATTGAATAAAATGACGCAATATTTTAATTGTGTATTTATTTATAAGAAAGACAATACATCCGAACTTTACTTTATTTCAGTGCTCCGGTTTAACCGGATTTTCGCTTAACCGACTTACCCTCGGTCCCATTTAATCTGGTTAAGAGGGAATCTACTGTAATTCTCCTGTCTTGCTCGTTTTAAAGGCCAGTATTGATATTTCGCGCAGGATCAGTTAAATGATCACATTTTTTTTTTACGGTGTTGATAGTTAAATGTGGTCGAACAGGTTAAACCGATTGTCTGGCATCTCAGTTGTCTATCGGGTGTTTATTCTTTTGCGTCTCTCCCATTTCTCAGATGTAACAAGATTATCTCACGAGGAAAATGTAGATGTAAAATGATAATGTATAATAATTCTTCATTCCTTATTGGGAAAACGCATTAACAGCGTGGCAACAGCAAAACCTCTGTTTTGTCGTTGGTGCAGTCAAACGAAATTGCAGTCCACACATCCATTGGATATCAGATTTCAGATGGAGAAATGCTCCAGAATTAAGATCAAAAGAATGGGTTCGTTGAATCTGTTAAAACCCTTTCAATAAAGCAAATACTGAATTTTTAAGAGAAAAATTAACGAAATTTTGTAGACAGATCCAGAATTCTTTGGCTTGTTACTGAGAACTTTATAAAAATTTGCTGCTATCTATACTCTTTTTACCTTTTTTCAGCATAACTGACAATTTTGATTAATTTAGATAACAAACCTTCAAAGGAATGGGAAGCGAGAGATACATTCACTTGTTTCAAGTTTGTTTGCTTGTTGTTTTTTCATCCAATTAAATTAGCGGATCTGCAACTCAAGTGGTAATACGCTTGGCTGAGGGCTAAAGGAGATGGGTTCATTCCCACAGAGGTCGAAACTTTTTCTCTTGTTATTTCTTATCGATCCTAGCCCTTTAAATTGATACTTCCCAGTTACTTACAAGGAGACGAGCGTAGGACTAGTTCTCAGACCTTACCCTTCGTCCCAGAGATTGATGATCACAGATTCTTAACCTCCTGATAAGGATAAAAACTTTAACCTTTATCCTTCAAATGTTTTATGCTTTTAACCTTTAGTCACCTAAATTCGTTACTATAAAAGAACTATATACGAGAATTTTTAAAATGTAATTAAAACCAGAGAGATTATTAAAAAAATCCTATTAAATAAGTTTAATGCGTAGAATAACATAAGTAATACACCTGCAGGGGTGAGCCCTCATCAGTTAAAGAATATTTACAACCTTGGCTTCTTGTATTTTGAATGTCATTTGCATCGGATAGACTATTGTTAATGGAGGGTGGGATATATAATATATGATTCTCGATTGAACAAAGCTAATTGTTTACTGGCTCGAGAAACAATTTGGACCCTTCGAAATTGGATGAGTTGTTACGGAGTTGTTACTTGTTGCGGGACGTTCTAGTGAAATGAATAAAAATTGCAGATCTATTAAAATTCTTACACTGACAGTAATAAATATGCTGTTTACAACGTTTAGTTATATTTTGGGTTATACATTCTATGTAACTATTCATACAATTTTTACAATGTATTAATGGATAATATTTTTAATCTCTGCGATTTTTAAGTAGATTTTAAGTTAGTTACGATTAATTATATTTAGAAAAAATAAAGAAAAGCCGTCTTTCTAAACTGTTGATAGATATTTTTCATTCTTTTGAACGAGCCTCATTGAAAGTCAATTCTCTTTACGCGACTTATGTTGAGAGTTGATTTCTACGAACCAGTTCGATCGCGTAAAGCGAGGGAAAACTTAAACTAAAAAAAAAGTTACAGAACAAATAATTTTCTTCTTCTTTTCCCTCCGTGGCCTAAAACTTTTATTTTTTCAATAATTAATCCCGCTTTATTCTTCTCTTTTCTTCGCAGAATTGATAATAACTTGATGCGTGAACGTAATATTTAAATGCTCGTAGTATTTAAATTGTAATAATCTTTACACGACACAATCATTTAAGTCATTATAAATTTACATTTTATTGTAAACCTTAAAATTGTTAAATTAATCTGTAGCTGAATGACTTTCCTTCCTTTAGTTCATTACAATCGTAGGTGGTTTGACTTGAGGTAATCTGCACCTTTCTACATTTATTGCTAATTATTATTAGGCAAATCAAAACAGGAACATGCTGTCTGCTTTACCAGCGACCAATACCAGCTGCTGTAGGTTTTCTCTCATCGATCGGGTTCTGTGGCATCCTCTTTGGGCCCGAGGTAACCCTTGAACTGCAGTGAACTTAAACGTTGTTACGGCTCTGGTTACTTTATTGTCGTTCGCTCTATCGAACGACTGCTTTATTATTAAATCGCACGATCAGTAATGAGGTAAATGATTCGAGAGTTCATTTACGAATTTGACTTTGTTTATTTTGCCTTCCCCCTCCTACTGTTTCCTTTCAAAAGAGAACTTTATTTAATCCTTGCGGAGAGATTTTTCCGGTTTTATCGGCGACAAAAACCAAGACGATTGGTGATGTTCATTAAATCTGACTCTGATTTTTCTTGCAGATTGTCCGACATATACTCAATCACAACAAACGTATCATTGTAACTTTTTATTAATGCTTTTTCATTGACAGGCATCAATCTAGAATAGTACTGAAAACAAAAAAAAAAATCAATGAAAACTGTAATTCTCTTAATTAGTTTTTTAGAAAGTTTACATAATTTTTTTTTTCTTTTCAGAAAAACTCTCAGCTTGTTGACAAGAGTTTTGTGATTGAATTAGAATACAAGAAAATTGATATTTTGGAAAAAAAATTTCGGATAAAAATTCCTTGGCAAATGAACAGATTTTTGGAAAAGCAATTTAGATTTTTTAATTTTTATAGACTAGTTTTCCGTTAGTTCTAAAATAGGAACAATTAAAGCAATCTAACTTAATTGCTCTTGAAGTTTTTTTCTAAAACTTCAAAAGAATAATTCACTTATTTGTATTAATAGTTTTATTATTAGATTCAATTATCGTAACACTATCTCTTTTTTATGTTTCCATTATTACTTTTTTTTCCAAAGGTAAATTTCTTTCTTGTGGGTCTTTTCCTTCAAGGCGGCCATTGCAAATGGCGGTCGTGAGTTGGTTTCCCCGTCTCCATGACTTCTTCCCGGCTATATTTTGATGGACAGACCCGGTGGAGGCGCTGTCTCGGGTGTACGAGCTCTCCTCTATTGGCTGATCAGCGGAGGAGTGGGCGAGCCGTCCTCCTCTCCGCCCGCACACCCCCTCCACCTCGTAATCTGACCGCCGGACACATCGGAGAAAGGAGCAGCCAGCCAGGCCTCGCTGATAAATGAGCACCGGAATGATTGCGCTGCGGCCGGCCAAATTGTTTAGGATGCCGCGGTCGTATCGCATCTGTTAGACTGCACCTCGCCAAGTTACCTTGCCCGCAAATAAAGACAAATTAATGGAGAGAAGGGACGCGTCCTTCTTTGCCCTTCCAATGTACAGTGCCTAAGTGAAATCAGCGAAGGAAATAGATCATTAAATAACCCCAATCTGAGACATAAGAAATAGATTGCTACAACTCCTGATTGATTCCATGCCACCAAACTACCCCCACAAATCTAGTAACAGAAAATCTGTATTACGATTCATTGAGTTTACAATTTAGTTATATGAGCTGATTTTAAAAGTGAAACAGACTATTTAGTTTATGAATTTGAACATTACTCTTATTTTTAGCCAACTTTCCTCCTCAAAAAAATCAATATTTCGATACACGAGTATCTTCCTCTTCCTATTAACTTTCCAACCAGTGAATACATCCTCTTGAAACTTAACATTTATGGACAAGAGACCATCTATCATCTGTATTTTGAAATTTTTCCCCTCTAGATCCCTTTCGAAAAACTTGCGCGTGGACAAAAATTCCCCTAAAAATATTAAAGGGGTTTCTGTTACATTGTTTTCACCACGTTCTAAAAGAAAACTAAAACTCAGTATTTTAAAGTTTAGTTTTATTAAATAAACATTTTTTTTATTTTTTTTAATAAATGAAAATGTCACTTGAAAAATCGCAGAACATATTCCGATTTATTGCATTTTATTTGAAATCCAATTGTGACATTTAAACAATTTTCTTTCGAATTAATCATATATTTACTTTACAATTCCTTTACTATAGCGTTCTTTAGTAAATAAGAAGCTTTTCTAACACTTTACATCCTCGAAGCGTTGTGTATCCATTTATTTTAAGCATCTCAGGACATATCTGTTTTGGAGTGTCACACGAAGACATGAGAGAAAGAATATCAACTTTTTTTAGGCAGCGCTATCTGACGAGAGATAACAACTTAAAGCGTTTAGGATGCTGAAGAGAGCAGAATCATATGACGCTTGTAGAATGGGGAGCGATTAATAATTCCTTTTTTTTTTTTTTTGCAAATCTATTACATAATAATAAGAACAATAAATAATAATAATAATAATAATAATTGCAGTGAATGTATCAGCAAGAACATGTAGAAAACTCACGCAGACAAGATCAGTAAATACACCGATCTAGCACACGAGCTCCAGAAGCAGTGGAGGCAGGATCGAGTACGTGTGGTACCCATCGTCCTGTCCGCCACTGGTCTGGTGCCTCACACATTGCACCACAGTCTCAGCTCACTAGGACTTTATAAAAACTTATGCACAACTCCAGTAGATGGTAAGCCCACAGTCAAAGAAACTTCATTTTCATCGCTGACCACTTTACTTCTGTACTTATTGAAAATGACACTAGGTGGATTAAATGCCTTGAGAATGGGGTTTAGCCAGAGATGAGAGATCTTCCTATAATATTTTTTTTTCCCCAACATGAAAATAATGTCCTAATCGTTTCGTAATCTGAGACATTTCGTCTCAGATTCCTAAGAAACCATTGAGGTCTAGTTCCTTTCTATTAAGTCACGGCTTGTCATTGCTAATTATTTAACACTTGTCTACAAAAATCTAAGACGAACAATAACAAGACGATCAAGTTTGGATTTGCGTGGATCGAAGTAATAATCGGGATTGAACCGCGAAGCAGCCAGATTGTAGCTCCAAGACGTCTTTATATATACCGGTATATAAAGTGAACTGATTAAAGGAGGGGGGGGGGTGCCTTTATTATGCTAAGTAAACATAATTAAAGGTTATCTATTCTGGATAATTTGTTTCATTTGGGAACAAGTGAAGTTGCGATATCCACACTTCAGATGATGAGGTATGGAAAAAAAAAAAAAACTTAATAGATATTCAATAGATAGTCAACTATTTAAAAGCAAATGGAAAATAATGCTCTCCAAAAAGATTTTTTTAAATAGATGTAATTATTAAATGACATTTTTTTATCAATATAACTTTTTAATAAAAGCTTTAATAGACACTTGCATGTTACTATAAATTACAAAATGACATTATATGTAAGAAATAGATTATATTGTAGGCCTATTATAATTTTACATAATGCGAAATTTATATTTTATCTATTTTTTTTAGCTTTACTAATAACAATACCATTGTGTAATGTTTAATTCAACATTTTTTTTTTCTTTTGCTCTGTTATGTTCATTCTGTTTCTGTTCTTCTGTAGGTGGTGAGCAGGGTAGCTGCCCAGCAAGGGTATGACCTTGACCTTGGCTACCGCCTCCTGGCTGTCTGTGCCGCACATCGGGATAAATTCTGCCCCAAGTCAGCAGGTAGATTCAAGGACCTACTTAGATCCTGTTATAATTCGGTGTTGGTTTTACTGAAATGGGAGAGTCGCATCTCGTTTGGCGCCTTTGCAATAAGACTCTCATTCGGATTGATCGATTTATAGGATCCGTAATTGTTGTTCTTTAATTGTTAGATATCGGATAAGATCTAAAATAATTATTTTAATGTAATTTTTAATCGTTAAAAAACAGTAAAAAAAATAAAAAAAATCTAAGTTTAGTCTAACGAAAAAAACACACTCTTCTTCATTTCTTCAAAAATCTATATTTCATCCTAATTGAAGGACTTCATCAGGAATAAAAGAAAATGCAAATAAAAAAGAAAGAAAATCCTTCTCTCTTTCTCTTAAAATCATAATTTAGGGATGATTTAAGGAACAGTCCTAAAACTGTTTGTTAGGTTCTCGAATTTTCTAAACAGTCTTTACGAAGGCAACGAAAGAACACTTATCAGGGAATTCACGGCATTTCAATCATTATTATAAGAATATTATTGTACGAATAATGGACTTATTTGCATTACTTCTTTACTGCGCAGCAAAGCATTTCTTTATATTGAGATACTAGCTTTAAATAAATAAATAAATAACTCCTTGCTAGGAAAGGTTAATAATAATTAGAGCTAATAATATCTTAGAAGGAATACATTTACGGATCCTTTCGAATTGGATTTTGAAGTAATTTAAAAATTGATAAATAAATGAAATTTAATAAAAAAGACAATGCAAATCAGTAAAACTTCCACCGATGTGAATATTTATTAATTGACTTATAATATTTTGAATAAATTTAAGTAGTAGAATAACACGAAAATGAAATGGAGTCACTGGTTATTGAGTCTTTAAATTCCAATCCAGAAAAGAGAAAAGAAAGAAATAGGATAAGAAAATAGAAATAAGATCATCTAATCAGCAAGAAATGAGAAGGAGCTGAAGTTATGGGAAAGAAATTTTTCTTTGATGGATGCTTACAGACGAAGTAGTAAACTTGGTATCTGAAACATGTGTCTTAGCATTGTTGTAAATTGCTTTATTTAGTCCTTTATTAAAGAGTAATTTAAAATGCTTCTATGGCTTCCACTGGCTTCTGATCCAATCGGAGACAAACAATTTGGTTTGCATATAACTTGTCAAGTTTATTGATGAAAAAAAAAAAAAAAATTCCGGATAATGTCCGGAAATCCCGGAAGCCATGAAATAACAAGACTTTTTACTACATTGCATTATAACAAAATGGTCCTTACGGATTTTTTTTTTTTTAAATCGCCTATCTTTATTTACAAATCATCACTTGGAGGGAAAGAAAAAATTATTCCTTAAAAAAATTGTTTGAGATTGTATTTTCCTGCTTTTTAGATGATATTTAGGGACTTGTGAATAATTTGCAAGTAATAATAATTGTTTATTATTTTTAAATTTCGGTTTCTTTATTTATACTTATTCAAGGAAGATTATTTATTTTTGTAAGAAATAATGAACTTTTGCATGTTCAATTCAGATTTTTCTAATTTCATTAAATGTAGAGATTTCATAATTCATTTGAAATGAAGGAAACTTGTTAAGATATATATTTTTTAAAAAAATTCTAAAAAAATTCTTATTTTTATTATCATCATCACTTTATTTGTTAGTCGACATTTATTAACGATTTAATTGATCAGGTAAACATATAGATTTTGGGGAAAACTTAGCTAAAAAAACACATTGCAATTACATATAGTAGTTGAAATAATTATAACCTAAATTATATATAATAAAATGTTAGAACTCAACCTGTAAAAAAAACACAAAATAAAAGTAAAAAAAAAACAAACAACTTTATTTCCATAATTTTTAAGCTTTAGAACTAAAGATGATTGATTTAATCTTATTTCAAACAATTTTAGTATTATAATCAATTTCAAAAAAAAAAAAAAAAAAATCGTAAATAAAGAAAAAGTTTTCTGAAAAATTAGAGTCAGGTTTTCTTTTTAATGATTGTTTAAAATTGAAAAATTTTGAATGGGAATCTAATTTTGCCTTTTGAAATGTATTTTTATCTTGTAAAATATTGTCATTGTTTGTTTAATTTAACAAAACCACCATAAGCGAGCTCTGAAGAATCAGGTAAGTGTTTTTACCTTTTTCCCTCTCTATTAATTTCTTTCGTTTCGTTGGATAAATTTGTCATATACAATTAATGTAACTGAGAAAAAAAAAAAAATTTTGTCTCGTTTTAGTAATCTTTGATGTTTTGTTTGTTTTTTTCGAATTAATTATCTCCTGTTATTTGTGACTACTGTATTAATCAATAGAGAGTAACAATGTAAGAATTGAAGTTATTATTATTTTATTTTTTCATATATTGCTTTTTTATTAAAAGCGTAGGAAAACAAATGAAAATATTCAAAAAAAATTTTGTTGTGATTACTGATCGTTGATTGGTTAATATATTCTGAGTCAATCGTTGATTGGCTTATTTATTCTACTCAGGTTCTAAACCGATCTTTGATTGGCTACAGTATTCTGCTTTCGAAGCGGAAGATCTGTAACCATATAACTGCAATTAGAGGAATTTGTTTTGAGAGATTAAATCCTACAAAAGCTGTATCGAGTCTGATAACGTACTCTTTCTTTTCTAATATCCAACTTTAGAAATTTCCTGAATTTTAGCGGAGGTTATTTCTTTTAATGTTGACATTATCCAAATTAATCTGACTACTTGATAGACACAATAATTCTCGAATGTGATCTAAAACGACCAAAATGCCAGTAAGTCGAACTAATTACTCTGTAAATTAATTCTTTATGTAATTATTTATAACAGTTAATATTTCTGCCGTGCCGGCGTGGTCGTGCGGTCTACCGTGCGACGGTCTGTCGTGCGACATGTGTGCCGGTACCCGGGTTCAAATCCCGGTCGAGAGCATGGATGTTTCATCTTTCTTCTTCTGTGTTTCGTCCGTTTCTCCCCTGGAACTTACTATATCAGGGTTATTTCTGAACGAGATGTGAATCTCGTCCCCCTTCTGGAATTTCCTAGCCTCACCCTGACCTTGTCAGGTAGGGCTAGCCCATGGTCCATAGTTGGCCAAAGTCGATGAAAGGAAGTTAATATTTTCAGTAATCACCCAAAATCAATGTCACGGAATGTTAATTTTTTTTAACGTGTGTGAAATAAGGTAATTAAATTAATAAAAATACCAAAGCACAATTATAAGATAAAAATTAAGTTTATAAAATGTTAAAAATACTTACTTTCGGGCTCATGTGCTGCAACCCCTCATCAATGTTAAATTTGTTATAAATGATTTTTTTTACTTTGCCTTCGAAACAACAGAAGAGAAAGTATTTTAATGTGCAAAGTAATAATTGTAGGCTCGGATTTAAGAAATCCCTGTGTTTTCACTAATCTTCGAATGCGTTAACAAACTAGAATAAACTTCATAACAATAATGTATGAGCGGAAATGAAAAATCATTGATAAAGTTTGGTCAAAATTGAGCGAATATTACTTTGGAAGACCAACTATGAAAATAGAAGAAATAAAGTTATTGTTTTAACAGTTTTTTCTTTATAATTATACTTTATAAGGTATGGTGTTTGTAAATTATTGATATTCTTTATCAATGTGTGTGTGGTCTGTCTGTGATCATCTTTCATTGTTGGATGCTATTAAAACAGTTAGAAAAAACTATCTTGGTTATACAGAGGACTTACATATTAGAGTTGTAATATTATGAAAACGGTTCGAGGTTCAGAAGAAAATATAAACAATTTGTAAGGTAAGAAAATGAAATGCAAATAATATTACGTAATGTTGTGTTGGGAATTTGTAAAAAAGTGGCCTTTTTTTTTTTTTAGCAAATGATGGGAAAGTCCCATGATTACATAAGAAGATACGGTTGACATTGTGTTTATCCTGTGATGATTGTTAGACTTTAGTTGGGTTTCTTAGGTGATTTGATTGATGCTTATTACCATCAGAGGGCGCAATGTTCTTCACCTGTATCTTTTGTTTTCTTACGGGGAAGGGAAGTTCGTCCTGCCGTTGAGGGTGAAAGCATAAAAGAATGTTTCACAAGTAGATCAGTCATTCAAAGCAGTGCATGGAAGGTCAGGAACCCCGCCGGTAATTAAACCCTACTTCCCACTCTTTACCGCCTCGGGCGCTGCGATGCGATTTGTCCAGAGATAACACGTGCCGGGAAAGTTCTCGAAGTTTACATGGAAAAACAGGTGAAGAAACAATTTATATATCGACTGGATCTTCATCGACTGATTCTGGAGGACTGCGATTAGGCTTAAGGAAAGCAGAAAAGAAGCAAAAACAGAACAGACACATTCTTCTATATCAGCATCACAATCATTTTACAAAGAAAAGTACGAGTTGACATCTAGTCTTAAAAAAAGGAATTTTTTCTTTAATTGAAGACCAATTCATTCGACCAATCACATAAAACAATTGATCAGCAATCACTGTAAAGAATTTTTACTGAGGTCACATTCGTAACCTATTTCCTTATAGCTTTGTATATAAGATACATTTTGAAATAAGGCTTCCGGATATTCTTAACCTTTGTAAAAGTTTATTTAATAATAAGATCTGAAGTTTCAAAGATTTACTTTCTCTCTTTATAATTCTGTATATACATACATGTAAATATATAAATTTATACATTTTTTACATATAAGTTTATAAAGAGAGAAAGAAAATCTTCAAAACTTATAATACAAAACAAACATATTCAATTTTAACCTTAAAATTTAGTATGCCCTTAGAAAATCTATCAAGTTAAATAACTAAATTAAATACTAAATAAAAGTAATTTGTAAAATATACTTGTTTCAAGTCTATTATCGCGTTCCAAATATCCTCTTGAGACCCACTGTACAGTATAATGTACATCAGTAAAAACGTTGTTTACAACTAAGACAAACTAAAAACCCGTTTGAAACCGCATGTACAGTATTTTGTACATGTCAGTGCTGCCATCTGTTGACCGACATTCAAAACGGTGCATTACAACGCTACAAGGAATTCTTTCAAAAGTGTCATGGCGTCGTGTAGCCGCGAAGTTCAATCTTCGGAAGGTAAAAAATTAAATTATCATTTATAAATCATTAGTAAAAATATTTTTAACGATGGAATATTTTTGTAAGATTGTAAGGATTATTTTCTTATTCAGTTTATCACTTAAGATTGATAAAATTTTTTGATAATGCTTTCGACACGTGGTGTACAGTATTCTGTACATTAGGACTAACATCCTTCTATGATTGGATGAATGTTGTTGTTGTTGTTTGGCTTTGTAAGCAAAGAGAAAAAGTCGTATTTTAAGAAAATGCATTTCAAATTTAAATCTTTTGAACGCTTTTTCAACTTCGAAGTTCTAATCTTCTCTTTTTAAATATTTTCCATAGGTTCTGAAAAATATGTTTTCACATCAAATATTTTTTATAAAAAGAGGAAAGAGAAGACAGTTTCTCAAATAATAAATTCAATGACGTCATTTAATCCAGATGTCTCTGAATATGAAACATCCGATGAAGAAACTGAGCTGCAAGATGAAACGTACCAACCAGTTTCAGATAATGAAAGCTCTAGTGAAGAAGAGGAAGATGAAGGGGTGAGAAGCGTCTCCACATGGAAAAGAAATGACGAATTTTCTTTTGTCAGAGAAAAGCGAGATCAACCTTTGTATTCCTCTGACAGACATTCAGTACAAACACCAATAGACTATTTTGAAAAATATATTAATGAAGAAATCTACTGTAAACTAGCAGACAGTTCAAACATTATGTTTCAATATCGAAAGCATAAGGTACTAAATTCGTCTCCGGCAGAAATGAAGAAATTTGTAGGGATGAATCTTGTAATGAGTGTATTAAAATATCCCTGGATACGTATGTATTGGGCAGCAAAAACAAGAGTGCCAGTAATAGCAAACTCTATGACAAGAGATAGATTTTTCAATTTGAGAAGTAATCTCAAAATTGTAAATGATTTGGATGTAGAAGACAGCACTAAAAAAGAAGATTTATTTTGGAAAATAAGACCTCTCCTACACACTGTGAGAAATGCTTGCCTTGAACTTTCTAGGCCAGCAGAAGTTAGTATTGATGAACAGATCATTCCGTTTACAGGAGTCTTTTCGTTAAAAAGATATATTCCTCGAAAACCTACACCAGAAGGAATCCTTAATTACATAGTAGCAAAGCCAAATGGTTTGGTTTTGGATTTTATGCTGTACGAAGGAAAAGAAAAGCTACAAAAAAAAGTAGAATGCCTTGAACTTCCCAAAAATTTAAATCAAGGAGAATTAGTAGTTCTCTCTCTTTCTGTCTCACTTCTTGAACATAGCACCATCTATTGTGATCGATTTTTCACAACAGTGAGATTGATTGATCTTCTACTCCTAAAGAAACTCTACTGTACAGGAACTATCATGAAAAACAGGATTGACAAAAATTGCAAATTAAAATCTGATAAAGAAATGCAGCAGCAAGGTAGAGGATCTTCATGCTTATTTGTTCGGAAAGACAAAGAAATAGCAGTAGTTCAGTGGCAAGATAACAAATCAATCCTGCTGGCATCTAGCACTGATACTGTGCAACCAACAAATATTTGTAAAAGATGGGCTAAAAAAGAGAGACGATACATTGATGTAGTAATGCCTGCAGCTGTTTCAGCTTACAATAGATCTATGGGAGGTGTGGATCTCGTAGATAGACAAATTGCCTATTACAGAATTGGAGCAAAAACAACAAAATGGACAGTAAGACTCATGATGCATTTTTTTGATCTTGCTGCAACAAATGCCTGGATTACATACCGATCGGAAGCAGAAGATTTACAAACTCCCAAAAAAGATGTAATGAAATTCTTGGAATTTAAACTTAGGCTTGCTGAACAGCTGATTTATTCAGCAGATATATCAACAACAGAAACATCAAATGATGAAATAGATGAAGATGTTCCTGCAAGCAAACGAAAATGTCCTACGCCAATTCCAGCAGTTCAAGAACGAAAGAAGAAAGCTTCTCATATGCCGGAGGTAGTGGATGTCAAAACCTTCCAGAGGTGTAGGTTTGAAGGATGTAAGGAGAGGAGCCAAATAAGGTGTATTAAATGCAAAGTGTTTCTGTGCTTAAATAAAAAGAGAAACTGCTACAAAAGGTTTCATGAATAGAGAACTAGAACTAAAAAGTAATTTCATGAATAGTAAAGTGCTCAGAACAACCGTAAAAAAGATTTTTTTTACATAATTATCTTAATTTTTATTATAATATATCTTATTGTATTCACAAAAATATTTATATTTGATACCTATTTTTAATTAAAAAAATTTTCTTTAAAATTCTCTCGTTTCTTTTTCTTATCATGACGTACCTTTTGAATCCCCAAGTACAGTATGCTGTACACAAAAAATTACGTAATCTAGTCATCAGAATTTTAAAAAATTAATAAATTTATACTATACTTATTCTAAATACATAAAAATTACCAATGAATCACAATCTGCTCGAAAAGATAGCTTTTGGGTCTCAAGAGGATATAGTAAATGTGTTTTATTAAGACCAGTTTTACTAGGATTAATTAAAGAATTTTCTGCTTTTGAAATCTTATTGTACTAGACAAAAGGATTGTTTAATTCCTTTTCAAAAATTGCAGAATAACAACGCTGTGGTGAGTTGTCTACAAAGTGCTGTTGATAGTCGATAAGAACTTACATTTACGGATGTATCAATGTGTAAAATACAGTGATGGAATTACTACACATAGTACTATTTGTTTATTTGTTTCTTTTTCCTTGGAAAAATGTTTTTTTACATTACGGTTTTACATTCTTTCTTGCACTACTTTTACCGAAACTTCTTGTTTCTGTAATTAATTGTTAACAATTAATGTTAAAATTGATGTTTTCTATCTTAAGTTGTTGTGTTTTTAAAACTATTCATATTTCATTATTTTGTAGATATCAAGTACAAAAAAAGGTTTTGAAAATTAATTAGATAACACCCGATAAAGCACAACCATTTCTGTAAGTTGGATGACAGAATTTGCTAAATCTTCATAATTGTAAATACGCGTGATTTTATAGGGATTGTAATCGTAAATGGTTTCTTTAAATTAGTTCTATTTAAAACCAATTACCGAAGTAAAGATTAGTTACTTCTTGAGACCTTTGCACTCTTGTATATCTTGTTCCATCTTATTGTTAAGATTGCTAAGCAATGGAAGCGGCTTTCAATGTGTTACTGAATTGCGGAAACACTTACCAGTGAGATAACTAGCGTGTAGCGTTCGTTTACCACGATAAGGATAAGTGAAATCTCGTTGCTTGTAAAGAGACGTGATAATACTCTAGTAGATACCGAAGTAGCTCGGATAAAACTAGTAACCAAACATTTTTCAGGAATGTTAGAAAGGCATGCGGAGTTTACGAAGGAAAAGAAAAAGAGAGTAAAAACACGACAATTTCGGTTCAATATTCACTAAATTCAAGGAAAAACAACTACCCTCAGAATTTCCTGTATACCGTAATGGAGTTTTTAGATCGTAAAATTAAAAAAAAGTATTGAACTAGGGTTAAACTAGTTGATGTCGCAGTCAGCCATCTTTATTCCCTTTTAAATCTCACTGAGTTGTAATAGATGTGAATTCTACAGCCATTGTTGATGCAAATTCTTCGACTCTTGAATGAAAATATTTATCTAACTTAGTTAATTAATTTCTAAAAGTCAGTGTTTAACCATGGCTATAGACATATAGAAATTTATTAACTATATTACATAAATATTTTCATTCAAGAGTCGAAGAATTTGCATCAAATTATTCAAAAAATAAATAAAAAAAAAAAAGATAAAATTGTCTAAACCATCCATTGTTTTGTATCGATCATAGGACTTCGCGATAAGTCAAAGTTTGGAACATAAGTGTTCAAAAAGTACAAAAAACGATGATAGGTCAACTTACTAATTTGTAACTAAATAATAACTAAATAAATTGTAACTATAATTACATGGCTGAATTTTCATTATTAGGTTGGTACGAAACATAGCACTCATGACTTGTATTTACAGGAGTAATAATGGTTTAAGATAACTTGTCGCGGACTATTGATTGTGTTCAGTAAACATACACTATTTTACCGAAAGTATCTGGGTATCTTCTCATTTAAAAAAATCTTCGTTAATATGAAATTTGTTAATTAGGGGGCTCGTCTTCCCTATCCTTTTCTGCTGTAACTCTTCCACCTTCTGGGAACTCTTTCCACTTTATTTCCACTAGAGTTTTTACGGGAATTCCCTTCGAAATGCGTTAATGATACCGATCACTGATTACATATTGTTTTCATCGGCATTCCAGTTCATCCC
This sequence comes from Thereuonema tuberculata, assembly GCA_023159025.1. Classification (NCBI taxonomy): domain Eukaryota; kingdom Metazoa; phylum Arthropoda; class Chilopoda; order Scutigeromorpha; family Scutigeridae; genus Thereuonema; species Thereuonema tuberculata. The sequence continues at coordinate 15,698,855 of JAFIDM010006943.1, read as the reverse complement.
AAAGTTGTTCGATGGGGTTGAGATCAAGATTCTGTGCAGACCAGCCAGGTTCATCACGATCAAGCTATTTCTAGGAGGAGACCTCGCTTTTGTGGAACAATACATTATCGTGTTTACATAGGAAAGGTCTTCACCAAAAAAGTATATAAAGGTCTAAAAAAATTCATTAGACTGTAGCATTAAGATTCACCACAAAGCACAGCACCAAACTTGATATCTCCTCCACCTAACTTCATTGTTACAAATCCGGGCAAGTAAGTGTTCTCCTGTCGTCCTCCAAACCCAGGATTCATCCGTCAGACTGGCAGATGGGGAAGCGTGATTCATCACCACTAGAAAACGCTACAGAGTCGAATGGCGGCTAACTTTATACCACTCCACCCATGTTTGGCGTTACCCTTGATGATCTTAGGATTGTCTGTGCTACCGGGGAAACCCCTTTTATTGAATTCCAGACAAAAATTTATGGTGATGTAGTTGCTGAGGCATTTCGGAACTCTGTAGCAAATGTTCAATCGAGGATAGGCGATTTTTTTTCCCACCTCAACGTGAGCTTTAGCACTCGGGATTTCACTCTATATTTTTAATTTTGACCTGTAAGTTTGTGATTGTTGTTGCGAGGCATTTCCACTTCATGATTATATGACTTATTCGAATTGACTTACTGCAAAGGTGACATGTAACGGTGAAAGTCACTGAGATCTTTCGTAAAGTCCATTCCACTGTCCTTGTTTATCTATGAAGATTTCGAGTTATTGCCTCATTTTCTACCTGGATTGCCACGGTTGTGACATCATTGTCATCTCCAATTTTATTACGGAATATCTCGATACTTTGATCAGATAATGTGTAGATAACTGATGTATGGGTCATCAAATTTCATCAACATTCTTCAACCATTTCTTGTTGCGAGAAGTTCTTGTGTAAATATCTGATTTAAATATTGTCACCTAATAACCAATGCACCAACGATTACGTCGGAGAGTTGACCTTTGACCTCTTCTGTTGCGCAGTCAGTATTGCACTGAATTGAACAACACAGTAAACCGGCAATTTTTCGAATTCGGAATTTTTTTATATTTTTACTAATACACAACAAAAAGAAGCGTTTGTTCTTCAGAAAGACATGAGAAACCTATCATATCAGCACTTGGTGTGGAACAAAGAGGATCGATGATGAGAACGCCAGGCTCCGGCCACTAGACGAAGCTCACCCACAAACTCCCTATCAACACCCCCACCTCCACTTTTGTATGGGAAACAAAAGCCCCCGCTGCGTCCTGGCACTAATGCATACGGGAGTAAAAAGTACCAGGAGATTAAATTTAGTTGAGACTAAATTATTACTTGCAACTGTACGTGGCAGAGCTTTAAGTGTTGAGTTTTTATTTGGTGGATGCGTGATGGAGTTATTAAATGTAAAAAGTTTAATTTTTGTTTCTTTATATTCTGTTTACGGGATAGGAATTATAACAAAGAAAGTGTTAAATTATTTTAATTTGAATAAATAAGATTTGCACTTCTTCTATGTGTGGAAATGTAGAGCATACATTATTTTAAGTTATTATCTTTAGAATACACTCTTTGCATTTGCACATTAAACGAATGCGTATAGCAACGTTACTTCCATCAATCTACCCGTTTACTCAAATACAGCACTAAAACTGTATAGATTTTGTAAGTTTTTAAGAAAAATCACCGTATATTTATCAAGTTTCGTAAGGCACATGATTTTCTACACCAGCTTGACATACCAACTTCCAACATCCATTTGTATTTTCGTTTCGTATTTGTTGAATTTGTTTTAGAAAGGACTGTAATATTATGCCCAACTGATTTCTCCCATTCTCTCTCTCTCTTGCTTTTTCTGTCAAATTTCAGTTAACATCGACTCAAAATCGACTTTTTTGATAATCAACCTTTTCTATATATTGTGACTCTGAACTAGATACCGCAACTTTGTTGCCATTATATCTTAATTAATTTCAACCTTACTTTCTTTTGTCTTCTTAGAAATATTTGGTAATGTATTACTTTCCATTTTTATTTTAATAGTATTTTATTATATTATGTCTTGTGTTCACAAGCATAAGCCTGTACAGGGAGATTACTACTCCTTCCTCCGAAATCCCGAAAAACAGTATATACAATATGTACTTTACTTGAACTCATTAATCAGACAGTTTCTCTCAATATTACTGCCTTAACTTTCACAACAAATTTCTTTATCACTACTATTTTTTTTTGGATTGGTCTGAGTAAACTTGCTATTCCAAAATTTACTTACGAACACCAAACTTCATTTATTAATAATTATTGAAAAATATTTAGGTTTCTCCATAAATTTATGCACCCATTTAATTCCTTTGTAACTGACCTAAAACATGGCCCACAAATATGTTACCATACTTTCAAACTAAATTTAATTTCTTTTCTTAATTTTTGGAGATACCACTGTCCTTTCTACGTTTCATTACGTATTACTTTCAAAGTTTCAGGGCAATAACTCGTAGAGGAAAGCAGAAAATTGTCTATTTATTTTTCGTACTTCAATTGCCAGAATAACGCAATCCCTGGACCTTCCCCATTGATTTGAACTTAAACCAGTAACTCTTTTCTCTTGGTACCTTCAGTCTCGTAAATTGCTGTTTGCATTCATATTTCTACAAAGGCCTCTTAGTGATTTTTACCCGAGTGCATATTTGCGTGTCGAAACGGCATAATTTTGTGATCGGAAAACCATTACCTCTTCCTTTTTATCACTTTTTTAATTTCTGGTTTTCATTTTAACTAATTCGTTTTGAGAGCTGCCTCTCACCTCGTGCGTTTGCTTTTGGCGGGAAGAAAAAAAAAAAGTCAATGATTTGAATGGAAATAAAGGTTTTATTCACAGATCGAGATTGTTAGCAAATTGGCAATTTTCAAAATCATAAACTCCCGATAATTTGATCTTGTGGTGTGGCATCAAATTGCGCAGTTCGATTCGTAGACTGGAATTAATAATAACATTACCATTTTTATATTGATTAAGTTCGCTTTAGCTTTAACTATGGTCACATATATTCGCATGTGTTAGAGACAATTGAAAAGCAAAACAAAAGACTGTCGAAAAATTAAGAAAATGTGAAACGGAACCGTGGTTAATGCTTTGGCTATGATATGAACACTAGCTTTGTTCTAATCACATTCAATCTTTAACATATAAAAATCAAAAGTTAACATATAAAAGTTTTTAACATATAAAAATTAAGATAATTTAATAAATCAACCAAAGTATTCTGATGCACTTAAAAAAAAAATTTGAAAACTTTTAGGTCCTTTTTACCTTCTTTATAATTACCAGTTTGCCATGTTTGGGGCTTCGTCACTCACACACACTCACACAAAATTTCTTTATAACGATTGGCATAATTGAATTCTAAGCCATATTTCCTCCTAATCTCTTCTCTCCTAATAGTCATATTAGTTTTTACGTAATATCTCATCACTCTTAAATACATAAATATTTAATATGCTTTATATGCAAATTTTCAGAAAGTTTTGTTATTTTTAAATTATTAGATCATCATGTAGCTTGATAAAGGAAAGTCGTATTATCTTTCCGAATATTTGCGTACAAAGCATATTAAATATTTATTTATGTTTTAAGAGTGATGAGATAAAATTGAGTTTCTAATTCAGAGTTTAAATTTAAATGAATAAATAGATAAAAATTGGAAGATCGAAGTACGGTTCCGTATTAAAGTGAGTTATAACACATAATATAGAAGAATAAAATTTTAATAAATGTAATTTATAGAAATGTTCCTATTTTCATTTTTCATTTTTTCTTTTTCTCATATAAAGTTTTTCACGGCACGGAATTTGGGAACCACTGCTATAATTTAATCAGAGAAAAGTTGCATTCGGTTAGTGACGAATCACTGGAATAACCTCATTTGGAATGCGATATTAAAATCTAGATTCATCTTAATTAATAATTAGAGATTGAAAATTCAATTGCGATTTACTTTTTTTTTTTAAATGAATGAAGTCTAATTCATACATTTTAATTTTCTTTTTTATTTAATATTGATAGATTTCTTGGTTCTTACCATTTAATTACCGATTCGTATTTTATCTTATTTAAATACTACTTCAGTGATGAGAAATGTCATTTCAGCTTCTTGAAACGAAAGCTACTCCGCCCCCGCAAATTGACAAAGAGAACCTCTTTGAAATCCAGCAGATTTTCAAAATCGATTTAGAATTTAACAAAAGAAGCTTAAAGCTCGCTTACGTAAATCTACTATATTTAATTTTTATTCACATTTAAATTTTGAAATATCTGGCTCTTACAAAAAATTTTTTTATTTTTTTGTTCAGTTTTTACTTCTGTCCAATGTTTTTATGTCCTTTCTAAATTTGGCATTTAAAAGTGGATTTCTACAATATTATCATTTGTATTAAATTTCAAAATAGTTAATGTCAAAAGGACCCTTCTATCAAAATCTGATCAATAATTAAAAGATAAGAAAGAAAAAAAATTTTGCCTTAAATTTCTTTTTCTAAGTTTTGATTCTAGATTTACTTTTTCCCTGAAGTTACTTGGTTTCAGTTTGGTTTGTTCCAGTGATTCTTCAATATCTGCATCCGGAAATATTTTAAACGTTTACATTTAATAAAACTTAAAGTATCGCCTGCCACATACCGTACTTGCTAATTGCTATTTGTTAAATAAAAGGTAGCAATTTTTTACAGGTTGTATCAAAACTTTCTCTCTACAAATTTTAATGGGATATACGGAGCAACAAGACAAATGTTTTTCGTCTATGAATGCATGTCCGCTGATGATACCCTTTGGTGCTAGAGGGCGTTATGTACTTCCAGAGGAAGACTTCGCTACATATTAATTCGGGCGAATTTGGTGGCCAGGCGACGGGTCCACTCGACCTATCCATCGGTCCCCCTAAAGTGTGTTGCCGTCCCGTCGTATTGAAATCACATTTGTCTGAGAATAGCGCTCTCTAGCACCAAAGATTGCCGTCAGCGAACATACATTTCGTAGACAAAAAAGTTTTGTATTGTTTCACCTTATCTCCCTCTGTGTATACTAGATATACAGATATACACTAAAAGCAAAAAATAAAATAAAACATAAATAAAGGCATATAATTTTATTTTTAATATATTAGTGTGGGAGGGATTTTCTTTTTAGGGTTTCCGTGTACAGACGTAAAAAACAGTAAGATTGAATTTACAGACAAATACACATACCCTGTTCTTCTATTTTTCATTGTACCGCTGGATTTTAATTCATTCAGTTATTATTTAAATTTCCATCCACTTTTTTTTTAATCATGGTCTTCCTTTGATTCTTTTCCCTTTATCTTCGCTATTCTTCTAAAGAAAAGACAATAAAACAAAAGTATGTGAAATAAGTTGCTTAGATGATCGTATTTTCCTATTTCTCTTGTTTCTCCAATTACAGAATATCGGGCAAATTCAGAAATCTGTTCTGCAAAAACAAGTGATTTTTAATGAATGGTTTATATCGGGTATTTTAGATGTTATTTCAACGTCTCATTGATTACATATATTCTCCGCGATAATGTAAATCGAATATGTATTTTAGGTGTATTTTGAAAGATGGGTCTTTAAGCTTTACATTAAACTAATTCAGTAACAAGAAAACCCTAAAAAAAAATTGTTTGTTCTAAAATACGTTCACTAAGTTTAGAAAAATAAAAAAATATAAAACGAGAAGCAATCATTGAAAATTTTGTGTTTTCCCAGAAATCAAACCCTCCCCCTATTTTGACTCCACCCGCACCTACGGTTTCATTTCCCGTATTGATTTATTGGCTTTCGTCCGAAGTAGCAGTGGAGAGGTACAGAGTTAGGCTGGTGCCTATGTAATTAGTTGTAACACCTCGGCCTTCGTAGTTCGGCCATTTCAATTACACAACGACGACTGACGAACTGTAGCCCGGCTCTGCCGAATCCTGCTTTCCCCCATTACTCGCCGCCATTAATTTATTTTTGTTGTTAATTTACACGTAAAACTGACTCCGTTGCCAAAGCGTTAAAAACAGAATAATAATTAAAAAAATAATAATAATAATTTCATCTTTCATTCATGTCGTGCTGTCTAAATAAAACGGGCAGTAGGCCTATGTGAATTAAACAAACAACCGGCAGATGAAAACAACTGATGCAGCTTATACAAATTCAAGTTGAAATGTATAGATATTGAGGTTATATTTTACACATTATAAAATAACTGGACAACTTTATTACATAATTACATGCATCTTTGGCCTCCATAAATAGAAAGCTCTAAAGTAACTATAATGTATTTGCACTATACATTATCATAAATTATCTTGTTCATATAAATTACAGAAGTTATATAAATAATCTCAAAATAAATATTTAGATTGTACAGTCACAACTTCAAATAGATGTTAACCCTTAGCTAGTTAAATTTACCTAAGAATTAAACAACTTCATTTGCATCCTATGTATTTATAATTTTTTCCGGGGTTATTTCTCATCCAGACGGACCTAGGGTTCATCTAGTCCTCCGTCAAATCCACACCAGATTTTTTACTCCAGTTTTAAAGGCGGGAGAGCATCCGATCTCAATTAGCCCCGTTGGTCGAGAATCGCTGGGCGCCTACACCTCTCGCGAACCTAAAGGCCTGCATGGCCTGTAGTTTTACCTTTACGTTTAATATATGTATAATTTTAAGAAATTGAAAGACAGTATAAATATCGAAAATAAATTACCGCAAGCCATGTTAATAAATATCTACTGCAATAATAATTTACAATTAATTATATATATAACTTTATATTTACATTGTAAACATAGAAATTTAGTCCACCATTTATTTTTATTTTTATTTTCATAATTTTTATATAGTGCCTTGTAAGAAATATTAAATTCATGTTCTGAAAATCTTGTTCTAAAAAGTTTATTTTACATTAAGTATATGTAAATATAAATAACACCAATTATAAATATAGAATAGTATATTGAGCATATACGAGTACAGTACATATAAATATGCTTCAATGTTGTTAACAGCTCTTTTATATATTAATATTTTTTAGCATATAATGTCATTACAAATCTTAATTTCCATTTAAAAAACATACAATAAAAAATGACATACAGTAGATTATAAAGAAATATATACGGAAGAATATATATTTATTTTTACTTTAGGTTATAGATTTGTAAAAATTATAGGTTATACACTTATAATAATTCGTTTTTTCTTTCAGTTTTTCTATATCTCCTTTAAGAAATTTTTTTTCAGAAATCAGGAGTGCATAAAACTTATAAATAAATACTTCTATACTTTTTTTATACCACAAAAATGTAATCTATACAATTAAAGTATTACTGTTATCACGATTTAAAATTGAGAAAATTGTTTATAAAAGTAATTTACAAAAAAAGATGAAAAAGCGACAAAAGTAATGCATTTTGTTAAATACCTTTTCGTTTTATTAGCTTTTGTAAAATAATTCATACAGTTTATATTTTATTTAATTATTGAACCCCAAAGCATTTCTGAGTTAATGTTTTAAAGTATCCGATGCAATCATTTCCCAATTGAACAAAAGAGGGCGCGATCTGACAATGGCGTGAGCTTCAAATGCGTTGCATTAAAACAGTTTAAAAATTAGAAATTCATTGCTATTGCTAATCTAAAACATTATAAACAATTATCTAAAGTAATAACAATTGATACAAGATAAAAAGAAGCAAAAAAAAACTTTACAACAATCAGCAAGACTAAATAAATTTTAATTCTATTTATATTAAATTCATTTTGCATTTGTTTTTAAATTGAATTTTGACATTCTAAAGTATTTCAAATTAAATTCGAACTTTGTATAGTTAGAGTGTGTTTTTAACAGTTTAAATTTTCTTTATCATGATTATTATCAACTTATAAGTACTTATTCCATATTTCTTCCTAATTTCTTCTCTTCTAGAACTATTATTATAAATCCACAACATACTCACATAAATAAATGCTATCAAACATACATTTATTCAAAGTAATTTTCGAAGAGATATAAAGAGATATAGGTTATTTAAATTCTTTTTTTATTTCGTTACAATTTTAAGCTGAAGAAGAAGAGACGTGTTATATCTCTTCGAAAATTACTTTGAATAAATGTATGTTTGATAGCATTTATTTATGTGAGTATGTTGTGGATTTATGATTATTATCACTTTAAAGTTATAATTTTCTTGATTCACAACCAAATAAAATGCAAACATTATCTGCAGTTTTATCATTTTTAAATAAAATTATTAAAAAAAAATGTTTTCTTATTATAAATCAGGATACTGTCATTCTTTTAATTGGCATGAAATATAACTTCCGGGTTACGCCATCTTATTTGACAAAAAATTTGTTGCGATTCCGTACATTAACCGCCATAACTTAATTTTTATATATATATATATAATTTTATAAACTGAGTAATATGTAAATAAATTTTAGAACTGAGTTATTTTTTAAAATATTATTTTTAGGAATTTTTTAGATTCAGTTATTTTGAATACCCTCTGTACTTTCGATGTGTTGAGAATAGACTAATATAAATAATACTAAATAATTTTATTTATTTATTTATTTATTTATTTTTTTTCTTTCTCGTTTTCACTGTTGACTCTTTTTAATCTTACTGCGAAATATAGGATCCACGAACAAAAAAAGACCCTGGCCCTATGTTCCATCTGCCAGGCAAATGGTTGAGGCGAGGGTGGGTGTACAGAGGGAACGGGGGTAAATCGGCATGACTAACCAATCAATACCCCCTCTTGGTGATGAGTAAGATGCGACAGGGTGGCAATCACATCTATCTGTTGTATTAGCTCTACCTTTGGCGAAGAGGCTTTTATTCCAGGCTCACAGAGAAGGGGTCGGTGTGGCCTTTCTGTGATCGATCCGTAAATAAATTGGAAAGCGAGAATCTGTCACTCTGCTCACCGCTGAAGGCCAGTAGACATGAGCTGTGCTTGTTGGTGTTATTTAATCCAAATAAAAATATCGCAGCTACACCCTGAGCCTCAACATTGCTATCATACATTTTGCCACTTGCTGTGTTTTGAATCAGCACAGCTTTATCTAAAGCACACAATTCCAGTGTTTGGAAGTTTTGAATTAATTTATGCAAATTAATATTCTTCAGGTTGGAATGTTTTTCTCTTCTCCGCATATCGACTTTTGTAATATATATTTACCATTAAATTAAACAATAGACCTTATGTCATCAGTGTGCATCGAGAAGTGAACATCACTTTGTCAACAGAATTTAAAATATAACAATCAATTATGAATTATTCATTAATATATTTTCAAACAAATTACATAAGTAAAATAAAGAAATAATTTAAAACAGCAGTTTGTTTATGTATTTACCTATCTCGTATTCAGCTGTGATGTGGGTAGATGTTATCTAGATCGGATTTATTATTATTATTGCTCTAAAGATGCCAGACTCTTTGATGGTACAAAATCAAAATAAATTTAGCGTTTGAAAATTTAATACAGTAGCTTTTCAACTAATTATCCTAGGAACTTGAAATTTTAATAAAGGTATCGAAGATTAATTTCCTATTGAATTTGGTACTTATCAGTAAGATCAGATTCACATGAAAACCATCTTAATTAAGAGCAGCTCAAATGCCAAATTATTTTTAAAGTTGGTACGCCAACTGTTATACAGAGCAATCTTTTATATCAAAAGCTTTTTTTTTTCGGTTTCTCTGTCTTTCCTCAAAATGTAGCAGTCGCTTTTTATTTACAATTTTTTTTAAATTTATTAACATACTTCCACTATATGTGTTGTATCGCCTGTACTGTATTTTTTTTTATAGAAATATTCCCAACATAGATAATTCCTGCAGCTTTACGGATTGTTATGTTTTCAGCATTTAGATAAAATGTTTCTGTGAATTAATAACAACATAGCTTACGTCTCCCTTGACTTAATAAAAATTGGATGACATCTTGGGTTTACTTTTTGTTTATCGGATTATTATCGTCTACTTGATGCCTTTATCTGTCGCTTGATGGCTTAGGTTGAGGGATTCCATCTTTTCCAGACTTTAAGACGAATTAATCTCGACTCATCTCTTTGAAACGGAAGTTTCCCTGCATTTGATTTACTCTGAACTATTCCATATCAGTTACGTTTAAAACTCTTGCTATCTTTAGTGATTATTTTTCTATTTTTAAAGGAAATTATTTACATATATATTTTCTTTACTTACTGATTCGTAATGATAAACAATTTATTTTAATTTGGAAAAAATGTTCTACTCTTTTATTATTGCGTCAACCGGATTGTAAAATGTAAATAAAGAAAAAAAAACAGGCTTCTTTGTTAGAATAAATATTTCATTACTTGATAGCTATCTTGCAGGAAAAAGATTGGTATTTGAAAACCAAGCCAATGATTGCTAAGAAAACCTGCGATTGTTGAAGCTGGCAGAGGTTGTAGAGGCTGGAAAGCTGAATTCTTTGTCTATAATCTGGAATAGCCTATAACGGACTACAACATCCGGAAAGCCTACAACGGACTGATAATTGTTGAAACTCTGAATAATCAGAAATATTAAATATTCGATTTAAAAAAAATTTGCTTATTAAAACACCAAAAGCAAAAAAAAAAAACCTAAAGAAGATTGATTTACATTTCATTTATTTTAAAAACTCAAGTTTAAATCACTTTGAATATCCCATCTTTAAAGTTGTTGGGTTTTTGTTTTGTTTTTTCTATTAAATGAAGTTTTCTTGGTACTGTTCGGTTTTGTTTACGAGAGCCTTCAACGCGTTTGCGCATGCGTCAGGTCTTCTTCGATTTCTTCAAAATAGGGGCGAGGAGAAACAAAGATGGGTTGCTTCCTTTTTATAGTGTTAGTTTACTAGTAGCTGGGTTCTATTTGCGCTTTTCGGGAAAGAATTAAAGAAAGAATAAATACTATTGCAAAAATGTTCCTCGTTATTTTTTTCTTAAAAGCGAAATGTCCAAAAGAATTTCTTAGGAAAGTATCCATCTCAGCGTATCACCCCTCTGCGGAGTAAAATAGTCTGGCAGTGGTAGTTCATTACTTTCATAAACGCACAGTAATTGTAATACATTATTATTATTGTTGTTGACTTTTATTTTGTTTGGGGTTAAGGTCCTGACTCAAGCAACTGCAGGCGACTGCAAACCTTTATGTCTTCTATGTATTTCTTTTACTAATGCACTTAAAATTCTGAAAATTGAACTTGTGAAGCATCTGGGATTTCTATTTTCTTCTTTTTAATTTTCAAAATATTCTTTAATTAATTAAATTAAAACTCAAAAACAGTCAATTTTTAGGGGGTTTTCGAGGTATTACTTGGTATTTTAACTCAAAACAATTTGATGAAAACTTGAAATGATAAAAAATGTCTAAAATAATGATTTGTATTTCAAATATTTATTATTAGTGCAGCGGTTAATTTTTTTAAAAAAAAAATAATTATACTTTATTAAAATTGTATGAGATTAAATTATTTTTTTTTAGAAATTAACTGTTGCACTAATAATAAATGTTTTAAATACAAAACAGTAATTTTTAATTCATAAAGTTAGTTTTTAGAAATTATGTGTTTGGCATTTTCAATATAAACAAAACAGTATTTACAAAATTATTACCATTTCAGGGTTTTGTCAAATTGTTTTGAGTTGAAAATACCGAGTAATACCTCAAAAACACCCAAAAAAATAGGCTGTTTTTGAATTTTAATTTAATTAATTGTAGAATATTTTGAAAATTAAAACTAAGAAAATAGAAGTCCCAAATGCTTCACAAGTTCATATTTAAATTTTCAGAATTGTAGGTGCATTGGTAAAAGAAATGTATATAAAAGAAATAAAAGGTTTGCAGTCGCCTGCAGTTGCTTCCACTTGCTTGATTCAGGACCTCAAGAAAGTAGTATTTTTGTTCTCTAAATCGTTGTAATCAGTTGAAGCACTGTAATCGTATTAAAAGTCAATGGAAGTTAAATTTAGATTAGCTTCGACGACAATGTCGTTTGTTCTGTGTAGTACTAGAAGTATCGCAGGAATGTTTCTCTACCGTTTCTTATCTCCTCCTTCTTCTTGGGTGTCATTGGCTGAGACGCCACTTGTGTCTTTATTGATTGCGTCTCTTCACCTGTTGTGTTCCGCGGAAATTTCACACTAGGTGGCAGCATTTTCTATGGGAAGTTTTGCCATTGATTTCTCGTGTCAACAGCGGCCATGATGCAAATGATGCCTCTTGTCTCCAGGGTATTTGTGATATTTAGCCAAAAATCTCCGAAGCCAGGCTGCCGCAGAAAGCCAGGGGAAGACGAAAGAAAAGCCGTCGCATAAACACTCACTCGCCCTGGGGTTTATCTTGAAGCCGTTAAATTGTACTAAAAAAGCAAAAGAATAACTTTGCTTCATCTGCTTTGATATACCTTTAAAACTGTTTCGCACGAACAATAAAACACTTCGGTAAATAATTGCATCTCAACAACAGATATGTTTATGTTATAATATTCATAAAAGCTTAATATTCTCTTCCATCGTAAAATGATGATGTACTCCACGTTTTCGATAATTCGAAGAATTCTTTGTATTTTCATTTCAGTAGGTTATTGGAAAAATATTTCATTGAATATCATACATGAAATCAAAACAAACAAACGTAATATGAATTTATTTTTAATGAAGCCTAATAACTTGGAAGAGAAACCAAACAAACTTTTGATAATGAAATTGGTTATTTCGAATTTGGATAAATCGAAAACCTAAAAATAATGAAAGTTGAAAGTTTATCACGTTCGATTTGAGTAGTTTAAAACAGATGTACATTCTTAATTCTTGGCATATCAGTGTAGGGTATTTTAAAATTTACTCTGTATTTTTATTAACAATGATTACTTAATTACAGTATTTTTAAATCTGGTGCAAGATTAATAACTCTGTAAAGAAAGATAGATTTACGAGAACACAGTAGTTTTTTGTTCATTTCCACGTTCATACCACGTGACAGCATTTCAAAGATGCAATCATTCAAGCTTGTCGTCGATTATAGATCCGATTTTAGCCGGATAGTTCGATTTCCGAGTTTTCCGCAATAGCGGAATTGATCTGATACGAAGCCATAATTCTCTAAACCTTCGATAATCTAACGGATCTGTAAAATTGGGGAAATGTTTCGATTTCCTTCTATTTACAAAGCTTTATTTATTGCTTTTAAGATTTTAATGCAATGATATCAGTGATTCTCAAACGACAAAACCTTATACACAGAGACTCAATATAATAACAATTTCAAGTTAAAACATTACAGTTTGTAAGCTTATAATTGACAGTTTCCTTATTTTTCCAGTAAAGAAAAAAAAATGGATTTAAATTTAATACTAAATAATTTTCTATGGATTTATTGAAGTAAATGAAATGTTTATTCTATGAAATTTAACTTCAAAAAATAAAAAAAATAAAATAAAAATTATAATGTTATTTTTAAGGTCAATATATACACACATTTGAAAGATTTGGATAAAGCAACAATAAAAATGTGATTTGGAAAGATCCACATTCGACAAATTTTCGATAATGGCGTCCTAAGGGGCGTAAGGAAGGGGGGGACTTTCTTGAAAGCGACGCATATGCACCTGGAGGCGGCAGTTGGAACTAAAATATTGTTGTTCATAATAGCTCCGCAAATGAACCTGGTGGCGACAATTGGAACTAAAATACTGTTATGCATAATAACACCACATTAAACGGGAGGCAAAAAGAACTATTGGGTGTTAACGGGAGGGCGGTGCGGGGATGGGCACTTCTACAGGGTTTTCGCGATAGATGTAGATTTGTAATGATCACATGATTTTTTTTTACGAGCTGAGGAACGTTTGAAGTGATAGGGGTACGGAGAAGGGGAGAAACGGTTGGGTGTCTTATATTCTCCGAGTTCGAGTTACAAAATTCAAATGTAGCATTACTGTGTGTACTTTTCACCTGATTTCGAAAGTTTCGAAGTGATCTCACAATTTGAATTTCTTTCTCATCCACGCCATTGTAACCCGTACGAAGAACGGAGTTTTTGCTAGTACGATATAAGTTAATAAAGAGATAGATAGATAGATGGGTTGATTTACCGAAGAAGAATTCATTTCGAGAAGTGCCAGTGATTGCAAGCATTTATTCTTATGCGATTCTGACGTTTATCTTAAGCTAATATATTTTAAGGAGGCAATAAAGAGGATTGCTTAAATAATTTTATTTTGACAAAGTTAAAATGCTTAGAAAAACATGCTTTCTGATGAAATCATTTATGAATTGAATAAAATGAATTCTATCAATGAATTTTCAAAAAAGTTAGTAAAAACCTAACTTATCGACAACTTTATTTATTTATTGATTTGCAATTAATATTTAAGTGTTGACTTAAATAATCATTAAAGTTTTATTTTTAAAAATGTGCAGTTAAATTTAGAAAATAGAAGAAGACAGAATTAACGTCAAAGTTTTAAGTTAATGACCAACCTCAAAAATATTTTATACCTATTTTTAAAATCTATTGTTTCTAAGTTTATTATTTACTAATTTAGAAGTATTATTTTCTGCCTAATTAGTAATATTTTATTATATCAAATTACATTAAAATATCTCTATTTTAAGATTTTTATAATATTGGTAAATAGTCTAAAGTTTAGTTATTAATATTATATATATATAAAAAATATGTAGGATTTAAGGAAATTTGACTTTTTTTGTTAATAGTGAAAAGACTAAATAAGTGTTTTAATGTTTGAATAAAAATAATTATTGTAATATATTTGAATGTAATAAAAAGAGTAAATGTCAATTTCAACCATTAGTTCTCTCTTAAAATGGCGCGAAATTTAGTATTGTTTTAGATTCGATTCACCTTCGTATGAAAATACAACTTTTGACCCTCACTAAGAAAGGGAGGAGTTTGTGGAACCGAATAGGAAGTCGTTGTGTGCAATTTAATTAGCTTTCCGGTACAAGTGACCGCCTTTGATTGGCATAAAGAACACTACAATTTAGGCGCCATTTTAGCATTAATCAACCAATTGTTGGAGCTCCGTATTTTCATTAACGATATCCGGAAAACGCATTACCTTAATAGTCTTTAAGCGGCTCGCAAAGTCATTTTTTTTTTTGCCCATGTTCTTAAGATATTTAGTTCCTAAACATCACAAGACTGACTTCTTAACGAGATATTCTGCTTCTTCTGAACATTTCGAGTGACGGGAACGTTTAGAATGAAAGGAACTTTTCCAGATCTGCCTGTTGACGACTACCGAAGATCAATACATCGAATGACCGTCAGCCCCCAATCACAAACATTAAGTAGACCCAAATACACGCCCCCCCCCCCCACCTTCTAATATTAACGTTCCTGTTTCACTAGTTTGTAACTAACTTACAATTTTAGAATTGTAAGTTAGTTACAATTCTAAGTATATATTTTAAGTGTACAATTTTAGAATTGAATACTTAAAATAAATTGATATATTTTAATGATTTTAATTCAGTTTCAACAACTCAGGATATGTGATGTACAATAAATAACAATATTATTTGTAATTGTTATCGCGAACTTCACAATTAAGTGCTTTGGTTAATCAGTTCAGATACTATTGACTTCTTTCATTTTTAAGTCAATATTTTTAATATCTTCCATTTCCAAATATAACGCAATTTTCCGAAATAAATCGTATTTATTTAAAACAGAAGATCTACTCGAAATAAAAT
>JAFIDM010006943.1:15634816-15682648 GCA_023159025.1 Thereuonema tuberculata | reverse complement strand
ATTTTATTTCGAGTAGATCTTCTGTTTTAAATAAATACGATTTATTTTATTCAATTATAATTTTTATTACTATTTGCGATTTTTGTATTTAATTTACGTTGAAATTTAATTTACACTCAGCGCTCTGTTTCATTGTTGAACACAACATTCTAATTTGGGGGAGGGGGTTAATTTTTTTTTGTTCCATGTTCCTTTTTTTTCTTTGATAACAGCTCCAATTAAAACAAAGAAAATCAGACTAAACTACTGCAGTAAATAATATATTCCTTTTAGTACATGATAAAATTGATGATTTTATATTGGGAGTTTTCAATATGTGAATAGAACGACTTAACAAATTAATAAGAAATATTTTTTACTAACAAATTTACTGTTAAGTATTGACGATCCGCGCTGGGCAGGTTTTCTCGGGGTTCTCCCGTTTCCCCTGCGAGTCCCCCACCATACTTTCTGTCTTTCTCTCATCTGTCCTCCTTTCCGTGGGTTTAGCACAATAGATCTTTCAATCGCAGGCTTGACTTTCCTGCTGCCCACATTAATCCCAAGTAATAATAATAATAATAATAATAATACTGTTAGGTAACTCATACTTTCTACAACATTATAAACAGTGTACATTATTATAATATTCTTGTCCATTTCCGAAACTCAGTTGATCAGTTCTTAAAATAATGGATTTTGTCTTTCAGATGTTCGTGAACTTCCTAATTTGAAAAATATTGGAGCATTGGAGCAACTGATGGTTTTTATACATCACAATCTTTTCTAAACATGATACACTCCTTTATTTTCCGTCTATATTTCATCTTTCTGTGCGAAAGACTTCTTCAGGACTTACATGGAGAAGGGAGTTCTAATGTCCCTCTAAATTCGTTACGAATACATTTGGAAAAAAACACAATAAATACAAATAATGACTCCCTAGATATTATCTATTACAATACTTTTGAGTCATTTTAAAAAAAAACAACCATTATACAAAAAGTATTGTAATAGATGATATCTAATGAATCATTATTTGTGTTTATTGTTATTTTTCAAAACCTATTCAGATGTTTTCATAATGAATTTAGAGCAGAGAAAATAGAATTTCTTCTTCTC
Organism: Thereuonema tuberculata; assembly: GCA_023159025.1. Lineage (NCBI taxonomy): Eukaryota > Metazoa > Arthropoda > Chilopoda > Scutigeromorpha > Scutigeridae > Thereuonema > Thereuonema tuberculata. The sequence goes on along the minus strand of JAFIDM010006943.1, from coordinate 15,681,547 downwards.
CATTTACGTCCTGAAGAAGTCTTTCACACAGAAAGATGAAATAAAGGAGTGTGTAATTTTTACAGAATATTGTGGTGCATGTATTTAATATTTCAGTCGGTATTAAGATGATATGGTTTATTTTCAAATGTAGGAAATTGCCAATACGAAATTTCTGTCTTATTTCTAGGGTACTTGGGATTTCTTCTGAATCATTTACCAGTTTTGTCGTGGATTGTTCAAAATTTATTTTGCCATTGTAGATCCAATCTTCCTGTGCCGCTATCTGAGAAAGTAATATTTAATTTTACAGCCATTACAACTTCATTATCCGCGCATCAGCTGACCTATTCCCTTTATTGCCTTAGAAACGAAGTATAATTGTGTTGTGGGAGAACTACAAGCAATGGCGCTTCTTTCTTCCCGGAGCAACAAGTCTGATTCACATACATCACCTTTGACCTTGACTGGAAACAAGTGCAATCTTCTCACTCAAGCAACGCTTTAAAAAAAAAAAAAAAAAAATCATTAAATATTAGTATTAAAAAGTAAACTCATTTAAAAAAAAATCGATATAATATTCATCAATAATCTTGCATTTCTTAGAATCCTTAATTCATTTCGAAATCGTATAGAATTTAAAAAAAAAAAATGGTATATACTTTTGTTATACTTTTATAGTGTTACTGTGGTGTTGTTAAAGCAGTGCTCTCAAACTGATTCGCGATGTCCGTTATCCTCAAAAGGCAGTGCAAGAAAAAATTGAAAAAAAAAAAATACTTCATCCGAACTGTTCATTAATCTTATCGTTATTTCCTATATCGTATTAGCTTCACGGGTAATTCTGTTTTTCTTTGTACAGTCTGTCATATCACACAATTTCAAATATACGTCCATGTACACGCTCCATTCTTTTCTCAGTTGTCCCTGCCATATTTATCATCCACTCCACCAAAACAAAGATACTCATCAATAATATTTTCTAAATATCCAAATTGTCTCGTGACAGGTTTTCTTTTGCATATCGCCAGGTATTTTATATTTTTATCTGTTTTTCTCCATTTGCTTATGGCACATGTAATTTCTCTAGTCTTGATGCAAAACGATTGTTAGTTTGTAGATTATTTCATTGAATTCAAAGCTTTAAATTTAATCAGGCGAAAAATAAAGTATCTCTTTCTAAAAATCATCATTTACTTTAATTTTATATTAATACAATTTTTTTTTTTTGTAATATTAAAACCTTCACTAATAGCAATACTGAAATCTGTAGGCGTATGTTATAATGTTCAGTACTTGCGTAATCGATATAAAACTTTTTAAAAAGTGTCAAACTTAACTATTAAGCTCGACCACAGTTTCTTCTTACTTTTTATGATTTACCTGTAGTTTGTTGATTTCACAATGTTGTGCACTATCTTGAAAATAACTGTTATTAAGACCAAAGCATCGTGTTTGCGAAATTTCTTGTTTTTGATAATACTTATCAAAAACATCACCAAAAAAATTACAAACTAGAAATTTAGTCCCCACAGATGTCACTTCCAATTTGGTTTCAGAAATTCAGTTATCTAAACTATTACAAATTAATTAAAGTACGTTTATGGTAACATTTAATCCGTAACAATGGACGTATAACAGTACGTAAGATTGCAATTAATCTTACGTATTTTACCAAGTTTTTTAAGAAGGATTTTAAAAACTCCTTTGATTTTATTTTTTTTTTTTTAAGAAAGAAAATCCAGTTCTATTTTTTTAGTTCTTTTGCCGTAGCAATTGAAATTAGTTTTTATTAGATAAATAATCATAGATAAAATGACTTAACTTTTCCATGATGCTAATTAAGAAAGGCAAATAAAATAATTAGGCAAATGAAAGAGAGATCCAAAGAAAACATTACGAATCTTAAACGTATCAGGACTTCGATAACGTAGTTGAATACTGAACATTAATTAGGCTTCAACAGTAATTGGGGGAAAAAAAAAAAAAAATTTTTTTTTTGATTAGGGGGAAAAAAAAATTGTTGGTGTGTGATCTGAACAGTAGCATTTCGGCGCTGTATTTGCCGAGATTGCCTGTAGGTATGAGGTCGTCCTTCGAGTGCTGACTGAAGGTCATACTTCTGCATCTTTTGTGCTGTCTTGGCTTGGGCGTCATGCTCTGAGGACTCGGTTGATAAACCTTATCCTACCACCTCCTCCTGCTGCTGCTGTACTAGGATGCGGCCAACGTGTGCTGTGAAGCCATGCATAACTAACCTATCTTTCACCTCAATGAGATAGATTTTTTTTTTTTCTTTCTTGAGTCTATTTTTTTTCTTTCTCTTCTGTCTTTCTCCTATGACTTGATCCCTTCGCCCAGTCGTGCACTCAAACATTCCATTGATGGGTCACCTTGCTCTGCCCACCTACACCTTTGCAGTGGATTCTCAGTCTCTCTCTCTCTCTTTTTTTTTTTTTTTGTCTCTGTCTCTTTTAAGGGGATTTCCATTTTATATCTGATACAGTAATAGAATGCCACACTATTAATTTAGTGTCTTTTTTTTTTTCGAGGATCCTTATATTTGCACAAGTCACTTTACACAGACACACGAATAAAATTTTAGGCGTTATGCAGAGATAAAAATTTACAACAATAATTTAAAAAAATGTATATTTTGTGTTAATCGTAGACAAAAATATGGCAGCTTCTAAGAAACAAGAAATAAATTCGTAGTAATAAATAAATTTAAAATAGCTCCTACTTCCTGACGGTAACTAATAAATTAATTAATCTATCAAAAAAAAAAAAAAAAAAAAAAATCCATTAATAAATTAACACTTATTTAAAAATGTTAGCTAAAAAATTTATTATGAATCGCCAGATTATTTTTTATATTTATTGTCAGACTAGCTTTAATTATACTCTTTAAGGATTATTGTCTAATCCAATAAATAGAAAAATAAAAAGAAATAAGACAGTCGGATAATTGAACATTCGGAAGAGCGGATAAATATTTCAGATTTCATACATTTGAACTCTTAATCTTAAAATAATGGTAAAGTAATTAATAGGATGCATAATTCTACGTAACTGGTTAATAATAATTAACATTAATAAAAATAAATGATGTAACTTAATTCGGATAATTGGGCAATCGGTTTAACGGTTTTTGTAGTAAAAGCTTGTTGTGAATGATACCGATACAATATTTAACTTAAACATACATTACAGATCTGATAAAAGTAGTAAATACTACAGTTTATAAAGATGATAATATATAAAACAAGCATCTATAAACGGTGAGTGACATCTAATTCTATTCTTCCGCCTTTTTATCGTAATTAGAAAAAAATGTAAAAGTTTAGAACAGTTAACAAGGAACTTTAGCTGTGATCTTGTCATCGATTAGGTATTACTATTCAATTTGAATTTATTTGAAAGACATTATTTAATAGGAAGACTCTAATTTCTATAAAATCCCAAAGGAGAGGGGGCGTATCTAATCAGGAAAAAAGAAGAAAAAAAAGAGTTTTAGATTAATAAGGCGTTTTTTTGTATCTTATTTCATTAATTGACCATTGTAAACATTTAATTTCTTTAATTATTATAAGTATTTACTATTTTGTATCTACCATTGAATATTAAAAAAAAGAGAAACTTTATAATTATAAAATAATATTTTTTTTTATTAATTAAACGCAATAACCAACTATAATTTGTTCTTAATTATTGCTGCCATTTTTTCCCTCTAATTTCAGTCAAATCAATGTAAATTCCGTTTCAAATCCGTACCATTCAATTAAAAAGTGAAATGAAACAAATAAACGGAACTACAAAAATCAGTAATTTTTTTTTTTTTTTTTTTTAAAGTTTTCATTTCTTAGCTATTTTCTTTCTTTGAAAAATCCCATATTAGCAGATTATCATTCGTCTAATTTTGCGAATCGCGGTTTGGGTTTATTTTTCTCTCGGTGCTAAACTGGGCTCCGTCAAAATATCTGCACAGCCGTAGCTGATGGAAAACCCAGACAGGCATAGTGGGAATTTGGTGGCCGGAGCTGTCATTCACGCGTCGGCCATTTTTGCTATTTTAGGGTAGTTTGTCTCGTACGATCCAATAGCTGAAACCACACATACAATGTGTATGACACCATCCTGTTGCTATTTCAAGTAATTAACCTTCTTGAGTAGGCGTAGAAGTTCAGAGGGAAAAATTGCCTCTCGGTTATTCACCCTTTGACGTTTTCTTCATTACTCGTTTTTTTTTCCTCTTTAATAACATATTTATCTTTTTGAATTCTTTTTCAGTATTTACTTATTTTATTTAATCACCTGCATTTATAAATGTTTTTAAGATTATTTTACAAAAAATTTAAGTTATTGACAAAAAAAAAATGATCACTAAAAAAAGTTTATTTCATTATTGTAATAAATTGTAGGATACCGTAATAATTGTAAATAAATTCAGTTATTTGTTATTTATAGTTATCTAAATAAGGATAAAAAAAGGAAATTTAAAAATAAAAACAGTGTATCGGAGTTACAAAAAAAATAAGTGACCTTTGAGTTCTAATATTGTTGACAGCGTAATTTGTACCAGACAAACTTAATTCATGATCAATTTTTGGAGAGACTAGGTGTTGCAGGATTTATGCAATAATAATAATAATAATAATAAAAAGCCTTTCTTTTTCTTTGGAGTAAGATTCTTATGTTTACTTTAATTTACTTTAATTAGTTTGATCAAAATTGGGAATTTTAGAATTTTTGTTGTTTAAATAACACATTCTCGAAATGACATTTTGTTACTTTTAGTTATTAGTCATTGTTTTCACTTTTTTTTTTTTTTTGATACGATTAAATGTTTCTTGTTGACGATTTAGGGTTAAACGTAGTTGTTACTTGGGGGTTCGGCTATTGTTAGTCCATCCGTTTCGTTGTTTCTAATCTACTGCGACGGCGCATTAAGTGACGTGACGTCACCTCTTACGGATCCACGAATGAAATCTCGGCGGAGGCGGGTCTGAGGGTGGGTGAGTGGGTGAAATGTCACGTGACGAGCGCGCAGGAGAGAGCACCCACTACCCATCCCTCTCCCGCCGAAGCGCATCGTCGTCAAATCCGTGATTTTTGCGCGAGAAGGTGTAATGCGAATTTCGACCACCAGATGGCAGCATCGCCAATTTCTTGATGGAGTCAATGCCCTGCAGGAAGCAATGGTAAATTATGATGCTTGCAAGAAGACGACTGAGCAACAAATGTAATTAAGTAGATCCACGAGGAGGAGCAAAGAGGGAGAGAAAGAACAGGAGGAAAAAAAAAAAAAAAAAAGAACTAGACACTACAACCAAATACTTGGAATCTGAAACACTGCAGTTGTTTTAACTGATACTTTTGCTCAAAAAAAAATCGGAATTTTCTTTCCAATCGATTCGTCCCCCTAGTACTACGTCACTTCCGTTCTGCAATAAGCCTATTCGTCAAATCCAGTGTCTGGTATTTTTGATGACCTTGAAGTTCAATGAGGGAGATTTCTCATTTCCCAGAACAAAATAGAACCCTTTTAAAAGAGTGAAATAAATATAGCATTCCATTCAAGGGGTTCATCCTATTTTCCTATAGCTGGGCAGTCTTGATTTATTTTTTCAAAAATCTCTTTGTGTGTGTATATGTCATTTTATTGATAGATTCCACGGGGTGACAATAAAAGGGAATAAATGTTAAAAAAAAAAAAAAGAGCATTTTAAAGTTTCGAATTTCATCCATTGAAATTACTATCAATGTTTTTGACCCTTTGAATCCCAATTCCACAAATCTGAATAAATGCCCAAGGAATTTTATCTCGCTGATTTTGTTGTCATATTTTTTTTTTTTTTTTTTGTTAAATAATTCTAATGTCATTATTGAAAATTTAAAGTAGTTTTTATTTCATCAAAGGATCAATTATTTTTACTTCTAACTTAATATTTTCACTAAGAATATTATAGTTGTCATGGCAACTTTTTCGGTTTGATTGACCGAAATTGCTGTTTGATTAATCGTTTTTATTCATTAATTTCTTTTTAATAAAAAACCAAAAACCAAGAGAGAAATTACTTTCCATTCCGGAAGAAAGTATTAACAACAATATACAAGTACACAAGTAGGGATTTCGTTAAAAATACTTTCATAAAGGATAAGTAATAAGTTACATTTTAAAATAATTCTCAGTATACTGTAAGAAACTTTATTAAACACATACAAAAAATATATATTTTATATATATTTAGTGTAGTTTATTAATTTATACTAAGAGTTATTTAAAAGTAGTTTAAAATCATTAACAAAGGCGCCAACAATTTTATATGAGCGAAGTGAGCTGAAGCACACACAATCGTTCTTTGATAATTGGGGGAGAAAAAAAAAAATGAAGGACAATTTGATAAAAACTAAATCACTTTTAATTGAATTGAGTATTTTAAGGAATCTTTCAGCCAATAAAAAGTGGCAGTCGTGATTTCTTGTTGAAATAATCCCGAATTTCAAGCTTGATTCGTTTATGAATTGAATGGCGCGAGTTCCATATATCGGTGAAAGGTTTCATTATTGCTCCGAACGTGTTTCGAATCCGCCATTTTGAGCCAAAATGGAGACAATAGCGTGGCTTGGCTTGGACGCGGACAAAAAATGGCGTGATGAAATGGAGGCAGCGTCGAAACCGCATTGTCGGCCCTAGCTCTGCTGAACAAGAACGCAGCCATCTGCTTAGACTTCGGTTATCAGCAGCGTGGGAGATTCAGCAAGGGGTCCTCAAATTGCTATTTGGGAATGGAAAAATAGCGTGAAAATAAATGATTTTTAAATAATCGGTGTAAGATTTAAAAGATAGATACAAAGATCAATAAATAACTAAATAATCTGTCAATCATGTAAAGTAATCTTAAAATATTTTTTTTTTTTCAGTAGCTTCATCAAATGCCTTTCTCTTTTTGAAGGTCCTTACAATACCCAAAGAAGGGTTTTTTTAAATAGCTTTTATTTAGTTTTAAAAATAATTAATCAAGTTGTGTTTCTTTATTTGATATTTCTTTCATGTACATTTGGGAGTAACTTATTTATCAAGCTTGATCAGCAGCTTAATCTTTTTAGCTTAATTCTTTGTGTAAGACTTAAATTAGGGCTATTACGTTAGTAGGAGAAAGGTAAAATTGCTGTAGAGCACGTCGGTAACTTATCTCAATTCCCATTAAGATCGTTTTTTGACCATTTCACCTATGTTTGTAATCAACGGAAATTGAAGAGTCAAATTCGATTTTCCTTACAAAAAAACTGAGAATGTATTTTTTCCGGAATAACATCGGCTAAACTTGCAAAGTTTGTTTTGGGACTTTTAACCATTTTCTTTTTCTAAGTGGGCACTGTAGTCAAATAATTGGTTGAGTCTAATTTTAGTTAAACACTTAGTATAAGCTTATGTTGTATCGTAATAAATACCAGGACAGTAAAAAAAGTTCTGACACTAGCAAGGTATAGCTAAAAAGAATTAAAGGGTTTGGTGTTTGCAACATCCCTATTTTTTTTTTTATCAGCATTGCTTTAAGAATAATATTTGAAGTCGAATTAACAGTGTCCGTCTGTCTATCGGCTATCAAAAATTACAACTTAGAAAGCTGAGATTTTATTGATTTTTATTAATAGAAGTACCTATTGATTTTGATTTAAATTGATAAGGAGCACGAGATTCCAAAGTCCCTTTATAAGTGAACTCTTGCTTAGCGGCAGAGCTGACATAGAGCCGGGCAAAGCTGTCCCTCACCTTGTCTTTCGAGCTTTGGGTACGTAAATAAAAAAAATAAATATAAAACGCAAAAGGTTTTGGAAAATTATGAACATCTCAGCATTTTTAACGAAAACAATTCACAAAACAAATCGAAGTAATAATAAATAATTAAAAAAATTAACTAAAAAACTCTAATCTATAAAATTTGGAATATTCTAGTATATTCTAATAAGAGTCCGCAAATTAAATTTGCCCGAGGTGTCACATATGCTCTGGACAGCCCTCCTTAGCGGTACACGAAAGATTGGCACGCCAACTAAAATCACCTTTCCCTTTCATCACCCTGCAATCATTAAAGAAAACGTCTGATTTTGTTTTTAATAATTCCTAACTTTTGGGCACTGGCGCTATTAACAGAGCCGGGAGAACGATTGGGTCGAGTATTAATTGAGGATAAGATGTTGTGCGGAGAGGATATTAAGTCTTCAGGTGGTTAACCGAGACCTAAAAGTCATCTGTTAGTTAGCAATCGAGGTAAACAGAAAGGAAAAGCGATTACTGATGACGCAGGTGTGACGTCAGGACTTTTTGGTGTCTATTTCATGCGATCGATGTAAAAAGATAGAATGGAAGTGTGATCCGGGTCCATTTGACGTCGAAAGCAAATTTAGTTGCACTTCAAACGATAACAATACAGTTGTATCGTAGAAACACGCCATACAATCGACTTTTCAGTGATATCTTTTTTTTTTATAGGACAGATGCTTGATTAATCGCATGCGACGCCGATTTTATTGTAAATTTAATAAACTTCATACTTTTTAAATTACAAAATATTAATTAATCAGAACAATTTTTCTTTGTAAATAAATTTCTTTAACTTAAATATTGTAATTTCAATGACATTGCCTTTAAATATTTCATATTAATTTATTTAACTATTTATTATTTCATTAATTAATATGTAATACTTAAAAAAATACAAAATAATAGAAATAAATAGTACGTAGAATCTATCTATTTAGAAAATATATCAAATATTTATATTTTTATTTATACTGTATAAATAAAAGTAATAAGTAAATATTCAGTGTATGTTCAAAATATAGGCCTACTGAATACCTATATTTTTTTATAGTGAAATAATAAACTAAAATGAATTTACATTAGAAATCAAAACAAAATTACTCCACAATACAACACACACATTTACGTAATGAGAACTCCGTCTGTTTCAAACTACTCTTCAATGGCCCACTTGAGGTTTACCTCCCTACCGTCGCGACGTCACATATGACGTGTTACACATGCTGAGAGATCTTGTGGGATGAATAAACAGAAAGCTCATAAGGCGAGTATATAACTGACAGTGTGAATTTTTCAATAAATCGTCGATTTTTGATACTTCAAGACGGAATAGTTCAGTACTGTGCAGTTCTTTATTGTAATAATTCAGTAAAAACGCTTGGAATATCCTTCTTTAATACATATTTCCTCTATATGTACATCGGTTAAAACGATGCATATGGCTTTGTTTATCCCACAAGCCAAGCAGTAGCCAGGTGGGGTATTTTGTAACTACGAAGCCCCGCCTATCCTAAAGTCCATTGCTTCCAAGTAAGATTAAGTAATTTACAAGCAGTTATAGAATTTTTCCTACTCTTCCCCTATTTTTGGAAAAACTTCTAGTCCTGTACGACCGTTGTGGCGATGTTCACTCCTTGTCAATCAGTGATGTATTGATTGATGTTTCACTGGAAACTCACCCTTACTGCAATTTTCCTACTGCAGATCATTATTTAATGATCCATGGTCGATATCAGTTATTTATTTTTTTTCTGCGTTTGATTTAATGTATTCAAAGAAGAATAGGACAAAAAAGAAAATGACAAATGAAATATACAATTGAACAATCATTATTCACCTTTTTATCAAGCAATCAATCTCTAAGGAGAGTTCGACATTGATCAGAAATATTTCTTCTTTCTCATGGCCTACGGAAAAAGGAGTTGTTTTTTTCCTTTTCATAAATCTTAGCGGTTGGCCTTTGTTCGCGAAAACAAATCTTGTGCGAGCTGTCCTCTATTTGCCATTCCCTCTGTCCTATTGTAGAACGGAAACCGAAACCAGAAGAGCGTTATCGCTTGGATTGCGTCACTTCCTGTTTTGGACTGTTTGGTCATCTCGGCCTTCTGAAAGGCGACCTTATTCACGGCTCCTTTGACCACGATCTGACACACAAACAGTTACCACAGAGTAGACCCTGAAAGAGGCTGGTCAACCAGGGACGACCGGACTGTATTCCCCGGCAGGCGAGTGATTTCGGTGTGCCCAACTATTGTGGCCTGACCCTTCCCTAGCAGATAAACACGTGGTTTTTCGTCCCTATAGGTAACTTCACTAGTGTTGCAGCTGCGAACATCACTGATTTAAGTGAAGAGATATGAAAACGAATGCCAATAAAATAAGAAATTTGGAATAGAATTAATATTGAGATGTTTTATTATCGTTTTATTTTCTTTTTTCTTTCATTTGTTATTATTATTTTATTTTTCTTTCATTTTTAAAAAAATTATCTTCCACTTTTATTATTACAACCTGTTATTTCCTAATAATTGTTTTGCCCATAGCCATTATTAATAGCATATAATAAATATAGTATAATTACGATAATTATGAACTAGTAATTGTAATTAGTAGTAATGATGATAATTATAGTATTAACGTCAGTTTACAGAAGGATAGGATACTTAAATCTGGAAACATTAAAATCTTGAAGATAAAAATCTTAAAAATTATATATATGATAAAAAATTATTAATTATAATTGCAAATCATTATAATTAATATGACAATTAATAACTCGTAATCCGCTTGAGGACCGTAGATGATAAAAAAATGTATTGGTATTTATTAATATAGATTTTCTTAATAAATATCTTACTTAATTTTCTATATTTATTTAATAAAGCAATTTATTAAAATATTACATCATACTTTATCATTTTCTGTTTATTACTTAAATAAGAAATAAAGTGTAATTAAATTTAGAATTATACATAAACGTAATCTATGGAATATAATAATTGTATACATATCTTCATAATATATATTAGACTATTATAAATTACATGTAACTCAGCACACCGGTTGAAAACCATTTCTTTTTTTCCTATATAACATTATTTATTATATCTATTTAGGTAAATAGAAATGTTATTTTTAATTCTAGTTTTATTATGCGGTTATCTTTATTTGAATGTACTGACATTTAAAACAAATTGAAAATACAAAACCCATTCATTTATAATTTGGTCAAATTTATTCCCGGGGGATAATAAATACCAGATACTCATGGGAAGGAACAGGATATCCTATCGTGAACATCCTTCCTATTAAAAAAAGAAAAAAACGTCGGTGGTCTGAGTTTGACCATCATGTTCAGTGTGTAATTTGGCCTCTCTCCATTCATGTATTGTCTTGGTGGTGAGGAGGAAAATGGCTTGTTACACTCAATACAGTGGGGGAGGGAGGAATGGAATTATTTAAATGTCATTTTAGTGGTTTCCGCGAGTATTTGAATGTTTTTATTGAACTACGTCTTAAATTATTAGAAGGCTTTCACGTATGTTTTCTTTCTGTTAGGTTCGCAATGAATCTAATAGAATTAAAGAATGCATTATTGTTAGCTGGCTGCAGATCTTTTAAGTGTTGATTTAACAGTGTATAGATTAATAAATAAACTTGTAGTTTTATTTGAATTGTACCTCTTTAAATTCTTTCTAATAGCATTTTAATTTATCAATAAAAATTCAAATGAAAAATGACGCAACGAACTCGCAATAAAACATTAGTTAAATATAACTTATACGACATAATTAAATATTATTTTTGTGGTATTTTTTATTAACTTTTTGTAAGTTTTAATATAGTATTTGTATTAAAAAAAAGTAAATACTGTTTTATGCAGTTTTAGTTTCAAGGCTTTAATAATGTTAAAATGATATAAAAAGAGAATCTTTATAACATTTGTATAAAAACAGATTTTTTTTTTTCTATATACACTAAGGATATTGTAATTGTTAATGAATCTATTTAAAAGATAATTTAGATAAGCTTAAATGCTTTCTACTTATTTTGTCTGGTAAGCTCTGTTAACAAAGTTTCATCAAAATTTTAATTTTTTTTTTGAGACATCCTGTGTAAACAAATATGCAATCTGATGCTAAATAAATCAAAAGGTAACTATATAAGTTGATCGCAGGCATTTAGTTAGTGGATTAGATGAGGTCGTTTTCTAGTAGACACAGATTATGAACACATTACTGATCGTGAGCTTATATGTAATCCATTTCAGAGGCACGCGGCCGCTTCGCTGATCATTCACTGCAATATATTTCTTGGACTGTCTTTGTAATTAATTAAACTCATAACTGAATATGTCTTCTCATTGTGATGACTGTAATGTGTTGTATTACTGAACTGCAGTAAATACCTTGAATAATGCGGTTAATTGGTTCAGAGAAGACTCCCACTCTGATGACAACGTTATTACAATAGGTTATATTGCGATGCATTACCGATGATTAATTATTGGCCACCAGAGGTGATAAGAAATAAAAAAATATCAAGTGCCTATCTGTGATTAATCGAAGAATTTCTTTGTTAAAGTCTCTTAAAAAGTGATGTTGTCATTCAAGGGCAACTCTGTCGCACTTTTGTCATGGTACCGCTTTAGACGTACCATTTTAACAGGCAATCTGTGCACCATCGGTGCGTCATGGCGGGATGGAAAGCTCATTGCTGTAATTTAGAACGTTTTTTATTTTCAAAAAGATGGCATGTCATCTCGAAGAAACCATCCGTCACCAGAGCTCCTGTTGGCGAATTGAAGAACTTGAAGTCCAATCGATTTGTATCTATTTATTCAAAATTACTGACTATAAAAATGATTTTTATGAGGTCATCTTTTCCTTATGTTTTCGTGGGTGATTCCAGAAAAAGCTAAATTATTAACCAAAATCATAAAAGAATTCAGACCTGAAAATTTGAAGCTACGCTAGCGGTTGAAATCTCGAAAACATGCCGTCGTTGATCGAGATTTAATGAGAAATATAGAAACTAAAAACAAAGAAATATAAAAAGATGAAAAAAAAAAATCCTATTTTAATTAATTAAATACATTCTTTCGCCTATTCGATGCATTGAATAAATGACTTATATATAAATCAATGTTACTTTTTTCGTAAATAAAACGTAGATATGATGACAGTTGGGAAGTGTACATTTTCCGTTTGATGGAAGGCGATTTGGAACATACAAGACAGTTTTAAAGCTTTTTATTCTTTGTCAATCCAGCTTGATATAGCCATCGATATAGCCTACTCAAATGACACGTCTAAAGCGGCCTGAACGGGTACAACTGCTTTTGGCTTTCAGATGTTTTAAAATTATAAACCACTTTATAACAAAGCACGAGCTGATTAAAACAGCGTTTTACAAGTTATTACTCTACATTATTATATCGATATCGCCTAAATATCATCGAAATATTTGGATTTTAACTCCAAGACCTTGATAGCGTAGATGTCGAAGGAATCAAGTGGTAAAAATCATTCAAATGTTAGCTACGATTGAATAGCGAATACTGAAGTGAACAAATAAGTTCCTACGAAGACTTGGAAACTACTTTGAAACTGACATAGTATTATTATTAATGGTAAAAAAAAATAAAGAAAATTATTAATAGTAGCTTATCGTTTTCCTTATAAAATGGATTCGGAGGTTTTAATGAAGACAGGTCAGTTTTTTAATAAACCAACACGTGATTCTTTATTGGCCAATCACATTGATAAAAAAAAGGTCATCTCAAGATTCATCTTCTTGCCATATTTAACATATTAAAAGAAAGTGATTTTCAAAGGCAACAAAGATCATCTGTTGTACGCCAAGTTGCAAGAAGACCCGTTCTTTGGTTGGAACGTTATTAGAGAAAAATACGCAATTATGCATATACTGTTCTTGGACGTGGTTACTTTAGCCTTTTTATTTTCTTGTTTTCTTTCTGAAAAAAGAAAAAAAAAAATATTTTTATATCAGCATCAGGACCTCATATGGTTAGTCAAAACAAAGAACCTATTTTTCGTGTCGTTTTAACAGAGCATTTGATTACGCCAATAACGTAATCCTATCGCCAAACTCTTCTAAATTAAAACCCTGAAATTGGCAATTGGTCAGTCTAGGCCTACAGCGCTAATCGTTTAGGCCTTTTGCTACAGGTTTGGCGCCCGATTTCGTATTTATCCATGAAAAATTAATCTCGTGCATTGCCAGAAAACAGAGGGTTTTCGGTTATCCAACCTACAATCATAAAATAACCAACGAGTTCCATAATGAAAATCAATATTATGAAAAGACGGGTCGATAGTGAAACGAAATGGCACAACAACAGATTTCAGGATTGATTGAATCTTCTCGCTTGTATTGATCGACAAAAAGATACCCTGTCCTCTACTAACTGGTGCTACTCAATCCAGAATAATTGGAGCAGCGTTTGTGTACTTGATTTACCCAGGAATGCACCTAATGAATGTTGGTCTTTTTTTTTCTAGAAAGGTTTTAACTAATTTAACTATTATTGTTAATTGGAATGAACGTTGTCTTGGTTGAGGTTTGAACGTTAATGATGGTGGTTGCACTCAAGAATATATATATTACATTTTAATTATCATTTCATGAAAAGAGCAAAAAACGAAGGCACAGCGCAAATAACAAGAGAGGAAAGGATTCGCACCCTTACTTGTCATCGGGAAGAGACTGGGACGGGCCGTTTCGTCCCAGGTTTGAACATTAATGAAGGTTATATATATTCATATAACATATATATATGTTTCAAGTAACATAATATAATCATATAGCATAATATAAGTGCTGAGAGCTCGGCGTAAAAACAAACAAACATAATATAATCAAAACTTAAATTAAATTTATGATTAAAGTTTAATAAGGAAATAAAAAGGAAAAATGTACTAAGGTCAAAACCATTACATTAATGTAATAAATGTTATTGAAAATTTGTCTGTTTCTCCGAGATACATTTTTTTGACCAAATGTATATTTTAGAAAATTTGTTAGTCATTTCGTAGCATACCTCAAATAATGAAAGCTGCAGCGAGAGACATTTGACATTGTGTTAAGCCCAATTGCGCCTACGTCACAGACAGAAGGAATGAGCGGATGCAGCGGCAGTTTTTGACGTCAACGAGGAGAACGGCACTAAATTATGCGCTCACTGTCGCTGCGGCCGAAGTCCGTAGGCTTTCAAGATCAGCGTTAGCGGAATGAGTGTTAAGCCAATCACGCTGCCGTGTCAGATTGGCGGGAACAATCATTTTCAGACAGCCAATCATGAGTTACTTCAGTGAGGAACTCGACAGACGTTTTCTCGTTCGAACTCATATTTTCTTTTTAATTTCTGAGTGAAAATGAATGAGCGTTTAATTATCGGAGTAAAGATATATGGTAAATACGTGTAAGAAAAGAGTAAATGAGCTTTAAAAGGTTTATAAATAAAAATAATAATAATAAAAAAAAAAATGGAAGCGAATCGGTGAGATTGTCGCTCGATTTTTTTTTTTGCCAAAATGACCTCATTCACTATCTCCAATTTCTATTATAAACCGTCGGTAGCCATTCTATGTTGCATTTATTCTTTATTTTAATTTGTAATGAACTATTTTAATGGACCTCATTGATTTATTAAAAATGAAAACTTACACTGTTAGGCCGCGTGATTGGCGTTGTCGCTGTGACATTGGCCTCTCACCTCACCGGGTGCGGTTCTCATGTGGGTTTCGTGATGGTGGATGATCAGCGCTGGGCAGGTTTTCTCGGGGTTCTCCCGTTTCCCCTGCACTTATCCCACCATACTTTCTCAGTCTTTCTCTCCATCTGTCCATATTTCCGTGGGATATTACAGTAGACCTCCGGTCGCAGTGCTTGACTTCTCTGCCACCCACATTCACTACATAAATAACATAACATAACATATACTGTTAACACGTCTTTTTATCGTTACTAAAATAAGCCGCCAAAACATAAATCACACCATCTTCTAAAATATACGTCTCAGGCAAATATTCGTCCATTTGAATAACATACTCATCAAACCTTCTTTCATTTTATATCATTATAAAATTAAAAAAAAAAAAGGGTTTACAAGTAATCTTTCGGTGAAGAGATCCAGTGTACATAACTAGCCTCGGAAGCTGATGAATTGTGGTAAAACTTCATTTCCGTTTTTCTGTTGGAAGAGCAGCGATAACGGACCGAATGATCGGTTTTCGCAATCCACCTTGAACGCAACTTTCCGTTGCGCACCGCTGACGTGACAAATGCGCGTCGGGCTTTTCAGTTTTACCTAATTTACCTGTTTATTCTAATCATCTGTTTATGTAATGTAATGGTTAATATATCAACGTTTGAACCAGTAAACGATTCCTCTTTAAACGAGCAAACAGTGATTTTTTTATCAACTATGTCTATTAAACATTTGTATTCCTTTTGAAATTTGCGCGTGCTTTGATATATTAACATTAATTGGATTTTTGGCAATTAAAAAAGGAGGTAAATAAACTATTTACAGATTATTTCATTATTTCAATTTTTAATAATCAAATTATTGTGAATTTCTTAAATTATTTGGAATTTAAGAAAAAAATAGGTTTTAGTATTTTTCAAAAACTTTTTGTTTTTTATTTGCTGTTTTTTGGATTTAATATACGTTGCAATGGTACTCTTTTTAATTAAATTGCCCAAATTGAAAATATGTTGATATAGAATTATGTTTTCTTAATAGTACTGTAAAATTTCACTTTGCTTCTATAGTTCAAATCTAAGTCTGATATCATTTCGGAAATCTTACCTGGAACGGATGGAAACGATGAAATTGATCGGGACGAATCGTGTTTTATTGGAAACTTGTTTATATATCTTTCGCTCCAGTCGTTCAATGTTTCAGGTAAATTTATAGACAATTACGCTCCCCATTTCCCCCTTCCTACAAGCGCCGTGTCTTTCATCAAAGGCTTTTTCCCCGAGTCTATGAAGACAGTTACTTCATTATCCGCGAGTCAATTGCTCTGTTTCTTATACGTGGCCCATAGATGTCGCTGTGATCTCGGTATTTGATTCTAGGTTATGAATTTCCACTGTTTTGGCCTCTGGTAGCCTCTCTCTGTCAGCTGGATCTTGATAAAGGTGCTTAGAAGTTGCTTAGGACAGCTTTCCATCGTGCCATTAGTGGAAAGCTCTTTCCCTCGTCTGTGTTCCAAGGAATTTTTCAATTGCATTCTTGTCCGGCTGTGCGTTGGTTTTGTCCTCGGGCGTCCGGTTTTCTCGTGTCTTCTTACTGTATTCCGACTGAATTTGGACGGATTGGAATGTATAAATTGAATTGTGATATGTAGAGGGGAAGTTGACGAGATTTCGTGAAAATACAAAGAATTTCTGTTTTTGGTTTAATTATTTGCCATTTTCTTACAACTTAATTAGGAAAGTTAAAAATTTTCTATAACAACATTACAAATACTAGTTAGACTTAGTTAATAAATTATTGGAGATACTTCATAGACTCAAATACATCAAATAGAAAGGGGCCTTAAAACCATAATAACAGTAATAATAAAAACTCTTGATTATAATTCTTTAATAATGATAGTTAATATAAAATGTATTACTTCGGAGATCTAATAAAAAAGGAAATCTATATTAATGTAATTTTAAACTTACTAACAGAAGTCTAAAGAAATTTAAAAAGGGATCACAAGAACATATTACTTCACAATCTTCAAACACCTTTAATATTACAATTTAAATTAAATTTTAACGTGTGAAAATTATTAGGTTAAAATATAAAATATGAATTAAAATTCATGTATCCACACATCTTAAAATTTATCATTAAAAATTGCAAAAGTTAACGAAGGACTGTTTCGACCTGTCTGATGACTAGGTCATCTTCACCTGAGCTTTAGCTTCAGGCCATCTTTAACTGATGACCTAGTGATTAGACAGGTCGAAACTGCCCTTTTATAACTTTTACCATTTGTAGTAGTAAATTTTAAAATGTGTGGATACATGAATCTTAATTCATATTTGATATTTTAAATAATATTGTAGTTTCTAGGAGAATGAACTGGAGAGGTATTCTCCAGTGTTCCTCCTTTCTAGCTGTCGAAGGGATTGAGAAAGACAGCAGGAAATCTTGATAGTAAACTCTTTAGTATAGGCCACAGCTTCTCAGGCGGTGTGACTTCAGAATGCTCTTGGTGTGTCGCATGAAAGTCCTGAGAGTTCATTTGTAACAAACATTTAAATTAGTATTTAATCAAATGCCGTTATCTAGAATAAATTCTAGATATCAAATATTCTGACCAAATAGAAATATGAGCTGTTTTCTATTTCGTTCTAAAATTAATAAAGTATTAATTCACAGCCTAATTAACTTTAAAAATATACATTTCAGGATATCTTTCAACGCTGACAATAGACTGTTCTTGTCATTTTGTAAATCGTAAATGTTCTTCAAAGGATGGTATTGTAACAATCGAAGTAATGAAAAAGTTTGGGAGATTTTTTTCAAATATAAAAGTGTGTCGTGATGCGATAAAAGGCTGAGAAGCACTGCTATGCACTTCGATGAAGAGTAGCTCTAAAACCTCCTAGTAGAGCGAAGACCCAATACATTACTTATTTAGTTACCAAGTATTATTCACAGATGTCTCAGCTCATTTCAGATAATTTGTAATTCAGTCTAATAGTGAAAAGAGTTTTTGTTGTTGTGTGATATACTGAAATCTTTTAATACTTTTTTCTATGCACATTTTAAGTGAATGTACAGGATTTGTACAAGATTCTATAGGCTGTTAGAAAGTAGAATCGTGCAGAAACATAGTTGTCTTATTCGAAATTGTAGTTATACTTGAAATACTGAGATTCTTTTTTATTCTTTGGAACGTGTTTCCATTATTATTCACTACGTATGTGGATTCAAAAAGATCGTAGTCAATTTAAACCGATAGTTGTCGAGATCCAAAGAGCAGTGTTTTTATTGTTGCAAAATAAATTCGGATTCCCAGTTTATTGTTTTAAAGAGGACATTTTGTACCGTTCTGGCCTTGTCGCCCTCTGGTGAGCAGCACAAAAATATAAGAACTATAAAAGCGCTGTATATATTTCCTTCTGGTTTTAAATTGTTTACTTTTTAAGTTGTTTTTAAAGTTTTTAAAACGGAAATTTTTACTGCTAAATTAAATGATGTTTTAAAAAAAGCAAGAAAATTCGCCAAATATCCATCTGATTTCATTCTTTAAAAATTTATGAAGTAATTTAAAGGCAATTCTATTATTAATAATAGCTTATTTTATTAACAATAATTTAAATTGAAGCTGGTTAGTTGAACTTAAAAAAGGAATATAAATTATATTCAAAAGTAATTTATTTTTTGAGGTAAGTGAAAATTTATGTCTAAAATTCCCCAAAATTAGAAAAAAAAATGATTATCATAATAATATTTTAGAACTTAAAAACAAAAAAGCATTTTAAATTGTTTATGAATTAGACTGTTATGTAAGCGTGAACGTCTGGCGACTAACAACAGATGTTAATAGTGATTTGAGTAATATCACATTTATTAGTCATTCTTTTGGAAATGTGTATTAACAGACAATTAACACGTGGCAATTCGGTAAACAAGTCTTCTTGTAAATCTTGATACAAACTTCCCTCGATCCTCAACCGACATTTATTATATTTTAATTGAGAATGTTTCGACTTTATTGTATCTCAGTCTTCCTCAGGTTTATGGTAATTTAGCCATTGTCGCTGCTGACGAGGTTAGCAAACAAATAAACAAAGCACTTTGTTATATAATGTTTTCTTAAATGTTATATGTTTTGTTTTGTTTAAGAAAACACCATATAACAGAGTAAATATTAATTTAAATATAACAAAAGATATAACATTAACAGAGGATCGAAGGAAGCTTGCATCAAGATTTAAGTGATGTATATCTAACTTGTATGTAGTTCTTGTATTGAAGCTTTCTTTTTTTTGTGTGTTTTTTTTTTTTTATTTTTTATCTTCTGTGATTTGTAATTAATGGGATCATGTTATTATTATTTAGGTAATGCAGGATATCGTAATAGTTTAGCATTAGTGAAGGTTGGAGTGTATTGCTGGGATACAATGGCAGTGGGAATTCCAAAAAATTAAAGGAAAAAGAAAATCCTTATTTTAGTCCTGATGAGCGCCACTACGTGCGGAAAAGGTGTTTTGGGATATGACTTGTAAATATATCTGCCGCGCATCCACCGCGATAAGTGTATTTCCCGAATGTGAAAAAAAATTTCAAAATTGCATTTACAACCTTGAGGTCATGCCCGACTGCTAAGCCCTGCCCCCTAAAAACCCGAGAAAAGATGTCGACTTTTTTGTTACTTATTTGTAGTTAAATCAATGCCCTAACAGCTGTAAAACGTTTGTGACAAAAGCTCTAAAAACAATAAGGTTTTGAAGATAGAAGAAACGTCAAAAAGTGGAAATTTCTATCGGCCGCCATTTTGAAACGAGTTATCATCGTTTTGAAACGAGGCAAAATATCCTTTGTTCAGTTAGGTTGAATGCAGTAGTGTAGTTTTCCTTTGAAAAATACACTAAAAGCTAAGTCTACATTTATTAATATATTATTTGAACCAATTGAGATAAAATAGAAAAGTATTGGCTAATTAATAATATTCTCACATTGTTTCGTTTCTACTTTTTTCCCAGGGTGAGAGAAATATTGCATTAATGTCACTGACCAGATAGAGAGTTTAAGATAAGAATTTTACAGAGCAGCATTGTAACAGTTTTTTTTAATAATATTTCAGTCGTATTGCAAAAGATAAAGCGATTTATCTGAAAGATATATATATATATTTAATTTATCACTGATCCATTTCTAATAAGAAGTACAAGGACACGTCATATCAATGGTATCACTGTGATCCATTTTAAATCGTGAGCATATTCGTTGAGCTGACGGACGGACAGACCTGAACTTACAGCCGCTATGTGGACCGCCAAAATATTCTTACATTGCAGAGCATTTTAGCAAAGTATTAGCCTTTAAAATAGGCAATGATTGCTCTCAAATTATTATTATTATTTTATCAGTCCGCGAATTCAATTCAAGCCGCAAAAGAAAATGAAATTGAAGGAACAATTTAACACTTAGACTTATCAAGTGTGAAATGATATCGCCCCAATTACAATAATGGAAGACTTGATGTGGAAATAAGGAGAAAAAAAAAAGCGTCCTAGAACAATAGCTTAATTCGAAACCAATTGTAGAATACCTAAATTCTGATTCTCCTCGTTATTAATATCCCTCCCCCTTTTTTTTAATTGGTTTTCCTAAAGAAAGGTTGCTAAACTAGTTCAAACAAGTGCAATTTCTTGTGGTAACGTTTAAATTATTTTTTGAGCTCAAGGATGGATAAATTAAAAACTGTCTCAACAATAGACTGACCGTATTGTTATTCACGGAATTAGGTTAAATTTCTCTCTTTTTTTTTTTTTTTTAATTTTTACTTTCCTGGGAAATTGAGGCTCCTCTGATCATTTGGTCTGCATGTATGTATGTCTCATTAACAACGTTTAAAGCGATAGAATGCTCGTAAAACTTGACATGCACATTTCAGGACAAGTTACTTTAACATTTTGAATTTTTAAGCTATTAAATTTTCTGTGCATGGGTCTTTGATGAGAAATTAGCACAAAAAGGTGACAAAAAATTCAAAGAAAAGCAATTAGAAGGAGATAAAGAAATCTAGCAAATGATATTAATTAAATCCGATTAATCTTAATCAAAGCAAAGCGCGCGGAAAAAACGGATTGTTAGGTAATCAGTTTTGTTTAGGAATACAAATTTCTATATAGTGACCCTTAACGGAAAAGTTTTCAAATACAAAAGATAAGTCGTTTTGTATCCGTAAATTAGCGTATGTAAAAATAACTTGGGCAGTGCTAAAAGTTTTGTACACATGTACTTTCTACACATTGCTGACTCATTTGATGGACAGAAGCTATACCTAGTTCGATTCCTTTCTACAATGACGTAAATTGAAACGACGTAAAACGGGACCTTATGTATCTCTTCAGACCAGTCCCTATTTTTAATAAATTTTAAACGCTTCTTTGAGTACCTAGGCTCCAGAAAGCAGATCCCCACCCACAAACTTCAACGACGAAACAGAGAAGACACTTGATGAACCTCTGCCTCGCATCTGCAGTCATTGTCTGATCGGATGGTGGAGGTGGTTCATCATCGCCGTCTGCATCCGGTTGCTTCGCGGGGCCAATCTATCGCTTGTGCCCCCGAATCGAAGCAGTGGATGCATTACTTATGCAAGAAAAAGAGATTCAACTTCACCTCGCATCAGTCACACTCTACTGAACCAATTCCTCCATATTCACTGTTCATCTCGAAGATTTATGACTACACGGTCTTTCTTTGCCTTTCTTTTTTTCCCTCTTCTTCTTCCTCCTGTACCAATTCCAAATCGGTTTCGTGATTCGATGCAATGCCGAGCCTCTGGTTTGCAAATAAAGTGAAGAAGGAGAATCGAATCGAGTTGGAAGCAAAGACGTCGGGAGCTAATCAATGGGGCTGAATGTTGTTTGAGGAATCCGAAGAAATAAGTGACTAATAGAGGAAAAATAAACACCATGTCTTATCAGTTTCTTTTCTTAGAAATTTCGGTGTCCATTTCCATCTTGTTTTCTAAGTACTTTCAAAAATGACTTACAGATTTTCCGTCTGTATTTTCGCTCTCTTAGTACTTCTTCTGTGAATACAGCTAATCTTGACAAATGCTGTTGTGTTCCTGGCAGTTTCGCCATCTTTGTTTGGATTTTCTTCCAGGGCATGATGTAATCCTCTATTTACTGGGTGGTTCTATTTCTGATGCGGGCAAATTTTCTGGAAAGTTGGAATATTCCAGAAAATTTTAACAGAAAGTTGTTCTTAAAAATTAAATTGTCACCCACTTTTACTTTGCTTATATTTACTTTTTAAATTTAAGATTTTCAAATTCAGCGAAGTTTGTACATCGGCATGACCGGCGGTGATAACGTATAAGATCTCTGATTGAATTGACAGAGATTTGATTACATTATTTTTCTGTCTTGCTGATGTAATGGAGACTATCTTCTGTGTATAATATGATTTAGAAGCTGATAGTAAAGACCATCAACAAACTGAGTTGTAATAACTAATAATTTGACAATGTCTGGCGTAACTGATCGACTATTGTTAAATAAGGCAAATCTCTACTTTTGGCACTGATCTTTCCAAAAGTTATTTCCAGAGTTGCATTATTGTCGAAGGCTGTTATCCCTCGATTTCTGTAATAGTTTGAACGATGTTGGTTGATTTGTTGATGGAACAGTCCCACTGCTCCTTACAAAGCAGTGACGTCTTTAAAAAGAGTCAGATATTATTCTAAAAATTGGAATGTAAATAATTGGAAAGCCCTTTTAATTTTTTTTTACTCCCCAAATGATTATTATTCCTCACAGCCACTACGACTTTTCGTCTTCTGTTACTAAACTGCAAAATACTGATCCAGTAAGTTTGATTTCAGAGAGAAAACGGCCCATCCTCCTCCATCGCGGAAAAACAAGTGCTAATACTTATCTTTTGTGAAAAGTCACTTTTAGTATCAATTTCATCAGAACAGGTTATGTCATTCAAGAGACAATGACGAACACGTGTTGCAATTGAACGAAGGCATTGCGCTTGGCTCCAATTATACAACGATCTTTTTAATTTTAACAGTGATCAGAAATAAAACTGCGAAACTGTCTAATACTGGAACAACAGATTTAAGCAAATATTGAGCTTAATTTCGTTTCCTTTGAGGCATGTTCAAGAATTCTCCAATAAATATTTGCCGAACTTGAAAAGATTACATCTTGAGACTGCAGAAGTTACCTTTCAGAAGGTAAATAGATCCTTATTGAAGCCACATTTAACGGGATCTGCTTTGAGTTTAGACGCTTCTTTGCTACCTGATTCCATCTTCTAATTAATATTAACTTAAGGAGCATCGGTGGTTTAACTCCGTGGCGAGAATTTCCTAATAGGATTAGAATGGGATTATTGATATGCTTCTGCTGTTGACACAACAGCTTGAGTAATCTTTCCGTCAAATTATTAAAACAGAATATCTCCTTCATTTTGTCGGCTTTTTCACCCCCTAGCTTTCTTTCTCTTTCTTTTTTCTTCCTCTTTTGAAAAGTAATCCGATTGTGTTGGGAAAGCGAACATCCCACTTTTGCATAAAGAGGTGAAGATGCCATCATAGTTGCCGTAAAAACATTGGAATATTTTTGGACCTAATCGGTTATTCGCATAGGGAAAGTTCAATTGCTATCAATAGGTATGGATAGGCCTAACCTAAGAAAAACCGTTAACATAAACCGGAAAATACTGGGGGTTTTATGTTTTGGCTTTTTAATAGTGGAGTATTACTTTTACATTGAACGTAAAACTTATTACGTTAGTTTTTATTGTTCTTTTTCAATTTAACTTCTACTTGTGCTTGATATTTGACATTGTTCTGCAGAGCAAGTACCAGTGTGGACGTGTTTAAAGCCTTGATGCCTCGCAGGTTTGGACTTAGAGAGGTCCCAACAGTTCCGCGACTAGTTAGTCAGTCCCACGCCATCCCACCTTTAACCTCGGTTGGCATTTGACTGAGGGCTGGGTGGGCGCTAGGACTCATCTGAAGGAAAAATACCCAGAGAATTGAGAGTGTACACATACATACGAGTACATGTACTCCTATACATACTCCTATCCACAGAGCTAGTGTAATATGGTTAGCAACCGTTTTCCTAAATTAACGGAAAAGTAATGTGTAAATTGAAGAATAAAACTTAACGCATTTGTAAATTATTGTCTCAGTTACAGACTTCGAGCATAAAAAGTGTAAAACAAAATCATTTCACAGGTCCGTTTTCATGTTCAAGTAAATGTATCTTTTTTTCATTCTAAGAATTACGTTACGGGGGAAAAAAAGAAAAAAAAAAGATAAATTATCCTAGTCTAACAAACTTCTCTCTTCTCAAAGAACGATTTTCTTCTTAATACAAAATTGAATCTTATCAGAAATATTTGAGCAATGCGTATTTTTTCATTTTATTACATTTATAAAATACGAATATCGATAAGATCAGAATCTATAGACTATACATTGGGCAAACATGTTAAAATGTATCTGGTTCACACACGAAAGCTGAAATATTTTCTGTTTGTCTGTAGTGTCGAATAGCAGAGATGAAGTATTTTACCTGCCTACATTCTAATCTATCATCGTATCGCTAAATTTAATTACCCTTTTTTGTTGTTGTTTTTGTTTTGTGTATGTGTTTATTTACGGAAGTAGTCTTTTAAATCTGCTGTGTTCATTTCCGTTTCCATCCTTTTCTGCTGGTTTGCGAAACGCGCCAATTGCTGACTGGAATGGCTGCGCAAAGGTATATACACTTTGCAACACTGTCTCTCTCGCTTTCTCCCTTTCAGTTTATTGATTGTGCCATTCGTGATGAAATTTATCTTTTAACGCAGTAACTAAATATGCATGAGCTGATCAGAACTGCCCAGGGGAACGGGGCTTGATTAACCGTACTGGAACATCCCCTGCAGATTGACGCCAGCTCTTGGAAGCCGTGTGCTACCGATCTTTTAATCGGAGGGCTCCGGGATTGCAAGTTACTGTAGCGCAGCTCGGTTTTTAGTCGGTATTTGGTTGTTTATTCAGTGGGCTTCTGTTTACCCGAAATTGCGAAGAAGTTGTTTTGGAATTACGTCCAAAAATATAAATAAACAGTAATAAAAATCCCATCAAATAATAATGAAAGCACAGGTAATAATGGAAATCCAGAAAATAAAATTCTTAAATTCTAAAGCTTTCAATTATCAACAATTTTGTAAACTTTAAAAAAAAAAAAAAAAATGCAAATATTTTGTGAATAATTTCTGCGAAAACAGGCGAAAGAAAAAGTGATAAATTTGGAAATTCCTCGTAACTTTTTAAGTAATGTACATTATTTATACAGTACAAATAGTACGTAATACCTACGAAGCGAACGAGGTTGAGGATGACGAGCCAATCCGACATTCGTCTGTCTTACGTATAATTTGTTATTCTTATTATTAATTGTTATTTTTTATATATATAAATAGAACAAGGCTTATAAGAAAACCTTGTTTTTTAAGGAAAGGAATGAGAATTGGATAATGGTACGTTTTCATTTCTCATGTATGGATATTTGAAATATTAATCTTTCTTCTAAACGGAAAACCTCGGTAAAGTCCAGATTTTTTTTGGAGGAAAAGAGGAAAAAAATAAAACAGATCATCTTTTCGATTAGCAGATAGATAGCTTTATGCCATTTTAATTATTGTTATTGATGAAGCTTGCTTAAAATATTATATTACATTTTTTTATTTCTGGCTCCCATCACGGCATGTCTATGGATCTATCTGTCGGTTTAAGAGCAAGACTTTTCTTGCTAGGCAGTAAATCTTAGCACATCAAGTGAGAATGGGAGCTGAATTCCTTGATTTTCTTGGTGCACTTCTTTCCAGAAACTTTAACGGCAGTTAAATCAGTTTAACGTAATGGATGGAACGGACTAATAGCTGTCTGTCGTTGCGCATGCGCAATAATTTAACAAGGAAAAAAAAGGGGGCAACTGTTGTCTTGCATCTTTTACGAAGAAAGAGGTCGGATCTAGACTTAAGTTTTTTTTTAAAGTGATAAATGACTCGAAAATCATCTTGAAATAAATTCATGTTTACATGCCCATTTTCTTTCAATTTGGACATTTATCAAAGAGAAGAATTTAAAAATATTTTGTAGTTCTTATCTTTGATGTCTTTTGTACGTCTTTTGCGAAGATCAGAGAAACAAGGAAATTGAACAGAATTTATTGATGAAAAACCAAATGTTTAATTCAGGCTGAGCTGAGGACTAAAGGCATTTTTCTTGACTCATCTAAGATTGACTTTCTATCAGAGAATATGCAGTAGTGAAACTTACGAATTAAAAGTCAAACTTGCCCATTTATTTGTCATTCAGTGGCATTGAATTCTTTATCACAATGTAAATTGATGCTTTCTCAAGTCTGAAAGCTACTCTGGGATTATCATTAATGCCTTGGAAATAGGTTTCTTTGTGTCCTCAGGCAAAAGCAAACAGAATATTTAACTGATACAGGAAAAAAATCTGACATAGGAATTATAATATGTGTTTATTAACTAGTATAGACCTACTTTATACTATAGTCTGTGGCTTAATCCATACCATAGAGAACTTGTTCTGTTTTGTAACTTAGAAAATGTAAAATTTCTTTTTTACCAGACTGTTGTAACCTGTCGTGTAATGAATTACAGTTGAATTACAGTTCAGTTCACGAAAGAAGAGCTTTTGATGATGTAATTTCCTTTTAGATTAATGTTTCCAGAGCGTAACAGCGCCATCTAATGCTAAAATCCGAAACTGAATCTTATAAATATTATGAAAAAATTCTGGTTTTTGTATTTTCTACAGTTATGAATATATATTAATAATTAAAATTGAAAGAATTACCAACGTTCCACACTATTCCCTTGCCTTGGCTATGCAAAGTTTGTCCTTTCTTGGTCACTCTTATGCGATCACAAAACGACGCCATCTTGGACTGACTGCTCGGAGGCAAAGTTGTTGACGTCATGACTGGTAACGTTTGTTCCAGACACAATCGATCGCTACGTAATGACCAAATATGGCACCCCTTTTTTTAAAAAA
This sequence comes from Thereuonema tuberculata, assembly GCA_023159025.1. Classification (NCBI taxonomy): domain Eukaryota; kingdom Metazoa; phylum Arthropoda; class Chilopoda; order Scutigeromorpha; family Scutigeridae; genus Thereuonema; species Thereuonema tuberculata. Next base: position 15,653,929 of record JAFIDM010006943.1, on the reverse strand, counting down.
CTACTATTGATAAACCGTAACTTCATCTCGTTTCAGGCTTTTCGATTTCATAGATCAGCAAAATTTAAAAGAAAAAAAATATTCATAAGCAAGCCAACAGCATATACCAGAACTGTTCAAATATAGTAGGGCACATACTATGGCTGTTACTGAATTAATCTCCACATAAAATAAATAAATAAACTTTGAAAGCTTTATACGATGACAATAGTTTGTCTGTAAAAGCAAGAATATCATGAATTGCTTTTTAATTATGTTATAGCTTTAATTAGTTGTAAAGCACATCATTGTAGATGAAATCGCTGATTCTTTTGTTTTTAGATGGATTTACATTTTTGGAATATCTTTGGAATCCCAGCAAGACCGAAACGAAGACATTGACTCTGTCGATGTTAACTAAATCGCTTCAAAAAACACTGACAAGCAAACTTAGCCGAAGATTATATAAAGATGTATGTTTTTGACAATTTCTCTACACGATCTTTGACTTAATTTGACTCAAAATGTGATTTTTTTTTCAAATATTAGGCATGCGAAATTTCATTAGTGAAATGATTGCATCAGCGAGTAAAGTTATATTAGCTGTACTCAAGAAAATGAGGACAGCTGATATAACTTAACGACAAAGAAATGATATAGTCCTTGATTTGTTTATTGAAATAAATGTAATTCTTAAGGATATCAGTGTAACGTTATCAAAAAACATAAAACAGGACAGTAAAAGATGCAACATTGTTACATTCAGTTAACTAAGTCTTTACGTATACAATGATACATTAATACCAAAGGATTAGGCCTAGAATAGAATATGCAACTAAAAAAAAAACAATCATAAAAATGGAATTGAACAATTACTCTTATGGCAAACTAATAACGATACCTTTTTTTTTCTTTTTTATCTCATCGGTTAAAACTTCGACATAACCCAGCATTTGGGAACCACTGTGTGAAAGGTGCTGCAAATGTACCCAAAACCATCAAATTTACTGATTTTTATCCACGAATTCTTTACTAAGATATTGGATTTCGCTGAATAACGTAATCACAATACAATAGTCAACAACATAATTGAATAAAAATTGTACGTTTGTAATAAGATTTTTTTTTTATTAAACAAAGATAAATATTGATAAAGGGTGAGACCAATTGTACAATAAATGACATCCTAGTACAGCTGTTTCACGCTAATATGGCGATCATCAGCTAGGAGCAGTCATCAGTATACAACCAGGTCTCGGTACACGGACCTATGTGAGAGAAATCGTCGGAATCAATGTGGAACCCGAAAAGCTAAAATAAGCAATAAAAAATTCGGCAAAAGGATAAATTAAGAGAAAATTCATGTGCACGCTACACGCGGCCGCAATGAATTTTTTTAGCGCATAAAAATCAGAATGCGCAGGTAAATATTAATAAAAGATAAATATTAATTGGTGATATATAGGTTGACCCTTAATTATTCGTTGATCATCACTAACTTTTATGCGATACCTTAGTTTTGATTGGTAGTCCATGTCCATGATTCAAGAAGAAGGTAAGCAACATGTCAATCTTAAATACTAGCAAGTGTCGTTAGGCGATTTCTCAAACGATAAATAGAATCCCTAGAGGAACATTGTTAAAACACACTATTTACAAAGACTTTGATAACTAAGTGTGATAGTGTTGTATGTCTATCTGTTATGTTTTATGTTTTTCGATAGCATTACATTGAGTATCATTTAAGAATTTATATTTATTTCAGTAAACAAATCAGTGCTTGTATCTTTTCTTCGTCGTACATTACTTTGTATAATTTAATGATGGGAGGATAGTTGATGTAAGTCGCTGACACAATCATTTCACTATTTTCGTAATTTAACTAGTAAAATGAGTGTTCCTAACATTCCAATAACCTTCACATTTTGATTAAAGTGAGACCAAAGATCACATAGGAAAATTATCAAAAAAACATATATTTTATATATTCCTTGGGCTTGTTTATGAAGAACATTTTTAATTTTACACATTTCCAAGGCAACTAGAAGCAGTTTTAACCGGAAGTAGAGTTAGATTAAGCTGGATCCCATCCCTTTCAATTTCGCTAGATCAAAGAATCAATTTTCTTGTTGTTTACAACGGCCAAACCTGAGAAGGCCGTAAAAATAACATGTTTACGCTTTATTTTGCTTCTTTGCCTCACAAGAAGAAACAGGTTCCCTGCTCTTAGGAATTGTGGTGTCTAGCCATTACCTATCCCCAAATAAATGTGATCAAAATCAGATTTTATCATAGAACTGATTGTGGCAATGTAGAACGTTTGATAAAAATGGAACAGAACTTGATAACTAGAATTACTAGATTGATGTCAATAACCCAATTTTAAAGGCATAAATTATGTTTACATTTTGTGTTCGAATCCAAAGAAAATGAAGGAAGAAAAGTGTATAGGAAACATTATCTCGCTTTCTGGGGGTATTTTGATGATATTATCCTCAGTCTATTGAATAAAAAGGAAAGGGGAAAAGGAAGACGGTATTGTTTATTCTGAAGGTTATCATCCGCTTTTCCCAAGTGAATTTCTGGATTTTTCTTTATAATTTACGATATTTTTACTTTCAAGTCTGTGGCTATCATTAAGTAAGTTCATTTTTATATAATAAGATTTAAAGTTTTTCTTACAATTTCGTTTTATTTTAAAGACGAAAGTTAGCTTTTGAATTTGTTTGTTTTGTTTTTGTTTATGTTGTATACAGAGTATTAAAAAGACCAATCTAATTATTGGTACTTTTTGAGAAAAGAAAAGAGTATATTTTTTGATAAATACAAAGCATGTATCTCCTTCAGTTATTTATTTTTTTTTGCGTTAGTATTGACGTTTTCATATACAGTAGAGTCCCGATTATCCGTGTTAATGTGGACCAAGACTAACTCGGATAACCGAAAACCTAGGTGAAACAGAAAATTGGAAATAAAATAAATCGTCTACGTTTAAAATGTATATTTTAATAAATACCAAAGTTTTACAGATTCAATATGAATTACATATGGTATAAAGTTCTTTTACTTAAAAAAAGTCCTTAATTGTTTTTTGTTTTACATTACTTTGGCGTTTTTCTGCAGCAATGTTTCGCCATTTTTTAAAGATAACCCAAGGTTGTTGGTGTCGAAACCATTCCCGATTCCAGGTAGGGGGTCACATGACTAGATGAACGAAGATTAATTTGCGAAAAAAAAAATCCTAGAAATATTTGATAGCCCGGTTAAAGCGGAAACTCGGATAATCAGAGCTCGGATAATCGGGTTTTACTGTACTGGAATACAAAATGTACGAGAGTTGTGTAAAATATATAAAATCACCAAAAAAAGACCACAGCCAAAAAATAATTGGCAATATTTCCAAATGTTCTTTTATAATATACAGATTGTAACATATCACGTCATACTGGAATCGTTTTTACGTGCGGTACTTGCAAAGTATTGGAGTAATTGACCACAAAAGCACTTGCTGTTTAAGAAAGTATATTCACTATTTGAGATTCGACAGGTTTCTAGAACCCGTCCGCTTCTTTTTTTTTTAAAAAAGGCCATCATTGATGTATTCGAATGGTTGGTTACAATTTTAAATAAAAATACAAATTTTTCGTTATGAAACAGTTTAAGAAATTGTACTATTTTATGTGTACTGGTTAAAATGGGTTACTGTCAGGAGCGACGATTTTCTAATAGTTATTATTCACTGTAAGCAAACGGTTTACTATTATTAGAAGAGGCCTAGTTAAAAGGGAATTGTTATTATTAGAATTATTCTTCACTCAAACAGATACGCAAATACATTGCCTTCCAGCAATGGCAAAGCCCGTTGGTAATACTTTTGATTCATTGAAATGAAAATAAAAGTATTTTTATGATGATATGGATGTTTGGATTTGAAATATCGATAAAATTTATGTTTATACATACAAAGCTAATAAGTATTAATTTGTATAACTTTTCACTTTTGATCCTGTAAATAAAATAATAACCTTTCGAAAGCTTGCGAAAACATATCAGTAATGTTGGCCATTCTAAGTGCATTCTACATTATAAACTTTATCACTGTCAATTTCAAGTTAAAAATTAGAATATAGTTTACATTTCTATTTCCCAGATGAAAATTCTTCTGGAAGCTACTTAATATATTTGTGGAGCGTTTATCTACAGGGCGTTCCGTAAGTCCCTGCCCGATAGCACCTATCTGAATCCCGTGCGAGGAATTCGTTTTTAAAAACAATTTTCCTTTAATAAAACTTGGCTTTTGTTAAGCTATTTACAATTATTTGAGAGCATAATATCGTTAGCACTCAAAGATCAGAATTTTCCTAATTTTTTATAAATTTTTATGATCGTCCGTTTGTTCAAATCCAAGTCATCTAAACACGTTTTAATTTAAAATATGATGTGTAGTGATAATAAAACTAATCTGAGCTGTGACGGTTCAATATTGGACAATTTTGCATGAAATTTGCGTGATATTAAGCAAAAAAAAAAAGTTAAGATGCAAATACTTCTCATTCTAAGGTAAATCACATCATGATTTTCTAATTAAAAATAAATAAGTTATAAAAACTTAATTTTTGTGTAACTACAACGCATTCGCTTATTTTTAGCTAACTTGAAGTGTACAGATCACTAAAACTAAATATTAATATCATTTACGCAATTTATAAATAATTATAATAAAAAAATACGGGATTGTAACAGTGTCTTAATTATAATTTTTGCGGAAGTTGAGACATCTAAATTCCGGAAATGTATTCATTCCGGCTTAGATTATATCCCGGACATTCCGGATAAACAATCTTCTGCTTTGTTTCACTTGTTTGCTGTGAGAATTAACGTCTCATTCCTCTTTATTTGTTTTCTGCCGTAAAATTTTATTTTATTATTAATGTAGTTTTTAGAAGATCATCATCTTTAAAGTCACTTGGATAACATTCTCCATATTGAATGTGAATAATTATTATTCTCCATTTAACAGATTTACTTGTTCGATGGTTATATCGATATTACTAGTAAATCCATCATTGGCCAAATTTTATTGACAATTTTATTGATTAATCAAACCTGTTTGATGCCATTTGCGTATGGATATAAATATGTGTTTATTTAATTTTATTATGAACATCATTCATTTATTACCGCCCTGGAAATTATGAAATATTTTCCTATTATGCGCAACAAATGTTTCGATGTGTTTTAATTTGAAAATTAGTGTTTTAAACATAACTCCAGTGAAGTTTATGATTATTTTAATAATCCTATGATTAAAGCGAAGAATGCTATCATAGGAATTTATCATAAGAGTAAGATTTTATTTATCATCTGTCTTCATTTAGTTTATAAAATAACATTTATTAAATACTGATTAAATACCTTTTTTCCCTATATTTTTTTAAATAAATACAAATCTTCAACAATGGGTGAGACCAAATTGTTTATCAAGGGACATCCTGGAACAGCTGTTTCACGCTCTTTGGCGATCATCAGCCAGGAGCAGTCACCAGTAAACGACGTAGTCTCAGTACAGCTGCTCCAGGATGTCACTTGGTAAACAATTTGGTCTCACCCATTATTGTTTATTAATAATTCAATGCGTAGATTGATGTTTTTTTATGCTTTAAAAAAATTCATCGCGGCCGGCGAACTGCTGGCACATGAATTTTCTCACTAATTTTTCATTAGTGAGTTTTTTATTTTTTCTTTTGAGGCACCACTGCGATTCCGACGAAACACAAATCTTTTTAGGGAAATCGTCAACGTTCCACAATGCACTCTGGTTGCTTCCATGGAAAAAATATAGTTCCCGATAAAGTATCTACTAAAAAAAAAAAAGAACGGTATCTGTTCATTTAAAATATTGTGTAAATTAATATCTGACGTCAATTATTCTTTTGACTCTCTACCTTGTATCAGAAACGCATTCTTTATTTTTTTATTCTTTGGATGAGGCATACGCAAGATTTATCTGCTGTAAATGACAGGCAGTTTTTTGCTATCAGTTATTCGTAACAGCTACCGCATCGGATGATCTGTTTCCGGGCTTAGAAAATATGACGTCGGCGTTGGCTTTCGTATTCTCCGGTTAAGGAAGTTATAACACAAAGAGATAACTTATTTGTCAATTTATTTAAAGTTCTTAATATGCGAAATCCAGCATTACTAGTCACCCAAGGAATCAACGAAATCTCTCAGAAATAACTTACTAACTGCTAGTGTCCGACACGTTTCTAACCTCTTGAGGATCTTTATTTAGGCTTTGTTACTTGGAAACTTATTATTTAGTTTTTAATTTATTTAGCTTTATATAATAATGCCTTGATATACGGAACGGAGAGCAGCTGTGGCTTTCAATGCGTTGTAAGAATTATAATTTTCTAACTCACTAACCTACAGATATGACGTAATTTTATTTTTTAAAGTTCTTTTTAATCTTCTCATCGTGATAACATGATAAAGTTAACCTTGTAGTTTTTGAACGAAGAAAATGTTACTCCTGACAACCGTTGATGTTGAAACCCTTCTGAAACCTCTATCTCCGGGAGACTGTTGGCAAACTGACAAAAAAAAAATGCATAAACAGGAAAGGAATTAAAAATCATAAATCATTTGATTGTTAGGCGAATAAAAGAAGTTCGTCAAATCAGTCAGTCATTGTATGTGTCATCTTCTAATAATTTTTAACCGCTAGGGGATTCTTCTTGAAACGTTGCTTGTACATTTAAGGACAACATGACTTTTGATGAAAGGAATGACGGAACACAGAAAAATATTTGGGAAAAGCGAAACAATGCTATGTAACAATAGATAGAAGTAATGTAAATACATTAATATGCGCAAGGTTTCAATAGATCGTGAGTAAGGAGGATTTCATTAATTTTTCAGAAAAGAGAAATTTTATATTTTTGCCTTTTGCCTTTGGGAAGCCATAGCCAGGTTGGCTTATGGTTTTACCTTAGGTCTGCCTTTCTGGTTCGTTTTTATCGAGGGGACGGGCTAGAGCTGACGATCCAGTTGCATGGTGAAACAGCTGTTCTCTAGTTCCCCTCATAAAAATGAATCAGAAAAGGCAATTGTTTTGTTTATTCTTGTGTTGGGCCTTACAGTCATTTTCCAATTTTCCAATTTCCAATTCCAAGAAATTTTACACTGTTTGTATTTCGTAATTATTACTTACAATTTAAAATTAAACATAAATTTTTCGTTGGAGTCGTTTTCTCGACATTAAGAAAATTCAGGAAACAACATTACGAGGAAAGTTGACTTTAATTTCTTGCTGGTAATTGGTTGGTTTTCACGGTATAAAAACAACAGTTCCACCAATGAAAGATAGACTGGGTAGTTTTGTTTATCCATGTTTTTAGGCCAAAGTGTTTGTGCTGTAAGGGAAAAGCAACCATTAAAACAATGCATTAAGTAAAAAACTTAAAAAATACTATAAATGACATCAAAAATCTTACTTTAACAATGAACTTAATGATTATTTGAATAGACAATTACAGGAGATTCAGTGACCAAGAAATTTGTAAATGAAGTGTTCTATTAATTACAATATACATATTTTCACTTCAAACTTTGAGGACTGGTAAAGAAAACGTGAGAGAAAAGGAGAATTATCGGTATTCTTTTAATTTCATTTTTTATTAAGCTTTGGCCAAATGTTGAAAAATAGAAATTTGAGTAAAAAGTGACGCCGTCACACAAATGTAGATAAAAACTTTCAACATTAAAAAATTTACACAACCGGTTTCGATTCGATGATGCGAATCTTTAACAAGCGAAGAAACGAATCTTTTAACAAGTTAAAAATATAAGTAATTTAATGTAAACAAAGAAACCGAAATTAATAAATATAATAACAAATATGTGCTGATACGATGAAATAAGATTTAATCTTGAAAACGATAAACAATTGACGTTATTTTATCGCTTTTCATATTATAAACATTGTTTCTGATAAAGTATAACGTTCTACAGTATAAACTGTTTATAAGATATATTCCTTTCTTCAGTCTTTTATATGTTGATTTTCGCTTCTGATTGACAAAATTGTCACCAATTGATGATGAAGCTTTGCGTAAAAAGTCACAATAAAGAGGCCAACACACACATTAAAATTATTAAAAAAATGTAACACATTAAAATGTAAGTTACAACAGTTTCAGCTCGCCTGCGAGCCGTTGACAAGTAATCACTCATCAACGGCTCGCAGGCGAGCTGAAACTTTTGTAACGTACATTTTGATGAGTTAAATTTTGTTAATAATATTTAATTATAATGCATTTCACACACGTTAAATTGTGTACTTCAGTGTATTTCATGATGGGACGTATTTTAGAGATACATTAGCAGCCCCAAAACAGTAACTTTTCAAAATTAATAAGCCTATTTCTTATACTGCAAGAATCAAATCGCAAGCTTAAACCTGTAGTTAAAAACATCCATATTGTATTATAAATTTAAATTGTTTTCAATTTTCTTTTTTCTATTATTTTAAATTGTTACAGGCATTCGTGAATCTATGAGAAAGATAATAAAAATTGTTAACAGATAATTTGAATAATTTAGTTTATTATCTTTATTTGCGGGCAATTCATTTATAATTTTCACAATGTACCTGTACTCTGACGAAATGGTTTCTGAATTTCAAGGGAAAGAATTATCTTATCAGCTTCTACTGAATAATGACGACATTCTGTTTATTTTTGTGAAACAACATTGAAAGTTAATAACTAGAGCATTGGGGGTGGATAAAGCAGCTGCAATACCGGTAATTTATTTTTTTTATCTTAAATTGACGTTTGCTTTTCACTAACTTTTTATTATAAACGTAAACAAAATATAGCCTGTAACGGAGTTGCCAGAATTGTTATACAATATGTTGATTTATTGTACAATAAATTTTTAAACTTATAATATTGGTGCAAGTGATGAAAAACTTGGATAATTTTTTTATTATTTTTGTTGCATTGTAAGTAAATATTGGTTTGAGTTTTTGACGTTTACGCATCGAGATCCATCACTACTAATACTTCTTTTGTATTTAATTTACATTTCATTTTCCCTTTTTTTTACTAAAAAGTTAAAAAACAAAACAAAAAAAAAGTAAGCAAAGTAACAGGCTTGAAGGAAAGGATTCGAAAGGTCGTTTGGCCCGGATCCTGAATCAAGCGATGCCCAAATTTTAGTTTTTGTTTCATTGATTTTACATCAATTACTGTTGGAATTGTTTTTTGGTTGGACGATGATTCGACACAAATTTTAACACAAGTATTGTCCAATCCTCATCTCATCAACTTTAGACCTTACACGCATGTATCCTTAAGGATATGCATGTATGTATCCTTACATGTATGCATCTTTAAGGACATGCATGTATGCATCCTTACATGTATGCATCTTTAAGGACATGCATGTATGTATCCTTACATGTATGCATGTATGAACGAAATTTAGCTTTGCGAACGGCGATGATGTTTTTTAGAACTTTTTTGTTTCTTAAAAGTACGATTGAAATTATAAACGATTAACAAAATTTTTTCTTTATCTAAAATTAATTTTTTTTATTAGAATATTAATAACCGACATTGGGTAAGAGCTGTTTGCACTACATTCATTGAACATTTCTGATCGACACTGTACTGGTGTCTATCCGTTGCAAGTGAGTGAAGTCCGTACAATACGCTCTCCTTCCTCTTCCGATGGATGCGATCTGGTTATTGCTCTGTTTCAATTGACCTAAATTGAGAGTAGAACTAGGCCGGTGTGTGTCCATCTTTGCAGCCCGTAGTTTCGTAGTGAGAATCGAGGAGGAGGACCTCGAGAGAGCATCTCATTGTTCTCGCCAGAACTGGCACAATTAAAAAAGCATCGCGACCAGGAAATTTATGCCGATTTCTCGAAGAAAAACAGTTCCTCATTTGGGTTCCTTTGTTCTAATTTCTGTTATTTGCGTTGTTTAAAAGTCCTACATTTCAATGAAGGGTCAAGCGAGCGGCACTACATGAATTCAAAGCAACGTAGATGGGACTGTGTAACCGTTGCTGACAAGCAAGAAAATTATTTAGATTGTTACATAAACTAGTTTTGTCGAGCTGTTGTTTGAAATATATCATATATTAGTTACTACACGAAAACATGAAAATAAAACAAATAAAATTTACACGTAAAATTTCTGTTTTATCATTTAAATTTTTCAATTAAAATAACTGGTAACACTAAACTCCTTAAATAATTTAGAATATTACTTTCATAAAATATTACTTTTTAAAAATTCTGAAAATTTAAATATGAACTTGTGAAGCATGTGGGATTTCTATTTTCTTGTTTTTAATTTTCAACGTATTCTGTAGTTAATTAAATTAAAATTAAAAAATTGTGAATTCTATTATAATCTATTTCTATAAAATTCAAACAAATTTATTTTTGGAAATGAGCAGTATCAAATGAATTTGCATGATATTTAGAAAGCCTTTAATGAAAATGTTTTTTTATTATGATTATTTGATAACATATAAAAAAAAAAATGATAATTTCTTAACAATTTTTAAAGACACAGTTTTTATTTTTTTAAAAATAACTATTATACTAATAATAAATATTTTAAATACAAGTCATTATTTTATAAATTTTTTATCATTTCAGGTTTTCGTCAAGTTTTTTTCAGGTTGAAAATACCGAGTAATACCTCGAAAACCTCCCAAAAATTGACTGTTTTTGAATTTTAATTTAATTAATCACAGAATATTTTGAAAATTAAAAACAAGACAATAGAAACCCCAGATGCTTCACAAGTTCATATTTAAATTTTCAGGATTTTAGATGCATTGGTAAAAGAAATAAAAGGTTTGCAGTCGCCTGCATTTGCTTGTGTCAGGACCTTAAGGAATTTCAAGAGGGTTCGCTTCACTGGTTCAAAAGTTAATGAGATGCATCAAACTGAGTAACGACGATATTTTGAGCCTTTTCCTTAGTTTGGTTTTAAGTTTTGGTTTCAAAATGTTGAGTAACTTTGAAAATTAAAAAATAGTCAAAATTGACAGTCACGATATTTTAAAATGAGATTGTTAGTAGAAATGCGAGTGTTAAAGAATTTCCTTCTTTGATAGTTTGTTGATATTTACTAATTTCGCAATAACTTAAGATCAATGTATTACTTTTTTTCCCTTGTTTATTACAGACAGATACTGTATCTACCTGTTCTGCTTTTATGTAGTTAAAATATTGATGATGGCACCATAAATGCTGATAATAAAACAAATGTCATTGCTTTTTCCTAAAATTAAAACAAATTATCGAAAGATAAATAAAGTTAAGGAAGTCCTGATTTTATCTGAAAATAATGTATATTAACAACCTACCATTTCCTTAAAGTTGGCAGTGAATAGTTTCACCTTAATGTGTTTGTAATCTCACTGATTTGCAGAATCACCTTTATAAACAATCACCAGAACGTCAGCATCGGTTTCTTATGGAATGATTTCTAATTTGGAATTTGATTGTTTATCTAAACTTGAAGTGTCATAGGACTCAAAATTGCTGTTTCGAGATTAATAGTTATGGGATCAACTAATATTCAGATGGTCCGAAATCAGCTGAACAATCAAGCATTTATAAACAAGGACATCATCTCAAAATAACTTAACAGAGTCTAATATTTAGCCCAGGAAGCCTTGCTTTTAAAGGCTCGTAGTTGTTTTTGTTTTGTTTTTTTTCGAAACTGCAAGTAATTAATATGTTTGGTATTCGTTATAATAATTTTGTAAATTTGTCAACAATAATCTCTGCTTAAAAAATATTTATATTACATTTATAAAATATATATTTGCAATCAAAATTTTATGATATTATGTTGTTTGGTATGCAGAATAATCATTACAACTTTCAGTTATTTTTTTTTTATTGAATGAAACATTTATTAAATTTAAATTCTATTCTTTTCCCTATTTCTATATGTTTCTATTTGTTAACATTGATAATTCCTGGTAAGCAAGGCTTCATTTATTTTTTCTTATTAAAATATATGGTCATCTTCTTTACATAAGATTTTAATCATTGATTGGGACTGACCATTCAGATTTGTTGATTTCTGTTTTTCATGTATGGTCCTGTACATCCTCTATAATTATTCTAATCCTTGTATATCTTCTGATATCCTGTATAGCCTATCTTCTATATCTTTTGAATGTAATCTTCTGTATCTTCTGTAATTACTGGTCTAATATTTTAATTTTGACAAATTTTGAAAATACATACTATTTTTTATAATATTTAATATAAACATGACTGTGATTTGAAGACGTTTTCATGGTTAACATGCGAGACATTTTTAGTGCTTTATATTTTTCTTTTCATACGATTTACGCATCTGTTAAAACTACAGGGAAAAATGGAAGACGAAAATAAGTTCCAACTGCAAAAAGTATGAAAGCACTGCTTTAAGTTTATTTTTGAACTGCTCACACTTTATTGTGCTTTTACAAGCTAATAATAATAAAATACAGACATTTACGTTACTTTGTTGTATTCTACACAATCACAGCACAAAGGATTGGAGGCGGAAGAATACAAGACGCCATTGAAGTAAAGCAGCAGCATTCTCAAAGTGGGTTGAAGTATAGTAATAAACCGCTTTATTTTGAAGTAATTTGTCAAAAAAAAAATTAAAATCAATAAATTCTGAACCGCTCTTATCAACAAGTAGTTTTATTAATTTTTATTAATCTGCTGAACTGAAAGCTGATCCCTGATACTGTTTGTTGAAGATAAGATAAGGATTGACTCAATTTTCTGATATCGAACTGTAAGAGCAGCCATGATAAATTTAGATTTGATTAGCTTGGGTTTTTCTTGTCTTTTTTTTTTTAACCTTTGCTGAATGATTAATTTTTGATGCTATCCTTTCGAATCTATGTCTGGCACGAAGTAAATATAACGCAAACAACCTACATGATTTGTTTCGTTGCAATAACTATTTCAATCTACAGGAATTAAAACACAAATATGGCTGCCTTGTTGAAACTTAATACTTAAAGATTAGAGAGAAATAAAGGGAGACCATAAAAGTTTTCATCTTCCGTATTTGCCATTGACTTTCTGCCTGAAAATTACTGAATTTTACATAACTTCGCCCATTTGCTTTTCAAAAGCTTCGAAGTTATTTTACTTTGAATTTTTACAACATTGTCGTTTAATAAGAAACAAATTTATTTTTTCACTCAATAAAATAAGATAAAATAACATAGCAAAAAAAAAAAAAATCGATTAGAAAAGCAGAAAAAGAATAAATTATCTTTTTCTTTGCTCCCTAGATGGCGCCCCATGCCTGAATTAATTTTCTTAGTTTTTGAATAGATTAAAAAGACATGTTTTGTAGCTGATTATTTAAGAGTAAACAACCGAATATTCCACTATCTGTTAGAAACTGTTAAATTGATGTAAAATAATTGTTATTAAAGCTAACGCAAACAACTCCGGTTAAGGCGTGTATTTTACATTTATTGTTGGGTACATCTAAAGGAATCGCAAGGTCACAGATCTGGAATTTTCTATTGTTAACTGCGTCGGATTTACATGAATAGTTGCCTAAGAATAATTTTACCATATTCTTATAACTATAATAAAATTTGTTTGCCTTTAGTGGATAATAATGTTTTATTATAATAATATTCTTAAGTCGAAAGCAGATTAAGGAAGCTATCCATTGTAACTTAATTGTTTTATTCATGGAAAATATTTTAATTACTGCTAAATTAGAAATTAGAAATATTGTGTAGTTTTTCTCCTCGTATTTAAGGGTTAAGGGAATCTTACATATAAACGTCAAAACGTCTTCGTTACGTCATGACTTTCTATTGACTTTTCCTACTTTTAAAAGATGACGGATTGCTCTCATTGTTTTGTATTACGACAGAACAAGTTGTTGACGTGTATTGGTAAACTAAACAGACCATTAAAAATTTGCCGCAATCATTAGTAATAAAATTATTAATATAAATTAAAATAAATTAATTCAACGAATATATATTATATTGTTGTTATCCGTAAGAAGAAAAGGAATTTTTTTCTGTGTAATCTTATTGATTTTAATTATTTCAATGCTGAAATTCATTTTTAACAAAATCTGCAGATGTTTTAGGTATTCAAATAATAAGAAAAATAGCTAATTATTGGAATTATTTACTTAGTTATTTCTTAAATGAGATGCGTTAATTTATGTCATATTACTAATCTTTAATTATTTAATAATCCGTATTACATTATTTAACAATTATAAATTAGTTTTAAAATCAAAATAGGTCAATCGTATGTTCGATATTTTTTTCTTCAATTTTTTGCCTTTTAACAAAAATGCTGCAAAAAACTGAAATTAATTAATTCAACCTTTTTTGATTATCTAAAACGCGATAATATACTTAAAGTAACAATGTTAATAATTTATAAGTAAAAATTATTGGTTATCGGATATCAAAAAATAACCAAGTTAAAATCAAACGAATGATAAATAGCGTTTAGGACGTCGTACTTCGTTTCAAAGCACAAGTGTTTATTACTGTCTTGTTTTTCCGTTTCGTTTTTCCTTCATGTTTCGTTGACGTTTACATATTTGCAATTCGAAGATAATGCTGAAACATGATTCTATTAAATATATTGCGTAGATCAATTCATTATATAAGATCGTCCAGGTTCCTTTGGCAATCATCCAACCCTGACTGTCAAGTGCTTCACCACAGTACTCAATTGAGATTTGGCTGTGGCCTCTCGTTTTTTGACTTGATTCATATATAGGGTTGATGGAACAGGAAAGGAAAAAATAGCAAAAGCAAGAATATAATTGGCGTACCAGCTTTCGCACACCCTCATTGGGAAGAACGTATAATTTTTAATTTTTTTTTTAATGTTACTTCAACATGCACTATACAGGGTGTCTCAAAATACTGTACTAACGCTTCGATAGTTAATACATCAAAGTGTTAGTGCATTTTTTTGAGACACCCTATACAATGTAGTTTTACTTATTTTCCTATTTTCTTTATTTCTTAGATTATTCAAAATATTACTTTATTATCACAGAATGAATAAAAGATTGTAGTAAACTTGCAAGTAATGAAGTCGATGTGACGGCAAGAATGTTCACTAAACAACAATACAGAAAAGAAGTTCAGAAGAACTGTTATTTCTTTTCTATTATGTTATTTCTATTTTTTATTTTTATTCATTGCTTTTTTTTTTTTTTTTTTTTTGAAGAAAGTTGGGAAAACGACAAACGAAAAACCTGTATTCATATTTAAATTATAATATACACTGAATCCGAAGAGTAAAAATTTTCTATTTTCTAAAAAAAAAGAAAATACGAATTAAATCCGCGTTATTTCCTTAATTAGTTAAATCGGATTAATTTTATTCGTGTAAAAAAACAGCGCCCAATGATTAAGATGTAGTTTTAGAACAGAAATAGGGTAGATATTCATTGTGTGGTTTCCATTGTTTTTCTGTGGTAATTTTGTTGATTTCTGGACAGATGTCCATTATTTTGGGAAAGATAGATGTTCTGTAGTCCTCGAATGTACATACCAAGTTTCAACAAGATTCATCCAGTGGTTCGAAAGTTTTTCGGGGAGAAGAACAGGCACAGACAAACTGACTGGTTTGAATGAACCTCACTTTTTTCAGTTGGAAAAGATAAAAAAAAAGCTGGAAAGAAATAAAGATACTGCAAAGCTGGAAATCGTTGTGTAAAGAATTTCGATTTGCTCGAATGAGATTTTACTATATTTTACGTATTTTTATAAAACAAATATGAATAAATAGTAGGTTTGTAAAGAGGTCTAAACGATAGACCTGTACACACTAGCATTTTCATAACTTTGTAGCAGAACGCAAAGGGATGCTTACCAATTTGGAAAAAAAAAAAGATTGAGAAAAATGCTTTATACGGATATTCCGTAATAAAGCCTTAATAATTTTCTTTATTTGTAGATATACTTATTTATTCATATGTTTTATGTTGATAAGAATTTGGTAATTTTGTGGATATATTGTATGTATTCCAATGGCATTTCGACTTTGTCTCTCTGTTAATAAGCGAAAAACAGTTGAAAAACACACTTTTTTTTATTTTTTAAACCACGATAATAAAAACACAATGAATTGAAATGTAAACTCTTTTTAACTTTCGTCTTTTTTAACATTTGGAGAAAAGAAAGCTTTAAAATTCTTTGAAAAATCTTTCTCTCTCGTCTCTGTCGACTCAAAATAGTAACTTGATTGCCTGACCAAAACCATCCATCGCGTCCAATTTTAGACCCAATTGGAATCAGATGGTTTGTACGGAAACGGGACGAAAATAAAAATACCAACACTCAACACAGAACAGAAGAAAGAAGAAAAAAAAAATAGGCGGGGGCAGGTTTCTATACTTTCAGGTCTGTGGCTCATTTCTCGAGAATTTAACCCTAGTCTTTGGTATCGCCTGTCTTTTTTAGGCAATCCCTCACGCTAAAATATTGTAATGTGCTGATAAAATTAGGCTACTGGCTGAGTGACAGTTAATGCACAGACTGGAATGTCCCCAGTAATAAAGAAGAATTTCAACAAGTAACGGGATAGCAAACAAGAATTCTCTACAACTAAAGCTTGCAAAGTGATTGATTATTGTAACTAATTTGCTGGTTTGTTTAAGTACATGTGGACAGTAAATCACAAATCCACAGGGATTGCAGCTATCATTTCTGTGAATTTTTATACAGAAAAAAACATTACAGTTCGTTGTATTATCTGCCTTTATTTCATTCAGTGTTCTTTTTTTTTTTTTCGTAATAAATCACAAACCACTGTTTCTTGAGACATTTTTTTCTGTGGTTTTTTTATTGTACAGAAAGACATTACATAGTTCAATACATTATTTGACGAAACAAAAAGTGTTTCGGTGGCACTTTTCATAGAACTTGTTAACGCTACACCTACTTCATATTTTAAAAGCAATATTTTGAAATTGGTAGTAACGTATAATAGAAATGTAGAAATTCAAATCGTAAATGTACTTGAAGTTCTTAATAATTGTCATTGCTTTACCAATGGTGAGAGACGTTGATAAATTATTACTGTCTATGACTTAGATGCAAAATTGTCTAAAAAATAGGCCTACTTAATAAAAAAAAAAAAATAATAAATTTTTTTTATTTCGATAACTGCACGAAATTATTGGAAATACACTTTGATTTTGCTTAAAAACTCCTTTGCAGAATTAAATTACAATGAAAAATGGCAACTGGTTATTCCTTATGTTAGTGTGATTATAAAATCAGTTGTTAAATATCTTGATCATATCAATTTGTAGTCATGAAAAATCATTTATGCAGTTGTAAGCATTTGTGGAGTTTGGGAGTATATTAAACACGAAGCCTTTTTTTATTTTTAAATTTTTTTAAGTTCTGTCATAAGTCTCGATCTGAATGTGAATATTCTTTCAGTCAATCCTTGGTTTAACCTCTGAGTAATAACCTTTGTGTTAGTGTTCGTTGTAGGTGGTTTTTCATCGCCCTCTCGATGCTTGTAGGGAAAAGCTGGATCTGGTCCCTTTGCTTTGTATGGACATATCAACACAACAATAACAAGAGCGGACTTAAGCGGTCCAATGAATCTTTTATTGCGTCAATAGAAAAACCCGACCTTATGTTGAATGGAGGAAAGCCCTGCTTGTTGATTCTGCTCTCTTTAATGTGCTGTTAGCAGTAAATAAAAATAGAAAATAATAAATTGATGAATTCCACATTAAATTCTTGTAAACATAAATACTATTTAATGTAATTAAATTTTTTAAATTCGTAAAAAAAGAAAAATAATAATTATTTTTTTATATATGTATTATTTTATTTGTTACTTTATGAAACGCTATTTAAATAATATAACTATTCAGCTTATATTTGCTAGTAATTTATAAATTAAAACAGAACTGTTTTTTCAGAATTTTTTTTAATTATTTTTTTTTATTTTTTTGCAAAGTATATTTTTTAGCTTAAAAAAAAAGTTAGTTTTATAATAAGGAATTTAACGTGTACCTTCCTTGGCTATTAGAAGCTTTTTATTTATTTACTTAAAATTTACTTATAATTATAAATTATTCATTTACTTATAAATGAAAATTATATCATTAAATCAGCCTTAAAAATTTGTTTTATTAACATTGATTTCAATTACGCTTTGGATTTTGTTCACTATTGTGAAGTCAAAGAATCTCCCACGGAAAGATATCACGGATGCTATACAAGATATTTTATGACCTGCTATAAAGAAAAAAAGAAAAAAAAAATGTTTTTTGTTTTTTTATGTTTTTTGCTATTTCCTCAAATTCAATAATTTATATTACAGTTATTAACAAAGAACTTAATTAAAATTCAAGTAAAAAGCTTAATTTATCTTTACTAAGTATAATTTACTGATTTAAGGTAATGACATTATAATGTAGGACATACGTTTGACGTGCGTTGATATTTATATCAGATTCGTTTCCCCATTTTTATTTTTGTTTATTTTCTAGTGAATTCTTTGTCTTTTTTTCTATAATTCTCTGATCCTTCGGCAATCACGACGTTGACCCATATTCCGAAACCAACTTTTAAAAGAAAGAGAAAAAAAATGAAATAAATAATTCGTGATTTCAAAACAAAAAAAAGAAAGATAGAAAAGTGAACCACAAATCTGTTAATCTGGAACACTTGGAATATTCAAGAAATAAATGAATTCAAATAGAGCTGGACAGGTTTGCACAAATAAGTCCTATGATTACTTATATAATGTTTGTTTTTAATTTCTTATGTTTGTAGCCTGAATTTCAAGGACAGGAAAGAAAATAAAGTTCTACAAAAAATATCTAAGCTTCAGTTATTATTAATTTGGACGTTAATGATTTAGAAATGACAGAAATGGTTAACTACGCTCTTATAACATATCAGTGTATTGTGTCACAAACACTGTCACATATTTGTAAATTTTAATCTTGACATTATGTAGGTCTGCGTCTTTTTAAATTGCCTCCAGATTTATACTTGCTAATATACAGGGTGTTTCGGAAATGATAGACAAAGCGAAGAGATA
>JAFIDM010006943.1:15624585-15634716 GCA_023159025.1 Thereuonema tuberculata | reverse complement strand
GAAAAGAAATCGATGAAAATATAAAAATAGTCGACATTAAGATCAATGTTCTGTTAAATTCCTCATACGAAAATAATTCGTGGAATTTAATGCACTCAAGCTTTGTGTTTTTATAAAATTGTGTTTGATAAAAAAACAAAACAAGAAAAAAATCAGCAAGAACAAAATTTGGCCGAAGATCAAAAGTAATAAAAGTTCATTGTAATTGTCTTAGTAGTAATTTCGTTCACATCTTTTTATTTTGTAATTATTAAAAAAAAAAAAAAATTGAGGTCCTCTACAAATTTTTCTTTTGATCTCAAAGTAATCTTATCTTATACTTAATATATACAGCTGAAGAGTTTGTATGTTTGAATGCGCTAATCTCAGGAACTACCAGTCCGATTTGAAAAATTCTTTTTGCGTTAGATAGCCCGTTTATTGAGGAAGGTTATAGACTATATAACATCACGCTACGATCAATAGGAGCGGAGCTGTAAACATAAACGTCAACCAACGGGTGCGGTGACGGGGCGGCTTGGCCGCAGGACGAGAACCGAACATTATTGAGAAGGGCCGAATTTAACGCGGGTGACACCGCGGGGCACAGCTCGTAATAATATAATTTGTTATTTTACATCAATTCATGTTTTTATCTTGTAATTTTTTTTCTCCTATATCATTTACTCATTTTCATGCAAAGCTAAAGATCGAATTGACAACTTGAATGAATAACTTCCTCCCTCGTATCGTAGTGGCCCTCTAAAATATTATGATAAAAACAGACATCTGCTAAAAGACAATAATAAAACTGTTAGCATTAATGCTGTCAGATTTTGAGCCACTGCGGAATCTGTTGGTTTCCGTCCAGCTCTCATCATCGTTTTCGCCGAAATTTCGGCTGTAACTGCCGAAACTGTTCAGCGAAATCTCTGAATAGCGCTTTTCTGTTTAACTCTGCTTCTTTCCGATTATTGCTGTCTCTGTTTCAACAAGCTTAGCAGTTGTCTGTTATAAGTGTAAGTCATAGTTAACTTAAACAGATTTACTTTCAATGGACAAGAATAAATTGAGACAAAAAAAATAAACAACCGAAATAAATTGCCAGGAGTGATTCCGAAATTGTGTTTCACCGATTCGTCGTATTTTCGGGCCAAACTGTCGTTTGCTGTTCTTCGGAATAATTTTTCTGTTTGTTGATGGAAGCTGGAATTCGGAAACCCAGTCCGGGAATTCGTATTCAGGTCATGGAATTCGCTGACTGCAGCAATGGAACTAGGGTGGACATGATTAAATTTTTACGCCTTGAAAATGTTAGTCGCGGGGTTTGAGAAAGCAAGAATTCCATCGGATTTCCCAATATTATTTGGAAACGAATTTCCAAGAAAAATTAATATTTCCCATGACCAGTTATACATAGATACACAAAAAAAGAACATTGGCAAGTGAAGCAGAGTATATTGTATATCACAATGTACTCGCTGTGTAACACTTCCGTAACTTATACCTATAAGATTTTTACTTCTATAAGATGCTAACAATATTTAATATGATGTACATATATTTAATATACATATTTTCTATATAATAATAACTTCATTTTGGTCAAGTTTGTTACGAAGAACTATTTAAGATGGTAATGCTGTACTGTATGTTCGATTCCAGTACGCTAAGTTATTTTGCGATCGAAGATTTAAATATAAACCCGACCATTTCAGCATTTTCAAATATTCTATCCACTTAGAATGAAGAAATCTCTTCGAGGGTTTTTTTTTTTTCCTTTGATCTACAGGTTTCTTATTTGAATCCAACAAAATGAATTTTTATTTACTTGTCTACCAAAGATATATTTTCTTTTCTTACTCTTTGGATCAAGTTTAGGATCAATACATTTCAATTTCTTTTGTAGGTTAATAAAAAACTTTTATATAATTCCCCAACTGTATTGGAAAAGAAAAAAAAAAAAACATCAAAAAATTAAGATATGTTTTCTTCTGTGTAATTTAAAGTATCATTGCAGTCTGAACAAATGAAACACAAAATTAATAGATCTTATTGTTAGGAGATTAACTTAGAAAATTTAATGTAAGGATAATTATGAATATATTGCTGCAGATCTTTTATTTCAGTGATTCCTAATTTACTTTTGAACTGCCTTTTTTTTTTTTTAATACCTTCTCTCCCCATCGTTAAGTGTTTTTTAAAATTTACATTTTCATCACCACACTATGAATTATTGTTAATGAGTGTGTGGATATTAAATTTTAATATATATATAAAAATGTTTTTAGTATACAGAAAAAAACTGGAAAACTTGTGTACGAAAACATATGTAAAGTATATATTTTATTAGAAGTTACGAACTCCTAACAAACTACTAAGGATCGCGTCCCATCATTCAAGATACACTGCTTTAATCTTGTATTATAACAGAATGTTGACAAAATACAACTATAAATTAATTCAACTATTCGTAACTTCATTGAATAGGTTTTATTTCAAGACTTCCGGGTAGAAAGTGATCTTTTTCTTCTTCAATGTTGAAATCGTCTTTGCATCAGGTGTTGACATGTGAGTCGTCCTCGGTGGTCAACAGGAAAATTGGTAATGAGTAAAACAAAGCATCAATACTGTTCTTTGAGGTTGATCATTTAACTGTCAGAGATTTCACCCTCGTGTGACACTCGCCATCAGTGTGTTGATGGATTGGCGCTTTCCTTGTGGGAGAAATGGCGTTCGAAAATATATATATATATCTATCTCAATGGCGCTGTCCATTTAGTACAGCACTTAACGCCATTGATGCGACCAATCCATAACCCCTCCCTCCTATGGAGGGGAAACGACGTCTAAGAAATTTTAGTATTGTTATTCTATTTCTTTTATTATTAACCAGAATAGCATTCTTAATACACCAAAATATCAGATATTTACTGTCCTCCAAATGAGAGATGGCCGCCCTGTTTTTGTGAGATCTGCGCATGTATGATCGATTAGTCTGGTCAGGCACTTCCGTCTGATTTTATGACAGGACGCCGCCATGACAGTAATCGCTTGTTACTTTGCAAAAGAGCATTGTATTTATAAATAATATATATTTATTTATTTATATAAATGCTTATTGTTAGCAACTGGTATTGAAATAACGCTAAATAGTCGAGAGAAGTTTTAATTTGGCGTTATCAACATGTCTTTCTCAGTGAAAACAGACGACGGGCGTCCATTGTGACAGGAAAACATAATTGATCAGCTACCGGAAGGGCTGCGCAGTTCAAACTTCCGCTGGCCATCTCTCATTTGGAGGACAGTAAGAATATCAGTTTTTGTCCTTTTAACATTTGCCTCATAATATTCTTGATTTTTTTTCAGTATTAAAATCACTGGACTACCGGACCCACAGTCACTTTTTAATCTCCAATAATCATGTAATTTTTAAAGAACAATTGTACAATTGTAATTTTTTTTTACGTATTTTTGAACTTTTTTTTTATTTTATTCTATTAAAATGTTCTCCGTATAATTTTTTTTTTATTAAGAAAGAAAAGGTATTGCAAGTCAAATTGACCACCACAGTTGATCACATAACTATTTTATATTGGTGAATTTAAATACAGTAAGATTATAATCTGTTATAAGCTTGTCTTTCATTTAGGCCTTAACAGAATAATTACTAGTCTTGTCTATTAACCGCATTTCGTTTTAGTTTATTCATCTCCCTTTTCCTCTTTCATCGTCTTCTACCCGAGATGTGATTTTTGCGAAACAAATGGGACCATGTTTATTGATTTTCCAACCCTTTTTACCTTGTGTGATTCTTGACATTTTGAAAACGATTCACCAGACCTAAGATTCGTTGATTGTTTTTGATTTCTAGGTTGATAATTGGCCTGTGTTCAAAGGAGACGAAAAATCCCGAACTACTATTACAGGAAATGCATTAAATGTCGACAGCAAAAATCAGTGTATTAATGCACCTCGTGAAATGCCTTCTTAGGTTATTTACGCGGAAGAATGTTGTATTGATTTTTATTCCTTTTGTGCAGAACTGCGTGGAAATCGTATGGAAGAGTCATCAAATAAAGTGAATCTGCACAAAATCACTCGACTTTTTGTAATTCCTTTGTTTTTAAATTACGTTTTGCAAAAAAAAAATCAAATCAGATTTTTTTTTTTGAATTTTTTTTTCTGAATTAAAAAGAAGTTATTTAATTTTGAAGCACAATTTTTATTTAATTACGACTGCATTTTAGATGATTAAATTTATCAATAATGATTTTCAATGAGAACTTTTCCTTTTTTTTTTTTCTTAAATATAAATATAGTATAAATATAGGAATTTGTGAATAATAAATAATTATTAACAAAGCTGAACAAACACAGAATCATTCTAATATTACTTTTCTCGACATAATTTTTTATAGAAATAAATGATATCACAATTGTGTAGAACCTTTAATAACGATTTATAACAATTATGTTAGCTCAATAAAAATTAATAATAACACTATTATTCCACTAATTACATGTAATCAACACGAATTACTCAAAATTTTAAGTAGTTCAATTTTGTGATCGTGGTAAATTTATTCTTTATTTTATTTATTAATAGAATTACTATTTTTAACAATTGTTTTTCTTTTTTTTTCTTTTTCGTTTTAATACGAATAATGAGAATGACCTGTTCCTAATGTTATTGTTGCAATATTCTCTACACTTTTGGATATGATAATTAATTTATGTTTACTAAATAGTTATTTCATTAAATTAGGAAAATGCACTAACTAGTTACACATTCTTTTATAAATGAATGTATTATATCAATTCTTCATTTTTTTTTTTTGAGGTTTTTGTCGTTAAACAAAATCTGTAAGTCTGAGAACTTACTTGATATTCAGAACAAAAAAAAGCCGAAAAAAATACTACAGTATTAGTAATTCCAAAATAACTTAACTATTCTTCCCTAAATATTTACATGTATTTCATTTAAATTTATTAACATTTCACCCTTTATTCTACCGCAAAATAGGCAGAACCGTCAATTTCTTTCTTTCTTTTGTGAGAGGGAAGTAATGTTACATTCCATAGCATCTTTAAATGCTGATATTGAAAGCAAGAACCGAGAAGTGATGCATGCGTAAATATACCTGGCCATTGACACAGACACACTCACGCCAATATCCCCCGAAGGCCATTTTCTGTATCAATAGCTTCGCAAACTTTCATCTCGACTGGCTCTTTAGATAAATTTTTACTTTAAATATTAAAGAGTCTTCTAGAAGTTTTAATAGAACTCAATTCTTGTAACTGCCGAGTAGTGCAGCTGATTTTTACTTATCACTTAAATTATGTTGAATATCAGTGAAAAGAAACGTGTCAGTAGTCAAACTTGAATAAATTCTTCTATTAATAAATAAATAAATAAAGTAAGCATATTGTTACATGCACTGGAAACTTGCTTATAATCTTATAGTCTACCTGATATTTTTTCCCCCCAGAATTCTGATTATTTCTTTATGAACCAAATCAAATTCAGACGCGGAAGGATATGTTAAAAGTGAAGTGAAGCGTCTGCAAACAAAAGTTAAAGAATATATATAGATTAATTAGAAATTAAGTAAGGAATAAATTATTTGCGTGAATTCGTTCTTATCATTGATATAAAATACTTTTTTCAGTCTTCATTCTTGACTAAAAGTTTAAATTACACAATTCAGTAATCGAAAAGTTTTTAAGAACTGTTAAGCAAATTAGAACCTATAAGACGCTAATTGTAAATTGATCGAAATATACTGGAACAAGTGACGATACTGAAGTATTTAGGCCATCAGTAATGCGATGGTTGTCATCAGGTGTGACTTAGATTCAGAATACAATGCATAGGCGATACATACATATGTATTTTAAAAATGATGGACTAGTAATAGAAACTGATACTGAAGTGAAATGGATGATTTAAAGCTGTTTCAGAATTAAAATAAAAACAAAGTATCAGAGCAATATGAATAGAAGAGGAGTCATCTCTGGGCATTTCCTATTTTTATGTATGTTAATAAAGTATTCGGTAGCAGATTATTATTATTGTACCAACGTGTTTATCAAGCAAATAAGTACAGGTACTCCTCACTTTACGACCGAGTTCCGTTCGGACGACTATGTCCTTAAGCGAATTGGTCGATAAGCGAGGAGCTTGCGCCGGGAATATAGGATCGTTGTAAAATTATAAAATTATAAAAATTATGCAACAAACTTCAAATTTATTCATATGTAATATTATCTTTTGTTTATTTGGTTATCTGGAGCTGTAGAAAGTTCAGGTAAGGGATTTGACGACGATGAAATAGAAGTTGTACCTTCAAGGGCGGAGGTCGTAAGTGCGAGTGGCCGTTAAGCAGATAGGTCGTAAAGTGAGGAGTACCTGTATGCGAAATATCTCAGTATTTACAGAATAATTTGGAGTATTAAGAAGTTAAAGAAAGAATTTAAAGTACACAGTAATTTGCAAACCTTATACGTAAGATAATAATATTAGCATTGTTGGTGTTAATACTAATAAATTATGACACACCGCGCCAAAGTGAAAATGTTAAGTAAAACACTCAAAAGATTTCTGTACGCTTAAAAAACAAATAGAGAAGAATATGAAATTGAAGATATTAACAACTGAAATGGAATGAATGTAACATAGAGAAGATAGAAATAAGTGAGTTTCTGAAACTGGAAGAGACTGAATTTCAAAAGGAAAAAACAAGAACACATTTAAAGAGGAATGACACTTGGGAAACAAGAAAACAAGTGATTTAATACGTTGAAGGAATGGAAATTAACTCAAACGTAAAACTGATTCTTAAGAAATTATTTTAATTTGAGTGACAAAGACAGAAAAATAAAAGGTCTTAAGTTTCGTAGTTTTAACTTCCCTCTACAATATTCGAAACAGACTTGACAGTTTTGCAGAAACATGTAACTTAAAAGATAGATTTTCTAAAGCGCAAAATTTTTATCTAAAATCAAAATTAAGATCAATGATAGTTTCTTAATTTTGTTTTGAACTTGATTATTTAGGTTGGTGGTTCGGCGTATTTAAAAGATGGCTGGAAACGACAATCTTAACACTTAAATGAAGCGACATGATGTTTCTGAACAAATGTAAATGTGATATTTTAAGCTCTGATAGTCTTTATATTTTTTAAAAAAAATGGATTCCCTTGCCTGACTTTGAGTAGTTTTCTTGCAAGCTGAATTGCACGTTCAGTATCAGTAAGCTTACTGGTCATTTACTCTCATAGCAGAAATCGCAACAATAGAAGCAACAATTCGCAACATGAAAACTAAGAAATCAAAACTCCTATTGTTGCAAATTAGAAGTTTCTGGTTTCACTACTTTTTATTTTATTACTATTTCCGGGCACTGATTTTGAGTATAAGATTTTTAACTACAAGACAGTGAAAATATTTAATAAAAAACACAAAGTTCAGTAAAACAAATGTAATAAAGCTACAAACACGAATGATATGTTAACGAAAGTATCTTTATCTGCTGATATTATATTTCCTTTTATAACTTTTCAGTTTCAAGCAGATTCCAACCAAACCTTTCATTACCATAAAAGTGGTTAGTGGTCTAATTTCGATGTAAGAAACAAGAAATTATCCTCCTCCTACGCACTGAGATGCGTGTGACTTCAAATGGAACATACCAATCTGCTAACCTCAATTTGTCTCAATACCTCGTTTCAGTAGGAAGGGAAAATGAAGAAAGGCAGGAAAAAAAGTTCGGTGACTTGTTCTGTACCTTTTTTCTTTGGTATGGGTGGCAGCAGATGACCGAATCCTTTACCTGTCACTCACGGCTCGGAAAAGAAGTGCATTACACTTGACTGTTTTAGTAATGAACAAATCTGGTGGTGCTGTCGCGATGTCAAACATATTGAACGTTTTTAATTGAGGAGATGGTTTTATTTTTTCTTTTAATCATTTCTTAGCGAATTGAATATTAAATATAACGACCCAGAGATTTAGGTGATCTGAACTAAAAATATTTTCACTTCTTAGCAAACTATGAAATTAAAATCTATTTATTATATCCTTTTACAAGTTCTTTAACCAATTCTATCTTTAAATTCAAGAAATTGATTTTTTTTTTCTTAAATAACAAATATAAGTTATTATTGTATTATTTAGCCTAAAATAAACAAAAATTAAAAACTAAAACAATATTTACTGTTTGTTATTATTTATCTTAATACTTTAATAAAACAAAATTAGAAATATTTGATGGACATTTAAGGGATTTCACTCATCTTGTCAAAAAATAAATAAATAAATAAATAAATAAAAAGAAATAAAATAAAGAATAAAAAAAAAAACCAACAACTTACATTTGCTTGTACAAAGCCGCAGAGGTCATTTTTTACATCTTAACACTAATATTTTTTTAGAAATAACTACATATTTATAAAAACATAAAAATTATTTTAAACATTCAGTTCAGATTATATTTGAACTATGTTTTTCAAAGAAATATTGTTTATCTGGACGTTGATTACATTTGAAGTAAATTTTGTTTGGCTTTTTGTAATTTATTTATTTATTTTTTGGTCTTGCCAAGAATTTGTACTTAAAGAAGAACTTATAAATGTAACTTTCCTGAATTTGTAATAACATGATGAAAATTAAAGCTACAGTCGCAATTTATAAGTTAACTATCTTCATTTATAAACTATGAACTAAATTTAGTTCTTCGTCTTTTTATTTTATTGTTTTTTCGAAGTTTCAAACTTAATATCTGAAATAAACGTAATGTTTAAATTGGTTTAATTTAACTTCTTGAAAGAAATTAATCATACAAGGAAAGTAATTCGTTTTATTTTATATCAGTGGGAAAATAAACCAATCCAAGGAACAAGTAATCATCGGTAAGACCTAGTTTGTAGTGAAATCCATTTGGTCGGAATAATTATAACAAAGACGGCTTAGAAAAACCGTGACATGCAGACCTGTTTAGTTCCATTTACCACCACTTTAACCAATTCTGTCCTAAAATTTCAGAATTTTCGTTTCAGGCTTTCAAATTTTGTTTTATTTCATCCAAAGTTAAATTAAACTTCGTGCCTTAGAAACGATTTTTACTTCACTTTACCCTTTTATTTATTTGAGTATTTTAACTATTTATAGTTTCTTTGGGATTAACAATTTTCATGATAGAAACTGTATCACTGTATATAAACAAATTGTAAAAAAAATATATTAGGAACTTAGAAATATTAGAAATTCATAATTTCTACGAATTTTTCTAACTCAAATTGAAGACACTAAAAATAAAAAGTAGAAATTTACTATAAGAGTTATGTGATATTATTTTTAAGTTTAGTATTTAAAATTGTTATAAAAAATTTAGAAAAAAAGCTACCTTATATGAGTTTTTGAAAATTTTCCTTTACAGTTACTATTATTATTATTATTATTATCATTTACAGACCGTATCCATTTACTTTAAAATTTAGATATATGTTCCTCAAATTCCATTTTTTGTTTCGTTTTGACATCTTATATAAGTTCATGGTTTGAATACAATCGTAGTTTTTGGGTCTTTTTCTGTTATAAGAGAATCTTGATATAACGAAAGATTGAAAGTATTTTGAGAAACTGAGTTAAAAAATAAGTAATTAGAGAAAAAAATATTTATTATTAATGGCTAGAAAATTATAATGTCGTATTGTAGACTTTTTTTAATTTGTTTTTTATTTTTTATTTAGCGAATCTTATGTTTAATCTAACCATTTAAGATATTCGAACTTCTGGTTTTTTTTTTGGTTTTTTTTTGCATTTTCTTCATTTCATTTACTTTTTACATTCTTTTTAATGCAGCACGAAAATGCCTTCTTAACTCTAAAAAGCCGTTCTAAAATCGTTTGACGCAATTATATTTTTATAAATTTTTAATATTTACTTAAAATCCTGGATAACCATTGTCTTGACTGTAAAAGTTTTCTTAAAAATACTCTCTTCTCGCAAGTCCCTTTTGCTAAAACATATTTTACCTTTACAGCGAAGATACTAAATCTTCAAATGTAAGAGGAAAATCCCCATCGGTATCTATTCTTACGACCAGCAACTACTTTCATTTTTACAAATAACAATTCTCCTCGGAGG
>JAFIDM010006943.1:15581805-15624485 GCA_023159025.1 Thereuonema tuberculata | reverse complement strand
GTTTGAATCTAGAGATCCTCTTTTTAATAATTATATTTTATATAATCCCAAATCGCTGTCCAGCTATATATATATATATAAATCTAACAGGCAAAACTCAAAGCAACCTCTTCGAGTTTCGCAAAGCAAAGATTTCAATCAATCATTTGCAATTTTGAAATTTAGAAAGTATAGAATATAAGAATAAAATAAACTTATATTACTAAACATATAAAGCCGGACAGTGATTCGGGATTTGAAAACGCTAATACCAAAAAACAAATCACTGTTTCTATAGAGATATAATCAAATTATCTCCATGTCGTCAGCGGCAAAATTTGGAAAAAATTTAAAAAAGAGCAAAATCTTGATATATTGCGTTTTAGTTTTCTAAATTGTTTCCAAATTTTGCTAATGAAGACGTGGAGGTAATTTGATTATATCTCCATAGAAACAGTGTTTTGTTTGTTGGTATTAGCGTTTTCAAATCCCAAATCACTGTCTATTTATATAATAATTTAAATGATTTTAAGTAATTAATACTAAAAGGATATTAATCATATTGTAATAATAAAATAAAAAAATTACAATACTTTTATAAAGATCTTAATAATAAAATGGCAGCATAGGGAGAAACAGCGCTAGTGGGTGTAAGGCCCTAGAATACCAAAGGACTTAAATTATAATCTACATACATTCAATATTAAGTTACATCAGTGGAAAACAGTCATAAATGTTTTAGAAAGACAAGCTATAATTATTGCATTGCTAGATCTCTTAGGTGGAATTCGTTCTATTCTTGGGAAACGTAGGATTATTTGTTCCTGACATTTGTCTAACATTAGTTTTACCCTTTACTTTATTATCTTTCTGCAAGAATACACAATATTCTGATTAGCACCAACTCAGATTCAATTACTGTTTCACACTGTTCCCGCTGGGGGACATCACAATTCCTGGTGAAGAAAAAAAACAGCAACTTTTCATATAGTTAACTGCTTATTATGTCGTTAATCCCTTCGCAGGTTTTTTTTTTTCCTCCGTAAATCTTTTTATAGTCTTGGTTAATATTTTAGCAATTTATGAGATTCACAACACTTGTTAGGCCACCAGTACTCTCACCACTGCTAATTATATAGTTGCTAAAAGAAAACCGTAGCTGATAAGAGGATTAGGACTTGTTTTTCCAGAATCCTTTTCTTTATCAACACCTTTTTAAAAAGATATCAAGACATTTAAAACACGTGAGACTGTGTTCAGAATAAAGAGCGACTTGAAATCTCAGCAGATAGAGTGGTTACCTGATGCTATCATACGTAATAATAGTTTTTCATGGTTATTTCTAATTGAAGAATAGGTGTTTTTGTGGTAAAATTAAACCCACAAGTATCATACTTCTTTCTATTAAGACAATTTTCGTTACGTAATCTAAATAATAACGTATAATAAAGTTTCCTATATAATAAATTGTTTTCACTTAAAGATTAAAACTTAGAACTTACAATTTCCAAGTTGGAAACTTTTAATTGGGAAATCTAAGTTGATAAATATTAATATTTGCTGTACAAATGTAGAAATGAAGTTAGATTTCGTTCTCAAAGACTTGGGTTGAAATTTACATTTATTTAAAAGCGATTAAATTAGTAAACAAAGTAAAGCAACTAAGCGAAGTTTTATTAATGTATAATGATTATTAGACGCTCAGTGAATTATATGAAAAATAAAAAGAGAGGATATATTTTATTCTGACTTTCTCCGTAAGTTAGTTATTTAAAGAATGAAATGTCAAATTTAGAAAATCAGATTGATGGATATTAGAACTGAAGTATCCAGCAACTCATGGACATAAATTTAAGTTGCTTTTGTTTGGATGATCTAATATTTAGAAAACTTGGTGAAAAAAATTTAATTTGTTTACAAATTTTCAAAGATTACAAAAACTTTTCAAGAGATATATAGTCGTAAAATTTTACAAAAAAAAATCATAAAAACCAAATTAACAGTTTTTGAAATATAACACAATTACAAAAATCAAGTAGGCCTATATATATATTTTTTATTACTGTCACATGGAAAATACCCTTTTAATTTATTACTAAAATAACTTTGAAACTGCTCATTCTTTCTCTGCCTCTTGTTAGTGTGTGGATTTTGATTTAAATGTGACAGTAAGGAGTGTGTTTTAATTGTGTGCCTGTTGCGCTCGGACGGATATATTTCATTAGCTTTTGTTCCGACTTTTCAAGGCTGAAGATATTTCGAAACTTGGGATGGATGAATATGGATATGAGTGTCGCCTCGGTTTAACAGCTCTGCAGTCACGTGATCAAGACGGAAGTAGCTTGCAACCTTTAAATTGGGTCAGTCAAGTGTCCTCGGGATGGTTCGTCGAAGTAAACACTTTCTTAATTGCTTAAATTGCTTCTTTTTTTTTATTTGAGTGTAACTTTCATCTTTTATTTGTAATTGATTTCTCCATAGCTTTACCTATATTTTGTATTGAAGTTTTGAAGAACAGCTTTGAGGAAGGAAATGTACTACCATTCAGACTAATAAATGGAATTATGACGAGGAATGTTACCCAATTGGTGACGGTTGAGAAAGGTTCAGCTTGGAGATCCGCTGTGATAAACTTTTTGATGTAACATAGCTTATTTAAACATTACAAAACTGTTTGGATTTGGAACACACGTGAAAAGGAAGATGCTATAAAATATATCCTTGAGATTCATCACACTGGAAATGGAACGTTGTAACCCCTTGAATTTATGTCATAATTTGGGATATTCACAAGTACTGGAATTTTAAAACAAGTTAATAAGAATACAATAAGCATTCTTGTATTTTAAAACCATTTTTCTGCATTTGAGGTAGCCGGAGAAAGTGGAAAAAAAAAAAAAAATCTACAACAACATGTAGACATGAGCTCTATTTCATTGTTTTCAAATCAGACATCCATGGAGTTACTGTCTATTCGGAAGATACAAGAAAACTACAAGAATAATTCGCCTTGTAAAGAATGCCTCTAGGAGATGAAGTATGAGGATTGCTTCAAAAAATAGGAAACGATGTTTTACAATCTTTTGTTGTCCTTTCAGTTAAAATGTTGCAAGTAAATTCGTAACCAAAATTTGGTAGAAACATGTTGAAATATCAATCCAGTGTCACAAAAGAATATTGTCATTACATGAGCAATAAAAGCAAGCAGAAGTCTTTGCTGTATTTGTTATATTCGTATGCTGTTTAAGACTGGTTACTAAAGTTAACTAATAATTTGCGATCAGCAATTTCCTTGAGCCAGTCGAGAATTCTTATGGTAGAAAAAGTTATTGTTTGTTTCAATTGATGTCCACCTGAAGCATTTTATGACAAGAAATAAACTTTCTCCTCCTCTTAAATATGTGTCAACAAATGCGATTATGTAGCAGTGAAGGTTCTATCCGTTGGCCAAGAAATACCGGAAGCCTTATATCCTCGACCCTAAGGGTCACATAAGCTTGTATTGTGATGATTTATCTTTTTTTTCTTTTTTGATGGTCGTTATCATTACATCGCATGTCTTTTGTGTGGTTGATTCTTAATGAAATTTGATACAAGAGATCTTTACCTGAAAAAGTTATCCAACTAAACTACTTGACTTTTCAATACAGAATATATTTACCTGGGTTATAACTTTAGTCAAGAGATAATTTAAGAACACAGTAAACAATGGCCTATATTTACTTATCCTTTCTTTACTTTACATTATACATTTTAAATACAAGAGTTATTAATAGATGATTAATTTCGATTAACTTAGTACGTTTAACTTACCGTTCTATATCAACTTAGGACCAGCTGGTATCAACAATTAAAACTGCCTAAACCTGAGATTCTTTCTTTATACGAGAATATAGAGAAGGATTACAAAAATAAATTAGTCGTATCCTGCTGAATCACTCTGTGAAAATATTATATTTACAGGATAGAAATATTTAATGGATATTTTAGTTTTTAGGGGTATTTTTTTTTTTGTGATAAATTATACATTACTTTTTTTTGTATTCTTTTCCGTTAAGACCCCGACTTATTCAATCAATTTACTTATTCAAATTTTTCGACCACCTTATTCGTGGTCTTCCTGCACTCCTTTTCCCAGTCTTTCACCTGAATATGTTTTTCAGCTTCTATTTTATTCTCATCCCATTTTTAATTCAACTATTAATAGGTCCAGTTTTATCTTATTCTGTATTCAGGGTATTTCTGTTCCTTATTTCGTAATTTGTTTTCCTTCGTTTCATTTAGTTCATCTATTTTCGTAATTCTGAGTTCCAAGTAAAATGACGTAATTTGCAATTTGCAAATTCTTCTTTGTCTATTTGCTTCTTTTTCTTTTTGGATATTACAAATACTTGAACATCCGAATAGTTTTTTTTGCTGGGCTAACAATCCGAGTTAGTTTAAGTCCTACGAGTATTTAATTATTCAATTTGATTTTTTGAGAAACCACTTACCTGATGCTGTTATTGAAGAGTCTCTATTTACATAATAAAAATTTCAACAGTTGAAGGAGATTGAAAGAAAAGGTTCTCAATGAAAACGCTGCTTATTTTGTGGTACGATGTAAAATCTACGATAAGGATCTGATCATAATAACTGAGATCTAATTAAACCTAGTTGTATCTAATCAAGTAACTATTATCAATGCGGCCAGAGTTGAAACTCCCAGAATGTAACGCAGATTATAGATTTTCCTTTCCTGGCCGAGCGGTCACATTCAAATAGAAGAGAAAATGGCGGTCGCTGCTTCACATTCAACATTTCGACTAAGAAAAGTTCTCAAAAGTCAAGCTAGGGAAGTTATTCTTAACGTTGCTCGTCGATTTCAAGAAGATGTATGTGAGATTTTTGATATTTCCTATTTTAATAATTGAGATTGATATTTCCTGCTTATGACATTGATACTGGAGAAATTAGTCAATGATAATGTGTTTTCGGTTTCAACATTCGCCGCGACGACTATACTACTGATGGCATCCTTTAATTAGTTTAAAGCAATCAATTAATTAAAAAATAAGCCTTTCTTATGAAAACATGTTGAGTACAGATAACATTAATATAGAAAACGATACAGAGGATAAAATGATACCACGCTTTTCTCCTAATAATGATTGGAATTACTTAAAAATGAAAAATACAGTTAAATAGGAAAAAGGAAAACTTTCTTTGAACTAAAGCTTTTATCTTAAGTACAGGATAAGTCTATTTAAGGATAACTTTCAGGATTTGATTTTTGATGATAAATTAAGTATTTTAGTAGAAAAGGATAAAACTATATACTCGGAATAATGTTATAAGTTTTTAAGAAAAGTTAAAATAAAAACAGACCGGTTCGACAACTGTTCGTAAACTATTACATTATTTCCGTACTATGATTAACGTTAAAGCACACTGAAAAAAAATGAAGAATAAATACACATTAGGATGATTTGAAACTTCAGTTTGTTGCTCAGCCTTGAGCAGCTACAGGTTTAAATCGATTTATAAAAATCAATTTATAAAACTTAACGATACCATTAAAAAAATGGTTTATCAGAAAAATCATGTACGCGAAAGAAAAAAAAAAAAACCCCCGCTATTATTGGAACTTATTCTAATCATACTGTAGATTGATTATAAAAATTATTAGCTTAAGTTTATTTTTTATTTTAATTTTATTTATTTATTTATTTATTTATTTATTCATTTATTTTTTTGATGAATGAATTTGGATTAATTCAATAAAACAACTTTTTTACTGTTTTGGTCAAAATTATTTTACGCTATTAATTCTTTTTAATTTTCCATTTTTTTTTTCCCTGCTTAAATTTATAAGGAATAAGCATCGTAAAACTTTAAATATAAAAGCTGTAATTCAGAGCCGCAAGAAACCATTCAAAAAAGAAAACCAACAATTGTGTCTTGCCTGTATCATTATGTGCCCAGATCAGGGTTTTTTCGTTCAGCCTGATTCCCGTCCTCTAAGTTTTTCCTGATCTGTTGGCCCCTAATCAATTTTGTCACTCTATTATTTCATTAATTAAATAAAAGGCTTCACAGGATCAGCAATCGGTTTGCTAGTCCACCACCTGCCATAAATAATCCATAATGTTGTTGCTTGTATCGAGCGATTGGATTGTTCGGAGTGACTCAGAAACTACAATTCTGGTTTACAACATTAATTATGCAAAAGATTAAAATTGAACATTTTTAATAGCCCATAATGGCTTTACTTCGATAACCTGAACATTTTAAACTTTAATCATTAATTTTAGAAGATTATATATATTTGTTTTGTTGTTTTTTTTTTTTTTGTATGCTTCATTTTTTGGAGATAAGAAAATCACTTAAATTGCCAAAATAAAAACAATAGAAATAAAAAAAAAATGTTAAGACTGTTACAAATATATCTTTGTGCAATATATTATACATTATATTATATAAAGATATATTTGTGTCTATATATTATATAGACATCAGAGTGAATATCTTATTTTATTTTTTATTTTTATTTTCTTTAACTTATCTACTTGCGTTACGATTATAAATGTATTTTTATAAATAGTAAAATGACTAAATAATTTAAATATTATCTATCTTATCGTCTTCTTTTTATTTGTTAGATTATACATATAGACTACAGTATATAAATATGGTACGTAGATAGAGATACGTAATTTAATTGCATAAAATTATATACTTTATTTCATACTTGTTAATGTATTTTCTGAACGTGTTGCATAACTATATTACATATATATATTCGCGGCTTTTTCAGGCAGTTTTACATTGACTACAAGTTGTGTAGGAGGTTTTACATTGACTGTATTTTATAGGATAGAGCAATAAGGAATAGATATGATGATCATTGTTATAATATTCATAAATTCCATTGTTAAATAACATTGTTTTGTGCTGTAAATGGTTACTGAAGTGTTGTGGTGTAGCTCAATCACAGTAATATCCCGGATGTAGATAATAAAATACATTTATATTATAAATAAGATATTTATATTGTGATAATTGTTCAAAAAAAATTGTGAAACAGTCGATACTTCCTGCTTTTAAGAACTAACAAACGACAGCGTTTTTCTTGTCACACTTTATTCATGAGCAGTCAATTTTGAAAGAAAAAAAAATGTTATCGTGAAATATTAAATGTTATGTTGTTTTTTTCATTGTAAATATTTAATTCTTCTTTTACACTTTGTTCAATTTGTATCGGAACTATATACAGTGTGCTTTTGAAACGACCATTTTAGATTTTACCATTGTAATTATTTTGTCGTTTTCTGTCCCATTAATAGAGATCCATTGAAATCAGGAATCAACAACAATTTTGTATAATTTGGACGAATGTAAATAGCAGAAAAAGTACAAGAATGTAATAACTATCTTCGACAATTGAAATCATAAGAATTCTGCGATAAAAGTTACGTTTTAAAAGTTGTGGACTCTCGTAACCAGTTGAATCTCAATATTGTAATTCGGCAAAAGCGTATGACTGGCTTAGACTAAATGTTACGAATAAGAGTAATGTAAAAAGTATTAACTAGCACGATAGGATAAATAGAAAACCAAAATAATAAATAAAGGAAAATTTACATTTTGATTCACCGAACAAGAATAGGTAATTCTATCTGAACACTAATGGGATCGAGAGTTTTAACTCTACTCCTAAATAAATTGATTCAGATGTACATTTTCCTTATATCCTAATTCTTAATATTAAATCTGTACATTATACCTGTAAACGAATGCAATTTACTGATTCTATCTCTTGAGTCTGCTGCATAATTAACCATATTGAGTAACCATATTATTAACCGTATTATCTATGCAGCTTTATCTCCAGTTAGCTGTAGAGCGAAATTTGAGAAATGTATCATTTGTTGCTAATCCCAATGAGAAAGACTAATCATGCATTCTTAAATGTCAAACAATATCGAGTAAAGATCGTAGAAGTGTGTATTCGTCAAGTGACTCGGTGAAAGAATGTAGGTAGATATTTAAATATCTTCAATGACGATTACTAGACGGTTGCAATACGATGAGCAGCACTCGCTGATTGCGTATCAATTGTGAAATACTTGGCAATTTATGAATAAATAATTAATTTGATTTCATAAGAGATTCTGTCATTAATTTAACACATTATTTGGTCAAATAACCAAATAACCAAATTCACCCCCATCCCCTTTTTCGTTCTTTGTTTTTTTTCCTTTTTCATTGTATGGTAAGTGATAACTGTATTACAAAGATCTTACCTACGAAGTTATCTTATCTTATCTTATATTGAAAGACACTATATGGCCCGATTTTAATATGATAACGCGTTCCTTAATAATGATGTTTGGATACTATACAGGTCCTTTTTTTTGAGGGATTTCCTCACTCCGGGATGAGATATTATCTCGATATTTCGGCCCGGTGCCTCGGGCCTTCTTCGGAAGATGTATAAATATTAATTATATGAAGGTGTGCGCATAACTAACAACTTCCGTCATTAGTTTCTGGGGTTACTCATGGTTGTTTATGGATTTGGATGTGTACTTGTTCGGTCGTTCTATTATTTAAACTGTTCTTTGAACTTTTCGTTAATGTTGACATACGATTTTAGCCTCGCATTGAAACAATAATAATGGAACGGATATTTTTTCAAATTCTAGTTACCAGAAATTGCCCGGATACGACAACAGAGTCGCGTAGCCTGTGCTCGACATATCCTTTACGATCGCGCGGCTCTTTTTTGGTTGGAAGATTAAAATAGCTTTCTTTTTTTTTTTGGTTATTGTTGACTGGATGGTCGTAGAAAAAAAACAACATTCTCCAACTTCGTTCAATTACTCGGACCTGTATATCATTAAAAAATACAGAAAGCGTGAAATAAGACTAAAATACTTAGTGACAGGTGATAAGCGTAATGAGATTTTCTAATCTTTTGGTGATATTGTGTTATCTATTATTTTTTTCTTTTTTAATGCCTGAAAAAAAAAAAAAGAAAAGTAAATAAATAATAATTGGACAATCAAATTTTAATTCTTTTTTGATTTAAAACATTCAATATTTATTTGACGACTTTTTTTTTTTTTTTTTTTTTGGTTTTGGTATTTGTTTTCTTGCTGGTCTTAGAAATAAGGGCTTAAATAAATCAGAACTTAGTTTGTTCTGTAACCACATAACCACCCACTTTAATCTGATCGGTTATTGCATTTTTTTTCCTCGGTGTTCTTTTTGCTTTTGTAAGCGGATATCAAGATTTCATTGCCAGTGCTGTTTGGTTGCTGTGCTACGGAGCATGACGGCGCCTTTATGCCTCAAAATACGGTAATCGAGCGTTGTTTCAGGGGAAAGAAATAAAAATACTAAGGCAAAAAAAAAAGGAGAGAGAGAATAGAAAAGATTGGACATCTGCTTCGCGCCCTCTCGCGTGGAAAACGCTGTTTGGCGCGGTATTCGCGAGATGGCGCTCCGCTCCGGTGGCTTGTTTGGATTCCGAGGTTGGCTTGTTTCTTCAACAACCTCCTCAAGTGTCGATCCGTAGCCCCAAGGTCAATAGTTCGGAGTACGTCAGCGCCATAAATTAGAAGCTTCCAGTTCCTAATACGAAACGGAAACCCAAAATGAACGGCAGTACGGTCGCCATGTTGGATAAGATTCAGTTTCGAATACGGCTTTGTGTAAACAAAATTCGTAAAAATGGTTGCAAGCTGTGGAGGATTTGTAAAACAAACTACAATAACCTCTAACAATATAAATAAATAAATAATAATTTTAAGCAATATTAGTTTGATGATTTTATGTTGTAATAAAAATAACATTATTTGCTGTCGACAAACAGTCAAATTTAGAACAGTCTTTATCGATATACTTTTGATATTCAGCATTTATTAAAAATTTGGCGAATGTAATTGGAAATTATTTCTTAACGGCTTATTTAGAGAAAATTTATTAATAAAAGTGTTTTATTGAGATATCTATAATGCTCAATTTTAATTTCGGTGAGTTATTCAAGGAATGAAAGGAAAAAGATTTGATTTTCATCATGATTTTGTTATTAATGTGCTTTGATCGATTTTAGTTTAATACGATATTTGCAATAGAAAAATACAGTAGACACTGTGGAAAACATCTTAGTTGTCCAATTTGGCGAGTGACAGACGTATTGTCATTGTGTCACTGATGGCTATTGAGACATTTCATCGCGATACCTTCGGCAGGATTGGTTGGTTTGAAAACGCCGAATCACGCTCTCGGCGACGCAGATTGGAGCTCTCATTCTCCGGAGGGAGGTTGTTCTAACCTTATGGAACAGCCACCAGATGGAGGCTGGGCGAGGCCATTTCCCGAAGCGCGGAGGGAGGGCAGGTAGGGGTCAGAGCAGCCCCACAGCGTGGCGAGTTGTTTTGTCGTAGGGGATCAGAAGCGAAGACAGTCGGGGAACGGGAGTCCGTATAGCGTCTGGCCCGCTGCCTCCGATAGGAGTATACTCCTCTCATCGCCAGTTTTCCTTTATTATTTATTATTTTTTCTCCGTCTTCCCTACCGTTCGTATACGTATGTACCGTCCGTGTACATGCTTGTGTGAGTTGTTTAAAAAAAAATCCAAAAACAATTCGTCGAATCCGACCGCCTCTCCGCCGAAGCTTTCATTTGGATGTTGAATACGGCGTCTTCGTCAGTCGGGCTGCGTGGATGTGCTTCCTATGCCGTCTCCCAGCTACACCAGCCATAGC
The DNA here is from genome assembly GCA_023159025.1 of Thereuonema tuberculata. Lineage (NCBI taxonomy): Eukaryota > Metazoa > Arthropoda > Chilopoda > Scutigeromorpha > Scutigeridae > Thereuonema > Thereuonema tuberculata. The sequence goes on along the minus strand of JAFIDM010006943.1, from coordinate 15,613,752 downwards.
AGCGGCTCCAACCATGCAGCTGCTTTTAAGGTAAGCGTTTCTTCCATTTTTTTTTTCCCCCTCGCATTGGATTTTTTTCTCCCCTCTGTTTCTCGGTTCGCGGGCTGTGATCGTTTCCCATAAGCGAAAAGGATAGGGGGCATCTCGCCGGTTAGGAGGCATCCTCCCCCTTGGCTTGAAAAAAAATACACCAACGAGAACGCCAGCCAGACCACGCATGTCCCTCCCGAACCGAGTGTGCACGTGCTGAGGCCTTTGTGGGGGCCACTCTTGATCGAAGGTAGCCCCCATCTGTCGATTTCGTCCATACAATGGTGGCAGGACACAACCACCCACCCGTCCCATTCCCCCCCTTGCCAATCAGTTTGAGAATTCTCATAACAGACATTGAGTTGCCATAGATTGATTCATAATCAGACTCTATTTGCTACTGGATATAATGAAAATAGAGCGATTGTTGAGCTACACAAATCTCAATGTCAGTTTCCTGCGGAAAATCAATATTAATTATATTAGTGCTTTGATTCGTAAAATATCATGTAATAAAAATCATATATATATTCACCAATTGTCAGCAATTTTGTAGAGATCAGTGTGTAAATAGAGTATTGAATTATTAATTAAAACTTTTCATTAAAACAATATCTAATTTAGACACCTGCCTATCTCTTGTTAATAATTATTAAGAAAAAAATAAAAATTGAAGAATTATCATCTACGATAATAGTAGGTGGCTGGACATTTTCTTTGTCTATTGTTTTTGTTGTCATTACTAAACAATGAGTTTTAGTGCATTTTAATTATTTCATTCATTGGAATTCAAGGTCGGTAATAATAATAAATCTTACAATTGACAAGAACGTTATTGTTGTTGATTTTTTGGAACCACATTAAAACAATGAAAAGATGCGTACGTCTTTTCCTGTGTTTCGTCAATTAGGTGTTGGAAAGCACATAGTCTCTCTCTGACATTCTCTAGTGCCATAGCTACAGGTGCGCGGGTCTTGTAAGTAAGCAAACAGTCGGTAAGCTTGTTGAAGTGTCACCGAGTTCATTGGGGGCAATTTGTTCTGGCCTTGCGACAAACAGGATGGCAGCGTAGTGTTTCCGAGAACGCTGTCGCTTGTAGTTAGTCATTTTCTGAAGAACCTGCAGATAATTTCAACGCTGTTAGTGTTTCACGGGAAAAAGAGAAAAAAAAAATGCCGGTAGAGACTGATGTGGGTGGGGATGGGTAGTGACTGATCCAGAGTCTGAAAGGGACGTGAGAGGGGAGAGAAGTAGAAGGTCTACGGTCCTAACCCATGAGAGAAGAGTTCATTTTCGGCTAGCAGAGGTTCATCCCCGTCTAGACTTCTAGACCGACTGACTGTCCGATGTAGCATGGCCGGGGACCACGTGACTTCGTCCTCCATTTTTAAAACCCCCTTATTTTCTCCCCTCGCTGTCTCTCTCTCCTTTTTCCTTTTAAGAATGAAATGTAAAGAGAACGAATAGACCTGTGTGGTTGAGGTCGACCCCTAATTCCTTACATTCTCGAGTTCCCGCCACCCCCCATATTTTTTTTTTTTTTTTGTGAAGGTCACCATCGTAGACGATTTATATTTGAAAAATAATTATGAAAAAAAAAAAAAATGTTACATTTACAAAAAAAAAAACGGTATTGTTCATGACAAATTTAAACAATATGTGGGTGGCTTTTATATTTATTTATTTATTTATATTTTTTTAATTCTATGTTTACAAAATGTCTGAGAGTGGTATGTATTATTTACTTTGAGATAAATAATGTTTGTAATTATTTGTACATATATAAAAGCGTGTGTTTTGAAAGTATTTTACTTACTATTGAACCTATGTTTTTAACGGATATTGACGGAAACCCTCTGTCCCAAATGTAAACAAACAAATTCTGTTCATTAAATCAGATACACAAGCATGTTTTTTTTTGCCAGTCGCTTTTCAAAAATATAAAGCATTCGAAATCTAAGTCAGTTTGGATGGCTGTTGTGTGTTCTTGCGGTGAAATCGTTGTATAATGTTATCAGGCGAAAGCAATGTTGGAACGTCCTTGAAGGCCCGTCGTATCAGGTTCGTAAACACCGATAATTACGACCCACCGAGTAATTTACAGAAGCTGACGGGGAAACATTTGCAAACGGGGGAGCCAAGGCGCTGGGCTTAAGCCGTGTATCACTGGACGCCTCCTTTCCCAGGCGTTACTTCGGATCTTCTCTCCATCAAGGAATCTACACTTCTCAAGGAGGTTTTCAAGTCGCTCGGCGTTCCGAGTAGGAAGTCGAAAAGTTCGTTTTACGGATGATCGAAATGGCACGGCTCCTTTTAGCGGAAGCTGTCTGTTGCTGGTGGTGCCCTCGTACGGCAGGCAACATCTCTGATCTCAAAAACACAGGAGCCAGCCTTTAGAAGGTCAATCTCGTAATAGAACTTCCTACTAAAGAAATGAACCGAAGAGGACAGGATTCATGGTGTATTGTGGTAACGGGTTGCAAGTTCGGCTTATCTGAAACTCTTATTCATTGGCGGCATCTTTTTTTCCTTGGTGCTTTTTTTTTTTTAGCTCCAAACATTACAGCGTTTTGCTTTCTTTAGTTTTTATTGCAATTTCAGAAAAAATAAAAGCAAAAATTCTCATATTTCTTATTTCAGTTGAAATAAGAATTCATTTGTTTTCTAAATGAAGATCACAGTAAGATTAATACAAAGAAGAAGGAAAAAAAATTAACGGCTTATAAAGTATATTTTTAAATGCTTGTATCTTAAGAAGGCCTATAAAAAATAGGGTGTGGTATATGGATGTAAGCCTTTACACTCGAACTAATTCAGGGTGTCTACAGAACCGGGAAATCAGGGAAAACCTGGAATTGTCAGGGAATTTTGTTATTCTGGAAAAAATCAGGGAATTTTTTGGTTGAACAGATCGGTTTGGAGGTTTTTTTTTTTGGTTGAACAGATCGGTTTTTTTTTGTTTTTTTTTTTTGGTTGAACAGATCAGGGAATTTTAAAAGAAATTGTTCATGAAATCAGGGAAACATCAGGGAATTTTTTTATTCAGATTTTGTAGACACCCTGTAATTATCCAATAGTAATTTTATTTAAAATTTTGAAACCATAAACTGCTTTTTTTTTTCCCTTAATTAGCTCCTTTTTTTTCCGAATTTGAAAAGCATTAATAAAAGAAAATGGAGGGTTAAATTTTGTGTAAATACTTTTATATAAAACTTACAAAATTAAAAGTAGTATAGTGTTAGAAACTGAATGGTTCCAAGAATTGGAAATGAAAGGAAAAATAACGAGACGTTGTCAATCGGCGTAATTGATGTATTTCAGTTATTGTAAACGAACTCATGATTTTACAAATGAATTAATGTATTGTGAACTCGATGAAACAGCGGATATTTTTCTTAAGCAGTTGTTTGAGATTTAATTCAGATACAGTGGAAACAGATGCAATCATTTCTTGTAAGAAAATTACCAAGTGACTTTCTTGTCACTTCTTTTTTTTTAACTTCGGGAAAATATTGTGATCGGCAAAGAAGGCTGTGATCTGCTAGTTTATCCCCCTTGTCCATTTAAAGTCTATCTTTTGTCTGAGGTGTCTATAGAGGTATAGATTGAGTGAGGGACAAGGAAGGTGTGGCCCCAGGGTGGGAGGAAATGAGAACGGGGACCCGAACTGGTGCTGACCTAGCCTTGGGACGGGGTGACAGCTCCGAAGAAACTACAACGGAACAACCTGTTCCTGTGGCCAAAGAAGAGACAGGTTGTTCCTGAGAAGAAACTTTGCTTACGTCGTCCCCTACACTTCATCTACCAAGGAATGGGTGCAGCCAAAGAGAGAGTCTTCGAACTCCCCACTCCCGTCCCTTTGCCCCCTCATTCCTTATTTCTCCATCCCTGACTCCCCCTCTCCTTACCAAAAAGGATGTCGGTTCTCCACGGAACCCCTTGCTAAAAAGAAGCCACTTTAAAAGCACTCTGCGGTTCCGAGAAGGACATCATTAGGACTAATTTTCAATTAATACTTCGCCTGTCCTTTGAAGCGAAGGCATTATTATTATTGTTGAGCAGTTTAGTCGAAATTGAGGCTCAGTGTTGTACAAGAAGTAATGAACATACTAATACAGTACTAAAACAAAATACATGAAACATTTTGAATGTTAAGAATCGAGCATTCATCTTGAAAACTGAAAAAGAAACATCGGAATAATGATGTCAATCTTTATTTCGTTTATTGTAAAGAAAGGATTACTTTTAAACAATCAAAACCAATCAATCATTACTTTAAGAAATAAACCTGATTCCCTGTTGGGGAAAATGCTATTAAAACTGATACTGATTTGACACCAATCATCGTATGGTCCGTATGTAATACTCGTATATTACTGCTTAATATTACTAATAACAAACACACACAAAAACAGACAGACACAAAATATTTTACTTTTAAATAAATATTATTATTTATTGAATAGTGTCATAAGCATTCCAGTTAACTCCACTGTGTATATGTGTATATATATTCATTTAAAAAAAGCATTTTCAGAACCAAAAGTCTTAAGTCCATGGTCATATATAAAGAATTAAACTTGCTTCATCAAATTCATCTCTACTCAATTGTGTATTCAAATCGTTTCTATCAGGAAGGACGTAATGAAACGTTCGGAAACTCACATGGTTATTTTCTTTTATTTACAGATTCTTTGTATGGATTTAATTAATGTTCTGTCTTAAAGTGCATGAAATGAAGTGCTTTGAAGAATATTTGTAATAATAAAACAAAGAAAAAAGAGAAAGCTTTTAGTCAAACAATGATAAAACTTCCTAGAATTGTAAAAAAGGAAATTTTAATATAATCATTTGAAAACCTTATTTTTTAAGCAGCTATTAAACAGTTAATAACAGTCAATTAGTTATTATTAAAATCCTATTCCTCAAACTAAATGAACGTTTGCTTATTCAATAAAAAATTAATTAACTTCGATGGTATTAAGAGCCTAGTTAATTAATTGTTATTGTTTTATCTGAAAAACTACTTAAATTAACTAAAAAGGACTAAACTTCATGCATAAAATTGGAGTGTTCTAGTTGAGCAATCTGTGCCCGCGAAACTATTTAAGCTCTGTTAAATAAGCCTATTAAGAGATTACCAGGACTCAGTTGGTTACGATCACCCAACCCTTCTCGGCGTCGCGTGTGCATCTGCGGACATTCAGACAGTAACGGAGTGGTGATGTGTTTTATTGTCGCGTGGAATTTGCCAACAGCAGTTCAGTGTCGCAACGTAATATTTAAAAGTGAGACTGACACATGACAGGAATTACTTCGATATAAAAAAAATATATATACATAACAATCATATCGTACAGCTGTCAACATGAATATTTAAGTGGTTTTCGGCAGTTTTTCTGTAACAGATATTAGATTGTTACTACTGGGTTTACTTGCTGCACTATTAAATCTCTGTTTACGGAATTGACATCCAAATATTTACATAAAATTGGCAGATACCGAAAGAATTGAATTGTGTAATGAAAACACTATGTAACTTCAACATCTTTGCAATATTTGTGTTTTTGTAGTGTTTTATATATGTAAAGTTTGAATAAATGGATGTTACGTATTACACGAAGTTTTACAGAGGAAGCTATAACAACAATATATACTAAGTATTACTGAAGAGTGATATATAAAAGTATAATATGAAATAAAAACAACAATCAAATACACGTAATTCTACGTATGACAATTGTGTATTTAATCAACGACATTTAATTGAAAACATTCAATCGTAGTGAATTTTGATGTTTTTCTTATTTCAAAGCATGCTTTCCTTACGTTTTTTTTTTTTTTTTGCTTGGAATTATAATTATAGATAAAACAATTCTTTATAATTATTTTTTAAATAATTATAAAAGCCCGAGAACTTATTTCCTGTTTGAACTGAGTTATGTTTTATTTTATAAAATCTCAGTATATTCTGTGTTATTGTAGATAATTTTCTCTTTCTAGCTTCGATCAGATCCTTTCGTCTTTTGAGATCCAATTGAGGCCATTTTTTTTTTTCTGTCGATGTTATGTTGTGCAGACGAGCCTTGGTTTCGCGTCCTATCAGTTTAAGCAAACATGGCTGTCGTTGTTTTAGAAATTGAGTTGTTTGTGCTGTCTTGACTTTCTCTGCGAAAGCAACAGGTTCTCTGCTCTGGGAACGACGATAACTGCGGGTCTGACAACTCCCTGAAAAGACAGGTTCCATTGTGGCCCCAATTTACGACATCGGATTACGTTTGCGTTTCTGTATCTACATTGCACTTCATTCTCTTTTAATTTTATTTGAAATTCCGAGGTTCTTTACGATACATCAATAGCAAACTCGCAACTTTGAAATGTTGTCATCCCAAACTAAATATATTCTACTATCACAAAATACTTATCTTCGTATTGAATTTCTTTGATTGTTTATATATTCTGTTCATCTGTTAATACAAAAGAAGCTGCAATGTTTTAGTTTTACATTTTTATTTCGTGTTAATTATTATCGTTATTAGTGTCAAAATGTTATAGCAGTTTGTAATTTAAAAATTATTTATTTATTTATTTATTTATTTTTTGCAACGTCATTTAAATCACCTTCTTTCTTGAAGTTGTGTAGTCTTCGTGCATTAAAAAAACAAAAACAAAAACATGCATATTAAACATGTGAATATTATTATATTCCAGCTAGAGGTTGTCCATTAACATTTGTTATTATGCTTTCCTCTACAGTTGAATTTATTTATCTAGGTTCAATGTTGCCCTAGCTGATGATCGCCACACAAAGCACGAAACTGCTAATTTAGAATATGCATTGTGAAGATGAGATTTTTTTTTATGATCTTAATACAACAATTTGATCATTTTAATAATTAAGTATAACTGTTATATTTTTAAACTTTGATTATGGTGTTTCTATAAATACTGCACTTAACGAATGTGTAATTTGCAATGAAACACACAAGCAATCTGAGTTGTTTATATCTTGAGTCAAAATGTCTTCCATTTGTATCGTTCTTTACCTCCTTTTGTAGCTTCTCTTTACGCGGATGAAGTGGAGCTCTGAAAATCTGTGGCGTGGGTTGTTGGGTTAATTTTCTCATGAAGTCGGTGCTTCTAAACAGATGAACCCAGGGTATTTAGGGAGGGGAGGGGAGAGTGGGATGAAATGGCCATCCGTGAACCGGCTCAATTGCGCGCACGGCCATAGCATTATCGAATTACTCCGTGCATGAACTTTATACAAACTCCTAGGAATGTTAAAACCCAGAACAGAATGAAGTGCAACTTGATTTCGAGTATATTACGATACTTCGGTTGAATAGCTGTGAATATATATATAAGTAGATTTTTAAATCATTTAAGTTGTTGCGTTTTTCAACAAATATTTTTTTTAAAAACACGTAAACATGCCACGAAAACCAGACACAAATCCTTAATTGTGTATTATAATGGAATTAAAATAAGAATAACAATAAAATAGTATTGGTTAAGAAAGTGGATTACAAAATTTCTTCAACAACTTGAAAAACTAATAACATGTCATTTTTGATTTGTTATTTCTTAATTACCTAGAAACATTTTTATAAATGTAAAAATAATTTAATATTTATGAAATTAGCCTCCATACTTAATTAAAAATGGATTCTATTTGCAATTGAAACTGCTCCCTGCTAGACTCATCCAGAAGACCGACTGGGCATCGATGGGGAAACTAAATTTAAATTGAGGTATTTCTGATTATATTCATTGTGTATTTTCCAATGAAATAAATTTTCAGTTGTTTCATGATAAGAAGCGCTTTGAGTCAATTTTATCTTCTTTTTATGTTCTTTCTTCGAAATTTTGGATCTAAAAACAAAAAAACCCAAATTGATCCCTTTTTTTTAAAGAGAAAACTCCTAATTTTTTTTGTTTCGTTTGCCACATTGTTTGTTTCAATTGTGAGTTTAGCGTTGGTCAGTAATTTATTACTTGGGTAGTCCATGTCATTGTTGACACTTATCAGCCGGATTACAGATAGAGTAGTTTAATAAAGTTTACTGAAATTTTCTGGTGCCTCGAGTGATATTTGGAGGAGCTAGATTTGGGATTTTTTTTTTTTCTAAATGATTGTTTCTTTGCCAAATTAGATCCTAAGGTTCACCCAACCGTCTGTCAAAGGAAACAGGGCTTGTTTTAAGGAGTAAAGATTGCACACCATTGGCTGAAAATGCAAGGTGCTTTATATTTTACTGGAAATAGAAGAGTGTACACAGGATTTTAGTTTGGGTGGAATATTGGAAGTAGAGCGTGGAGCAAGTAAGGGAGCTGCGCCCCCCAACTAACCAAAAACAAACGTAATTTCGGGTGAGATGAGGTAAAAGTCCCGTCCGTAGATCATCCAATCGAAAGAAAGTAGTGCCTACTCAATACAATTCGAGATTTCTACGGGGGCGGGGCATTATTTTTCGGCCTTCATAGACGCCAATGAGTGTTTTAGTCTATGAATGAAAAATTCAGCCCCGTTAAGAACGATTAGAACAGTTATTTTTTGTTTTAAAGATTTTTCACTTAAAATAAATAAAGAAAGAAATTAAACCTACTTTCTGCAATATAATTTGGATTTAGAAAATGATTGGTTTTGTGCTTTGGGGGAGGGGTTAATTAGTTCGGTTTTTTTTTTTTTTCAATTGTGTTAGACACACAACTGTAGAGCTAGTTTACACCAGTGCTATTTAAACCACAATGCCTATTATTATTTCTTTATTTGTGGAAAAGAATCGATTTGTTACCAAATCTGAAGAAGAAAAAGATTGGAAAATGAAGAAATCCAATACTTTTTGTTCGTCCGAGCACGATGGAGCCGAGAAAAAGAGAAAAAAAAAAAAAAAAAAGATGAAATGGAGTGGGTGCTACTGACCATCAGACTGCAGATAGCCTTGTACCATAGTCTCCAATCCTTTTATTGATCGCGCCCTGATTTGAGAGCACTCACTCGAAGCTTTGCTAAAAAAAAAATAAACTGATTTTTGTGTTGTTTTGTTGAAAACCTTCATAGGCAATTGATCAAATGGTTTCAGTTGCTTGGTAATTTATTTATTTTATTTATTTATTTTTTGCAAGAAAGATATGGATGTTTTTTGAGTTTTCATATCGTTGCTTTTTGAAATCGCACTGCTTTTTTTTTACTAATTACTTATTTATAATTGTTAGGAAATGTTTTTATTGAAAATTACATAAATTTTTTTTGATATATGTGTATATATCCTTCACAATTAGTGAAAGCAGTCTGTCGATGTCCTCATCTTAGGAGGTGTAGACTCCTGCAATGATAGTTACTTTCCCTAAATTAAACGTGAAATGCAAAATTCTTTGTAGAAATCGTTTATATTTAAATTGCTATTTATATTTAAAATGCCAGTTAATCTCAGAAAGTTAATTGAGAATTTGATTACAAAAGGCACCGACAAAACGTTTTACGTACGGGTTTAATACAATTATATAGGGCCCATGTGAAGTGCTTAGTTTTACTGCAAGGTGGTGTTAAAGAATCATTGCGGGCCGCAACCACACAAAGCGAAATAACGAACCAAACAGTAGATGAAATAATGGAAAACTGTTATTAAAGAATTTGTGAAAAAGAAAATTCTTTTAATGTAGCAGATCATTTGCTAAAAATATCATTAAAGTCTGTACAGAACTTGTTTTTATTGTTACGCGTTGTTTTTATAAATTGCAATAAATTTCGTTACATTTGTTGGTCGAGTAGTGTCGTAGAATACAACTTCTGAAACAAGGTAATTAAATAATGGGCAGCAAAGTACTTTTAATTATTTTATTTATAAGGGTGTGGCGAGCCACGTGTTGAAGACCACTGATTTAAGAGTAAAACTTTTTAGTTTTCTTATTTTGCAGCAGTTTCAAGGCAGCATATGTTGAAAATATTTATTGACAAAACAAAAGTCAAAACAGAATTTCTGAATTGTTCTTCAAGGTTACGTCGTAAATCAATTGATTAACTCTTCAAGTTTTGTCTTGGTGTCACGTGATTTCTCATTTACGTAACCCTTTCGACGATACAGTGAACCTGTGTAGGTGATATCCGCTGAGACCCGATTGAAAGGCCAAAAGTTAAACTGTTGAACGAACACAACAAGAGTGTTGTTTTGTACGACTCCTGATCAGTCTTTTTCCATCAATGGCTTTTCCACAAAAATCCTGGGCTTATTTTCAACGTATCATTATTCGATTTTTAGATTTAGATAGAGATTCAGCGAATGATTACACCGTTAAATAAAACCTATGTAGAGGAGTTTTAATATTTGCAGGCAAAATGCGATAATCATTATTATTTATAAGACTTTTGTTTAAAAATCTAAATCATTGGAAATTAGCTCAAATTGAGCCAGATAATTGCTCACTTTGCACTACATTCGAATATCTTAGATTCACGAAGAAAATATTCATGTGAATGACTTTAGCGTCGTCTCTCGATGTTCGAAGTCATATTTAAATAATATTATAATTGACTTTGTTTCAGTTGGTTTCTAGTTTTACAAAATATTGGAAATTTCTATAATATTTTGTGAAACCTTATTTCTTTAAATCGTTTTCTGTAGAAAAATGTTAATTTATGAAAATTTAAGTCTAAAACATCAAATTTTGTTCATGAAAGTTGTAGTAAAAAAAAAAAAAAGATTGGTTTTTCAATTGTAATGTAAAAAAGGAAGTAATTTTTCCTTGTAGTTATGGTTTCGATTTGAAAATCTAATTAGATTTCATTTTTTCTTTGTTTTTCAATCTGCTTCATGTCTTACTTAGTTTTTGTTGAAATTTAAGTTTACATTGTTAACGTTTAACGAATTTGAACTTTGTTTGTAGTATTTCTTCTCTTAAACCATTTGATAGCTTCTCTTAGATGATATACAATGCTAGCTAAAACAGATTCTGAAGTTTCCAGTGATAATGTGCTCGTAACTTCTTAGTGAGTTCTCCGTTATCATTGGTGTTTCATTTTTCACTTTACAAACACTTTAATTCCGTATATGTTTGGGAGTGAATTGATTCTGGCGTTAACATTATATCTTTTCTATGGATTTTTCTTTGCATGTCTTAAAAGGAGAAGCGCCACTGGCTGTATTAATTCTATGCCGATATTAAGCCTTAACTCATAGCTTCAACTACTCGTTGACCTGAAATTTTACTATAGAAGTTGCATTCAACTTGAAGAAGAAGAAGAAAAAAAAGTCTATAAAGAAAGAGATGGGCGATGTATTTTCAGGGTATTCTACTTTTAAGAATAAAATGAGGAAGTATTTGAATTGGTATCAGTTCATCAATTATTCATTTTTATTCTTCCGTAACCGGTATGGTTTATCTACGATTTGAAAACGAGAAAAATACGTAGAAAATTGCATCAGAAGATAATACGATAAACAGGATTTATTTATTGTTACTTTCTCATCATTGCTGAGGTTTTTTTTAATTATTTTTTTTTTTTATTATTTGCATGATCTGTTTTTTGACTTATAACTGGAAATCTATTTAGCCAAGTAGACTGAAATTTTAATAGCAAAAATAATCTAAAAAAAAAAAAAAATGTTATTTGAAAGGGTGGGGGAATACAACTTCCTGTAAATACGAAAGCTGGAGCTCCATTGTAATTTTCCTATTTTAATGTATTGTTAGTATTACAACTACAATCTTTGTTAATTAATTCTCCAATTCCGTTAAAGTATTTAAATTAAAGCCGCTATTAGAAATTGAAATGTTTAATTCTAGTACTTTTGTGTGTATAATAATTATACCTGAGTCGAGGCAGATCACTTGTTATTGACATTCGTCTTATCTCCACCTACAGTTTCATTTAACACTATAGTTTCAAAGTCCGTTGTCAGCCATGCGTGTAGTTGCTTGCTATCCTCCATTGTAACCTTTGTTTTGTTGTTCTTTCTCTTTTTATATGCAACCTGAAAGCCAAGGTTCATAATGGTTTTTCCCATCGGCGGCTGTAGTGTGACGGAAAGGGGGGGGGAGGGTGCTGAAGGGGGGTCGGGTCACCGTGGAATACCAGACCTTACGGCCCGGGACCACACTGAGTAAATAATAAGCGGACCAGATCCCGAAGTCCTTCTTTATGGCGGAAAAGGTCGCAGCCGAACCATCGTGCAGCCCGAGAACCCCCGAATGCAGCGGCGCAATGGACTCGTCCGCCTCACCCTCCCATCCCTCTATTGATCCAATCTGTCTCTCTGGTTCTTTCTGTTGCCTCACCCCCGCTGCTCATAATGTAGTGGCATACATTCCACGTAAATTATAAAAAACCCCGCTCTGTGTGTGTGTGTGTGTGTGTGTGTGTGTGTATGAGCGTCTTTCTCTCTCGCCCTCCCGTTCCTACCCCACACCTAAATGCCGTCACCATTTCACTGAGTTAACTCAACGCTTAATTAATGTGCTAGCTACAACTTGTTTATCGGCTGCATTGCCGATCACGGGAGAAAAAGAGATTGAATGACGTCTTCTGACGTCAATTGTCGCTTGCCAGAAATTCCAGACTTTTCTTCGCCACCCCCATCCTCCTCCTCTTACCCCCGCCCACTCCACAGCAATGCTTTTTTGGTTTGTTTGTTTCATGTATTGTCGCAATTGCTGCTAGCGGGTACTTTATTCACAATTGGTAAATTACTAATAATTGACTCGAAAGATGTGATGATGTCAGGGCACTTATTCACAGACAAGACCTTTAATAGTATATATCTACTCTGATTTTAGTCTTCGAAACTTTGCCTCTAGTCAGAAATCAGTAATTCTTTGAAATAAATAACTAATATATTCTATTTTATTTGTGCTTTCAATTTTATTTTCTTTAGTAATTTGTCGACTTTAAGTAAGAATTCAAAGTTTATTTTTCCCAAATTGTTGCTCAAAACTGGAAATTTTCTTTCTGTTGGCTATTAAATCGTGCAGTTAAGTTTTGTTTTTTGTTTATTTGTTGTTCTTTTTTGCTAAATTCTGAAAATCACAAATCCTTCTAAAATAGGTATTCGACTTAGCGTGGTTAAACAGATATTATGTACCGAACAGTCAGCAATCCAAAAAAGAGGCGAAATCACTTGCTATCTTGTGTTCACAGCTGACATCTTGGGACAGCTGTTTCGCTCTTTTTGGCGCTTATCAATCAGAGCAGTCAGCAGTGAATACTCAGATCTACTAGATGGAGGATAGAAAGCAGGAATATAAAAAAACAAAGTTAGAGGATTCAGAGGTCCTGACTGACGAGTGCTAAAAAGCGTGAAATAGATTTCTGTAGATGTTTCTTCTGACGACAAGATCTTCATTTATTAATATTAAAGGTAAACGAGCTAATAGAAATGGTCAATAACATTTCTTTATGATAGACCTAATATTAAAAGTTCACGTAAACATCCCAACCGAAGAATGGACAACTTGAAAATTTCAGTCCCATAACTTAAATCTCGCTGCTGAAGTACGAGGTGTCTGCGGAGGGATATTTGCGCTTTAATTTTTCAAGGATAAAGTTGGAATGTTTTCTTTCATCAGATCATTTCACTTCGCAGTGGAATGTTTATCAGCGGTAATGAAGGGGTTGACTTCACTTCCGGGAATGCGAAGACATATTGGAAGGCAATCTCCTTGTAATAGGCTTCTCTTGCACAAAAGCTGAAATTATCCTGGTTTTTTTTTTTTTCTCTCTCTTTGAGGACGTACAAAGTAATGTCCTCACCGAGTAAACAAGCGCAGTTTACAGCCCACACACTTCTTGGGGAGATACGGAAGTGGAACCAGGTATTGTGCTTCGTCTGCACGCAGTTTGGAAAGACCTTCGTTTATTTTGTATAGTTTTTTTAAGTGAAAAAGTTTTCGTTGTAGATTGAATAAAGTCGCATGAAGTTAAATAGTGGGTTCGGTATTTCGGTTCAATTTGCCACTCCTCTATTAATTAATTTGTTTTTTTTTTTTTTAAATATGATTACATCTTGTACAGCATTTTCTCGCTTATAATCATCATTGGGTTAATTTCGAAAAGAACTTTTCCTTCTTTGTTTTTTCCTATTATCACGTAATACAGTTTGTGAAAGGATAATTTAATGTTATCCAACTTTATTGTATGGATGAAGTATTAAAATGTTAATGGTTATCGGAAGTGCAGTGGTACCCCAAAAGAAAATTGAAAAATAAAAACCACTAATGAAAAATAAGTGAGAAAATTCATGTGCCAGTATGGAGACTTTGTTGTTTTACTGGTGACTGCTCCTGGCTAATGATCGCCAAAGAGCGTGAAACACCTGTTCCAGGATGTCACTTGGTAAACAGTTTGGTCTCACCAATTGTTTTATTAAAATGTTATTTTAAATTAAAAAAAAATATGTTCTTTTTTATAACACTATTTCTGTCAACTTCCCACAAGAATGAATAAAAATAAACTGCTTTAGTTTTAGTGTTGAATTCAGTAAATAAGAAATGTCGTCCATTAAGAATTATCTAATATAGTTTAAAAGAAAAGAAAACAAACTTTGTGTTAAAGTCGACCGAACTATTTAACTTTAGAGAAATGATCTAGATCATGAACTCTCCTCCCCTCAGGGGACGAAGCAATGACGGCATGAATTAAGTTGTATGTATGTGAGGTAACTTGATTTCTTATTTAGAACGTATTTTAATTCAAGATTTTAATTTAAATTTATATAAGAATACTAGCACTACAACCGTTCATTGCAACAGTGTTGAAAGAAATTGTAATTAAAATATTGGACAACTCGTTTATAATCACCTCGTTATAGATTACTCTTTCGCTGAAAGGAAACTAATAATTACGAGTATTTATAACGACATTTGATTACAACGACCTAAAAGGTTTATCTGTGTTAAAGCTAATATAAAGTTTCACTGGACTAAAGCTAACTGACAAAGAAATAAAAAAGAAGGATAACGTTATGATAGCTCAGTAAATTTTTATGTTTTATTGATAAGAATGCTATGTAGAAAAAAAAAATAAACGAAACCTTTGATCTTTACAGATATTAATTTTTTAGTAATGTTAAGAAGTTATTAGCAGTCGTAGCATTAATACATTTCTATTATATTAATATCTATAAAATGTAGTACTTATTGTCACTTAATGAATAGTTTCAATTATGAATATTAATAAAAAATAATAACTGTAGTGTTAGTAATAATAATAATAATTTTATTTATTTATAAGCTCAGTACAGTCCCGATTGAGATATTATTCAAGAAAATCTGATTAAGTAAGTTTAATACATGTATTAGTAATACCTAATAATACATTTTGAAAAAATAATGATATTAATACATTCTTCTCAAAATAGGGTGGGAGTTTTCCGCCAGCAAATAATGTCTCTCTCCCCCCTCCAATTTTTCACTCTCTACCTAATTTTTTTTTTTTTTTTCCTGAAGGGGGAGGAACGGGTATTTGCAGAGAAAGGGAAACATGGCGGCCATGGCGAGGCTGTGCCATTGATCGCTGTACCTCCCTCCCAGTTGGCTAATTATGTTGTTTACACCATGAATGAGCGCTTTGTGTGTTGGATGTGACCGGTGTTAAGACTATACCGAGACTGGCGTTGGTCATTGTGGAACAAGGTTCCTTGCTTACTGCGGGCCGTCCTTTCAAGGTTTTAATTGAAACATGATCAGATTATAAGTGATCGGGCATTTCACGCCCCAAACAGCTTCTCAGCGAATGAATAAATGGTTTTACAAAATGTTTAAGAATGCCAAAGGAAATGTATGAAAAATATAGCTTTTTTATAGTGGAACATGCATATTAATAAGTAAAGTAATATTTTAAACTAAATAAAGAAATAAAATGCTGAATAATTGTTTCTTTTTTTTGCCTTATTTTGTTGATATATAGCGATAAGCTTGAAAACTTGATATAGTACGTTTACATACTACGTAATGTGTGAGGTAAGAAGTACATCTATTATTTTTAATTATCTATATTTTTTAACATATTGTATTTTACATTATATCAGTTATTAAAATGCGGTTTTATCAAATGACTAGCATCAATACATAAATAATGAAATAATATTTATTATAACATTGCTAATTTTGTCAAACATGTGTATTAAGATTTTATAATGAAATAGAGAAGAGGATGAGAGCGTATGAAAAAGTTGAATATGATTTGCATTTAGGTTCTAAAATTGGAAGTGAATACGCAAACACTGATCTACAACTAATAAATATCATATTAATAAATTATAAAAAAATATTCAAAGTACTTTTTCTTTGTTTAAGTTATCAGCTATGTATAAAACTTGATCTAAATTACAATTAAACAAAATTAATGTCAAAATTAAAGAAACAAAGTATATTTTCATTGAAATAATTTAATATCATATTCAATGATCCCTGGATAAAGATGATTTATTCTACCGCACCACAATTTTACTAATATTTCAGAAGTTAATGTTATTTTATAAAATTATAAAATTTATTTTACTCCTATTTATTTTCTTGAAAATGGGGGTAAAAAGAATAACTTTTTTTTAATAATCAAATACACCGTAGCTGTCTTCAATAAAGAGAGTTACGAGAGTTTAAAAGAATAATAGCAAATAAATTTTACAAACAAAAAAAAATACTATTAAATGAATGATAAAGTAAAAATACATTAAAGGAAACTGTAGAAAAGAACCAATATTTTAATGA
The DNA here is from genome assembly GCA_023159025.1 of Thereuonema tuberculata. Taxonomy (NCBI): domain Eukaryota; kingdom Metazoa; phylum Arthropoda; class Chilopoda; order Scutigeromorpha; family Scutigeridae; genus Thereuonema; species Thereuonema tuberculata. Next base: position 15,597,015 of record JAFIDM010006943.1, on the reverse strand, counting down.
AAATGGGAACGAAAAAGCGAGAAGATCGATAGAATAACTAACATATAAAAACATTCTACATAAGATAGTTTTTAATTGTTTTGTAATATTTTACGATGTATTAAAACTCATTACTAAATGTTTTACTGCTTACTTGTATTTAAAATAATCTTTATATCGGTATTGTTAGTTGTTTGATGTAATCACGGAATTAAAAAGTTAAGTCTCGGTTTATTTTCGTTTGAAGAAATGTTTTAATTCATTTTCATAAATTGTAAAAGTTTATAATCTTAATTTCAATTTTAATCAAGAGCATTACAAGTTAACTTTCTGTAGATCACTCTTGTAGTTTTTTTTACCTGCTAGTAAATCTGTTTTTACAATTATAAATAAAAAAAAGATAATGAGAGTATAAAATTAGAAGAAATATCGTTATCCCACTTATCGTTATACTTATCGTTATACTTATCCCACTTATCGTTATACTGCTCGATACGGACTTCTTTGGCAGCAAAATTACCTCTGTTCTTGTTCAATCTACAATTGTTTGCATCTTATTCTACAGAACAAAGATTGCAAAACGGTTGTCAAATTTGTAAAACGGTTCTGCCAAAAAAAAAACAAACAAACTTCTATTTGAAGCTATGACTTAAATATCAGCACAATATGTCAGCTTTTTGTTCGTCAGATATCTCGTGTTTAGAATAGCGCAATCTTCAAAGCTAACCAAAAAAGATAACACCTTGTAACCGAGAGAGAGAGAGAGAGAGAGAGAGAGAGAGAGAGAAAGGAGTCGGCGGTAAGAAATCAATACCAACCATTGAAGATGACTCGTTCCCGCGAATGCCTCTGCCTGGTTCTCAACACAAGAACAGTTCGGATTAAATCCATGAAATGCCAAACCTCTTATTCCCCTATTAGCAACGCTTGTTTCGTCTTTTACCTTCCGTCCAACAAGAGCAAATTTTCGTCGACATCATCTTCCATGCAAATCGACTACAGCTTTTAAGAAGGGTTATGATTTTTTTTTTTTTTTTTTTTTTTTTTCATGGGAGTTTTAAGATTTGGCGCGAAAAATACGAACTCCTTCCGTAAGTTAGTTTAATTTATTTGCAGAAGAACGTAAGACGCAAGTTAAAACTAATTCGCAAAACATAACTCTAAATTCTAACTGATTAAATGTTTGAAATCAACTACTATTTATTTTTATAGATCTCTTTTAGTATATTATCATTACTTTTGTAGATCTCTTGTAATATATTATTATTATTTTTTATAGATCTATTATAGTATATTATTAATAATTATTCATTTTTTTAATAAATCTCTTACAGTATACTATATTGTAGTATTTTTATTTAAAATAATTTTATTTTTATTGTTTGACGATAATTAAAATTAAAGAATTAACTTATAACGTTGAAGCCATAGATAGGCTATTTCAAAATATATAAATTGCAAAAGATTCAGAGTTTTCAATATTTTTTTTTCTTCTTAAAACGAAAGGTACTTTACTAAATCAATGTGAAATATTTAGTTCTTGAATAAATCATTTAATTTAAAAATAATCCCGTCGATCGTCGAATTACATAAAGATCATCTGTAATCTTTTAAGTGTTGTGAAATGGAGGGGGACAGTAAAAATAATAATAACAAAAGGAATAGATAAAATTGTATAAAGCATTTTCTACTTCGAAAAAGTAATTGCTTTTTCTTTAGCTCTTCTTAAAAGTTTCATGGAGAACATCGTAATTGGTTTAGTTTTTTTGGAATTTCAGGTTTTATTAAAAGCTTTCGAAATGACTCTTAAATACAAAACGGAAATAATAATTGTTTTCGGAGGAAAAAAACTCAATGAAGCTTAGCTACGTTAAACTCTTGGCTTTTATTTTGTTTATTGACATTCCGAATATCTTCAGTAGAAACGAAATAAAGTTTGCCTTTCTTTATCCTACTATTACGCTGTTTTTATTCCGTTTTTGTTTAACTCTTCACCTCTTCCGTTTCGCGAATAAGAAGCAGCGGCCATTTTGACTATGAAATTGCACAGGATTAAAGAAATTCCGCGTAAAATTTATCTTTTCAATAATAAATAAACTTAAGATGCAGTGGAATTGAGAACTTAGTCTGCTTTTATATATTTAAATTACTGAATTTTCGGATAATAGATCGCATTTAATGTGTCGGCAGAAATAAATTTTCTTTTTTCTTTTTTTCCCTTTAAGGACTCTTGCACGGAAATTCAAGCACCCAGAAATTCACTAAATTTATATTTTATCATATAGATAATTTAGGGAGCAAATACTCCCACAAATGTGAGTTACAATTACTTATAATACGAATGAAGAGGGGGTGTCGACAATCCCGAAAGATCTTGTGTAATTTTATTTTATATATAAAATTTCATCAATCATCCATGTGTGGGTGGCCTTAATTTCAAAAACACAGTTTTTGTTGAAGTTCGCCATTTTTATTAACACTTTATGTAGTGTAACAATTACGTATATCTGACCAGAAAGGATCCCTTTTTAGTAGGAAACAGAAATCAGTTTCATGTGAGGGCCCCGACATAATTTTCAGCCAGGGGTCCCCCATGCAAACTTGATCCGCCACTGCCTTTACGTTTCATATACATAAAGCAATTAAGTTTTGGATGTAAAACTGTAATTTTATTTTTAAAATTTTCAAATAGTTTTAATCAGTGTGTTATTCCTAGATTAGAATCTGGATTTACGTTATGGAATTAAAAAGAGAAAAAAGTTCAGTTAAATAAAAATTAACAAAGTGCTATTACAGTTTATTAGAATTTTTGATTTAATAGTTTCAATTTGATTCTTAAAGAAATATTAAATTAATTTTTGTTTTACTTTAACTGAAAACTTGAGTGAATGTTTTGGTATTAATTTAATCACTTAGTGTTCTGTTTAGCCATTGTGCTCATGGGAAACAGGTTTTCTGATATGTAAACATAATTATCGGTAAGTGTGAAAAGTTGTACAGGTTTTAGCTTGTCTATTAGACAATTACCACTATCGTTCACATAATTCACTCTCATTTCATTTGGCATTGCCTCCACGTAATGGCCTTTTTTTTTTTCGTTATGTTATAAGATTGCATATACTTTTTTTTTTTTTCTCCAGTGAGCTTCGCACGTTCACGGGTGTCTTCTTGCTCAAGGAAAACCTTCATAAACCATGCCGATACGCATCTGACCTCTCGGGCGGAGTGTGAAGGTCGGCCCGTACCTCAGCCACCCTCATAGCCCGTCAATTGATTGGACCGAAGCACATTGAACCCATAAGCGGCTCTTTGGCGAGTGGAATCTGGCTCCGTTCACGATTCCCGCAGTCACCACCCACACGTAAACGGCGGCCAGTGTCGTTGCCCACACACCCGGCGATGTTGCCTCGCGGCCACATTACTTTCTTCGCCGGTCAGAGCGGGTGAGTGTCCGTCAAGTGCAAGGTTAGCGTGTGCTACAGTTCAGACGGCAAGCAGAGGCTGGCAGAACATACTCGGATTTGGGGAATGCCCTCAATTGTACGGATAAATACGAGAGAATAATCAGGAGTGGGTCGGTTTCACGCTCGACAGCCTCTGAATTTTGGCAGAGCTGCTAAACTTTCAGTGGACCATTAGGCCTAAACATAGTACCTGTAGGGTACGGAATGGATGAATGCTTTCTGTTTTTCACTCAGAAATTAGTCACGCTTATCGGCTAAAATGCATGACCACCTAAAAAACATTGACTTTTGAGGTAGAAGAATTTTCGAACATTCACATCTCGATAAATAATGGTGCGAATAAACTAAAATCTACAGGAGAACACTGAAATTTCGAGAAAAACAAATAAACAAAATGAAAACCGAGTGGTTTTACCAACACATTAAATTTCAGAAGGGTGTTATTTTGAATTTAGCTTGTATCTGCTCAAGAGTACTGTACTACAGATGCTAAAAAAACTTGTAGATTTGAGTAAAAGTTGAAGTTAAGTCTTTGACAATAAAGAATGATACCATGGAAATCTCTGTCCCACAAATTAATTGGTTGAAAATTTATGTAGAAACTTCATACTAAGTGAATGAAACTGAAAAATGTCTGTTAAGCCCAGCACAAGAATAAACAAAAAGAATTGCCTTTTCCGATTCATTTTTACGGGGTGGAGCAATTCTTTTTGTTTATTCTTGTGCTGGGCTTAACAGACATTTTTCAGTGAATTTGTCAGCACGTTAACCCTTCCTTTTGCTTAAATGAATGAAACTGTTGACAATATTTGAAAACAGATTGATTCTACATTCGGTTAATACTTTTGCACACTTTTCATCCAATTTCAGACAAATTACAATCTGTTAGCTTGGAATTGCAAAGTTTTTATTTGTGTTTTTTTTTGTTCTTAACTAAAGGTTTCATTAATTTTTCTTGGTGATGATATACGCTAGGCTTAAGATAGCAGTAATGTTGAGGTATGTGTAAAACGAAATTGTCGAAATATTTCGAAGCGGAAAATTGTATTAGCTCTGTTTGTTCTTTTTTTAAAATCGAGTGTTATTAACTTAAAAAAATATAGGGCAAATCCAAACCAGCATTGGAGCATTAGAATTGTGCAGACAGCTTCCGAATTTTCATCTTCTTTCACTTGGTTGTTCTTTTCTGTTTCGTGTATTTTTTCCTCCTCTTCTTTTCTCCCTACTCTATCACATTTTCCAAGATTTGAGGCCCCGGATTTTCGGAAGCAAACGAGAAAGAGACTCAAGATGGCGGCGCCGGCCACTAATGGAGAGGACGACACCATTTTTCCATTTCGGTGGATTAAACGGGGGTGGTGCTTATGTCTGTGTCCCTCTCTCACACTTAGGTATTCGCGGGCTGTACGGGATCCCCTCTCGCCGCCTCCGCTTTTTCCGGCGGAATCGATCCCTTAACGAATAGCAGAAGAGCAGAATGACGAGGGAGGAGAAGGAAAAAAAAAAATCACTCTGGATTTTGCTGCAGTCGATATTTCATCATGGAGTTGAGCCTACACTTGTGTCTCGCTAAAACGCAGGCATTTGTATTTCTGCAATCCAGGGATTTGGTACATTTTTCTTATTTATCAACTTGTTTTCGCCATGATTTTTGATTATTTACAGTTCCAGTTATATTGTTCTGATTTTTTTGATTGCGTTGTAATGTTATTCCATTTCCCTCTTCTTTTTTTTCTTTAACAAAATAAGTCACAGGCGAAAATACGAAATGCAATTGAGATGCATTCACAATAGAAAGCGAACAGCCAAGCGAACGAAGACATTGAGGAAAACAAAAAAAGAATCACTGAAATGATATCGTTTCAAGTTATTCATTTATAGTTTATAGTTATACTTTCCTTATCTAATTTCATATAACAGTGATTCTCAAATTTTTGGACTCTTCGTTTTTTCTAAATATGCTCTCCTGCTTCCCTAGTTCCAGAACTACAAGTTTAAGTTGTTTAAAATGAGGAAAAAAAAAAAATGTTTTGTTAGATTGATAAAAAATATTTTTATTTATTTATTTTTTTAAATCGTTTTTTTTTTTTTTTTTTCCGAAAGTGAAAGATTTCATCGTAAACCTAATCTTAGGATCGAGTCATTTCCTGTCACTTCACCAGCGAACAGACAGCATAAATAAAGCTATTTTACCAATACATAAAAATAAATAGATATTTACAAGAAATTCTGGTTTCAGTGCAACCAAAAATGAATTATTACTTTTGCAAAAGTTAAAGTGAAGAATAGGCTAAAGAGACCAAGAGAAACCAGAGGTCTTGTCACAAGAGAAAATTATCACTATTCAGCATAACAATGGAAAAAAATATAAAGATTCCACCCGATGTTCAAGGCTTTTTTTGCATCTTCCTGAGCTACAGCCCTTGGAGAGTTTCCTTGAAATATTTCAGCATACTGAGGATGTATTTTGAATTTTTATGAATAAAATATTTGACTAAAAAATTTCTGACGACATTTTTGTTCTGCAATTGATGAAATTGAATTGATGAAAACACACCTGTTTATGTGGATACATTAATTTTGTTACCAAAACGCCAGATGTCAGGAATACCTGCATTGAATAGCTACTCAGTACAGTTTTATTCAAAGCTATTATTTTTACGAAAAAAATCACAATTTTTATTCTATTAAAAAAATATTAATCAAAACGGAGCGGAGAAGTCTGATTTTCCACACGAAGTAAACAATTTTCCCATTAATGTTTTATTTTTGCAGTATATTTTTTATCGAATTTTTATAAACATCATTTTCAAATCATTACATTGGCAGCACTACATTCGGATTCTCTGATCTGTGAACCGCTTTAAGCAACAAAATAAATACATAAAAGAATAAACATACACATAACAAACAATGCTACATTCCAGAAAATGACTCGGGAAAAATCTTAAAAAAATTGTAGGTTTTAGATTTTTGTTTTGGAGTGTATCTGATGGATACTTCTATTTTCTTTGAAAAAGGCTTGCTTGAAGTGGTTTGTTTTATTTAAATACTAACACTGTATTTGGAAGCATAAGTGATTTCGTTATTCTCTTTCTTGATGCTAGTTTACTTAAAGTTAAAAACCGACATAAACAATCTATTAACCCTCCTTTTCTCACCTAGATCCAGTCCCGGATTCCTTCTCAGTCACCTTACTATCGTAACACACCGCACGTTCTTTTTTTTTAAAGCCCCCTCCGTACTGAGAAATGGGATCTTCCAGTATGATTTGTGGGAATAAGAACTTGTTTGACTGGTGAAGGAGGAGGCACAAGTTGTTTACCCACCCGAAATTCAGTTGACACCCACCAGGATTCGCACGTGGACAGGAATCCATCTTGGAAACAAATTCCCCCTATCTTTCTTCTTTACCTGATGGTAGGAGGGCCGATGGAATGTTGTCCTCAGTGACCTCCAAGATGTACCGAAAGTTTTCAGCTGCAATTGCTGGTCTCTTATTTGCAGTTTCGTTGAGTGCAATTCATTACGGTTTAAATCCGTTAGATTTCAAGGAGATTCGTATAAAATAACAATGCTTTATAATTGCAATAAATAAGCACATTCAGATGGTAAAGAGATGGATGGCCCTGAGGTATTTACTTGAAGCGTCGTTTGATATATTGTTTGAAGACTTTATGGCGTAAGTGGAAAACGCCTTCGTTATAAAATTGGTGTTTTGTTTCTTTCTCCCCTCCCGAGAGGGAAAGGCAGTTTCCTGGTTAGTTTACTGCATTCTAAACCAGTAATTAGAATCTTCAATGCTAATTAGCCTCATAAGAGAAATTAAATGAATATTTTCTTATTTTGAGAAACAGGATTGCTAGGGGTGAAAAGTCAAATTACGAATTTTGAAAGTTTTTTTAATTACTGTACTTTAAAGATCAGTTACAAGGATACTATCCCAGATTATCCAAACTTATAAAAGAACTCCATAACAATCTTAATTAGCTTAGAAATGTTAATATACCGAAGAGGAGAGGATAAAAACTAGTAATATATTTCTGCAAATCTTGAATCTGTGTTTCACTAACGTGAATTGAACACACTTACTTGGTCTTATCAGCGGGTGTTATATACATTGATCAAGGAAACACTGAGAATGTAAACATTACGGTGCTTTAAATGTAAATTTGAATGCTTTTGTTGGTGATCATTGTTTTTCTAACTTTTCTTGATGATTGTTATTTAATCATTATGCTTTTTTTTCTTGTATTTACTGAATCAAATGTTGTGTTTCAGATTGTTCAGATGCATTCTGTTCTGGAAATTTCCAGTATTTTTTGCTTTCATATAATTATTGATTATTGTATATTATTAATTTTCCGATGGTCACGAATCGTTGGAGCCTACACCTCCAACTTTCCAAAGCGGATCGCCATGGCCTTATCAAACCATGATCGCCATATTATATTCATATTCTTTCTGAAATCCAAGAAAATAGAAAGGAAATTGTTCTTTGCTTTCTAAACTGAAACATGATATTTTCTGTACAACGAAACCACCATCATTGATCGTTGTCAGTGCTTAGTTAATTTGGATGGGAGACAAATAACACGATATCTGTTATCGTTTGTTTCTTATGCATTTTTTCCTTAATTCCTTGCCTTCATAAAATGCCTGTAAATATCAAAAGGGTCATGCTGAGGGTTTTTAGAGTTCAGCTACTATTATGAATTTTTTATTTTGAATTTAGATACAGGAGGAACCACTGTCTAGTTGACGCTCGGATCATGTTTATGTTTGTTGTCGCCATAGGCTTCCTTAGCTTTGTGATTTCTATTGTCAATGATTGCCATTAGCATTCCTCACACAAGCACGAATTCTTCGTTTGACATTTAAACATGAAAAACCTTCAGGACACACTCGATTGGTAGCTTGTTAAGTGTCTTAGCCGTCATTTCGAAGCAGGTCTCGTGCGACGAAAACGAAAACTAATTCCACTTCTGCACCACTTAGAAGTGTTTTTAATTTATTCAATGTTGAGCGAGAAGTCCCCGCACTATCGTTTTCTCTCTCGAAGTCATTATGGAATTAAGCGATCACACGACGACATAGAAATCATCGCCAGACATCAAACACTTCGACTGTTTTAGCTCAGACTTAATTTCTCATCCCAAACTGAAGCAGTTGATGAACGGAGAATATCTTGTGATAGGAGGATAGCGTTATCAGATCACAAATATTCCTGATTTCCTGTTCTTCGGTTTCACTGCTGTGATATATCTACTAATAAATTGGTAACGATCGGATCTTATCTATAGATGAACTTTATCGTTTACCTGTAAAGATTTAAATATCACTTAAACGTAGCTAAAATTTCAAATCTCTGTAAAAATCAGAATTAATGACGCATTTTCCGGTTTCTGATAGAGCTACGTTATAGTTACAGAAACGATATTCCAATAGTTAAAAGAACTAACATCGAAGCGCAGTGATGCCTCAAAAGAAAAAATGAACTGTTTGGGATTGTCTAGACATTACTTATTATTCTAAATTAAATAACGTTAAAAGAACGTTAATTCCAAAACCTGAACGAAATTTGATGTTCTTGCTCCAGATTTCCTATTTGACATTTGTTTTTAATGACGTGTAACCTTGGATTTTTATAATTTCCTATTTAAAATGGCTTAGACGGTGTTCAAATTTGAGTTTCGAAGATGTATTAATCTTTCAATTACAAAAAATTTATAATTTTTTTAGAAAAAAAATCACAACATACACTTATAATAAAAAAAAAAACATGAGATGCACAGTTATGCTCAAAGCATTCTTACAAAATAATGTTCAAATCTTGGAATGTTTGTTTAAATGTTTAATGTTTGTTTAAATTCTTGACTGTAACTAAAACAAAAAGACATTTCACTTTGACACTAAATTTCATAAAATAAAATTTCTTTTTAATACTTCAGTTTTTAGATGTCGTATTATAACAGTTCTAAATTACATTACAAAATTAGAATAATGAAATTTAACAAGTTTAAAAAGTTTTTTTTCGAATTCAATATATTTCAGCAAATAAAAGCAGAAAAAAAAAACAGCAAACAAACAACAAAAACTAAATATTTATTGATTTAATGAATATTTTTTTTATTCTATAATTCTATTAATAACTCTTAGAAGATATAACCTGGTGTATTTAATTTAACTTGGATTACGAAGGTGTAAAGAGGTCAGCTACCGGCTTCTCTTAAATGACAGTGGTTTATACGATATTGTAATTTATATTAAATTAAATCTTTACTGAAAAAAAAAATATAATGAATGTTTATTACAAGAAAAACAATAGTAATTAATTTTTAAAATATAATTTAAGAAAGTGTTGTTCATGTCGTAAATATCGTGCGATCGAAGTATTTTATTTGACTTTAATAATGTAAATAGCAACTACGTGCTTCTTTACGAAGCATGACAACAGATAACAAAAAAAAAAATATTACAAGAACATGACCTGTTGTGCGAAAAAGGTGTTGTGAAAATTCCCCCAAAGTAGGCTATCCCGTCCTCTACGCTAATTCAGTTCTTATCCCGAGTAAATTAACCATAGTGACGTAATCAGAGATTGCAAAATTTCAAAATAAACCAACGGAAACTGCCGCTTTAAAACAAAATCTCCATTCACGAATTCCGCACGGAGGTGGAGAACTACTTCTTTTTTCTTTTTCCTTTCTATCTGCGTTGTGTCTTGAATAGAAATGTTTCGCATCAAGCTTGGATAGAAACGAAATTCAGACTATCACGCAACGAATCTCGACTTGTTAAAAGAAATGTAATACTATTTTGTTGTAAGCTTTTTTTTTTGAATGTTTGACCGATATAAAAACGTTCATCGAATTCTAAGTTTGTGAAATAAATTATGACGTCATTGATTTTTTTTTTTAATTTTTGTTTTCTAGATTTTATTTTCATGAAATTCTTGATGAAATAATTGGAGATTCCCTTCCCATAAATGTGCAATATGATAATTTCGTTCTAAGAGCATTGTTTTTCCTCGAGTTTTCTTTCGTGTTCTTTATTTGTTTTACGTTTACCTTTCTTTTTATGCTTAATAAAAATGCCTTTGCACCCCGAGAAAGTCGCGCTGAATTCAATCGACGTGAATAGTTTGTTTTGAATTACTGCTGTTTGATTAATAGCCATAGAGGACCACTCGATTTTTTACTAAGAGCAAAGACATAAAATCTGTAACCGAAAAATTACTTTCTATTTTGATCGTTATGCATTATTACCATAAAACTTCAATGTTGGTAAAGTAATAATATGCAAAACGTAATTATAATAAGCCTCTTATCATTAAATAATTACATTTAAAACTCAATATATTGACAGAAATATGCAGTCATTTAAAAGCCAATTAAGTTTCTGGTTATTGACGATTGATTTTTGACTTTTCGAAGAATGAGCTTTCATAAAATCCTCTTCTCGTAAAATAAGAATAATATTTAAATTGATTAATCTAATTAAGTTATTACGAAAATTGTAGTTATTATTTAATTTTTTTCTGCGTAATTAAATTCTGCTGTCTTTATTTATTGACATTATAATTGAAAATTTATTGAAATTATGAGTGGGAATGTAAATTTTATTTTTTGTTACCAAGAGAAGTTTTTTAATCACATTTCTAGGATTTTTAATCGTATTACTTTTTTTTAATAAATTACTTTCCTTTTTTTAAAACTATTTTTTTTTAAACAAAAGTAATTTGCTTAAGAATCCTAAAAGAAAGTCAATTAAAAAAAAATTAAATATTTAATGAGGTTTTTTTAATTTATTAATAAATATTTTATTCAGTTGATAATTAAAAAAAGAAGAATTGTGATCAATCTAATCAGTTGTAACCATGATCTTATTATTTTGAAGTAATACTTAAAACCAAACAAAAAATACCACGATTTCTTTATCATCATTGCCAGTTATTTTAAGATTTTTTTTTTCTCTGAAACAACCACTAATCAATTTCAGAAATACGAAAAGTGAGGCGTATTTTTTTTCCCTCACTTTGCCCTGAATACCTGTATGATAACCTAATTTCATTGATGTTGAATCTGGTGTATCTATTATCAGTTTCCCTTAAACGAAAAACTTGTTTAACATAACCTGTAGTCGGTGTAGGATTCCTTTTTTTTTATGTAATTCAACACTCTGCAGTAATTGATTAGTTTATGCATGTTTAGAAAGGGAATTGTTTTTTTCTTCTTCTATATAAACACACGTCAAGATTTTACTGACTCGGGGGAAATTCATCTCCTGTTTCGGAAGGAAGATGCAACGTCCGTAACATAATTAAGATCGTGCGAACGTCTTTCTCGTGTCCTACCTTTAAGACAATGGTATACAAGGGGTCAGCGAGTTTTCATCCGCAAATTACCACATCCCTGGGTTATTTCAAGCTTCTCTCTCTCTCGCTCGCTCGCTTTTTCAACCCTTTGAATACAATATTTTATAATAGTTGTAGGAAGGAAATTCTTGATTGTCTCATCTACGATTCAGTTTACTGTAATTCACTAAATTGTTTAGATAGCAATTCATTTTACTAAATTGTTTAAATCCTAAGCATTGAAGTAAAATAATACCAATATATATTTACAAGAGTATAATAGATAATTACTTTGTTGGCTTATTAAAACTTGTTTTACAGTAAACTCCAAAGTTTTTTCATTATCTATTTCACTACTTTCTAAAATATTCAATAAAATAAAATGAAATACTTTGGAAATTAGTTTATATATAAAGTGTATGTATAGTGTTTTCTTTTTTTTTTTTTTTTTTAAGTTTTTATATTAAATTTTGTTAATCTTACAATCCCATAGTTGACTTCTGAAATAAAGCAAAATTTTAACGTACAACTGAGTGATGAAGTTTAATCAGTTCGAAAGAACTAACATAATCCCACTAAAACAAACTTAAAAATCAAAATTTATTGAAGTGTATTTTTTTAAGCCTGCTTAACTCCAATTGTACTAAATTAAATACTTCAGTGTATTAGTGGTGATGTATGAAGAATGTTCCTGCCTTTTGAAGAAGCGTTTTAAACCTTCAAGCAACACAGGATATTCGCTGTTAGTGATTGCACCAACTATGGTTCCAATTCGAAGGTTGAATATTTCGTCACCAAATTCTTAATTATATATTTAGATTCCTTCACCATTCAAATATCTGTTTAGATGGTAAAGGAAATCTTGAGCAACAATAACATTGACCTTTTTTTTTTTTTATCATTATTGTTATAAAAATATAATTTTACTTCTTGAACACATACAACGAAAATTAATAAGAATATATTAATGAGATAAAACTTTACAATAGAAACTTCATGTACAGATTTTTATTCAGAGAAAAACATTATGAAGAAAAACATGAGAGCGAAATGCACTGAAGCAGACAAACAGGGTTAGATTCTGTTATTCTAAAGAGCTTTCTAATTGGTTAATGTCAGATTTTCATTTTAAAGTAGTGATGTTTAAAAAGTACTCGGAACATATTTGTGAGTGGTTATTTTAATCTAAGAAATTGACGAGAAATTCTAAAAATGTTGAGTTAGGGGTGGGGGGGGGGGAGATAAAAAACAAACACCCAAACACTACATTTAGCCTCAGTTTTATTATAAAGTGATGATGATAATAGTTACAATAGATAAAAAGTACAGAGTTAACTAGAGTCAGTCAAAGCACACAGTAAGAAGTTAGGAAAAAACCAAAAAACTGTTTATGACTTTGTATCATCAAAATGTGAGTATTTGATATTCATTGAATTTTTTGTTTGTTTTGATGTTGCAGCTCTCCTGTCGATGTGGTGTGAGGAGCTGGGTCGGCTTCTGCTGTTACGACACCAGAAGGCTCGCACCACGGACACCACCAAGTCCTCGGCTATGCACCAACAGATGCAAGGCAAACTCCCAACCGTTCCTCAAAGGTAAGAACAACCATCTAAAAAAAAACACTGAGAATCTTGGAAAAAAAAAAAAAAGTAATGACCAACGTATGTACCCACATTCAAAGTTCATGAATTATTTACATGTCTGCTATCATTTCAGAATAATTAACTGATAATAATGGATATTAAGAGATTTAGAAATAAACATTTAGATAAAATGGCATTTTCTCTGAATTTTTCCTGTCAAACATTTACTCATATATTCAGTAATTACTTTTGGTTTTTTTTTTCCAAGTTAATCAGATGCTTTTGTATTTTTTTTCCTCCTTTTAGATTTGTTTATTTTAATTAGATATTTGAAAAGCCAACTCAAACATCCAATATGTCTTTCAGAAATTGAAAAATAATGTATGAATTTGATGAATTATTAGTTAATTATTTAATTTATTTTTTAATTATAAGTCCTTATTTCTTTTAATATAAAAAGAAATTACAGTTGAAAAAAAAAATCACTATGATCTTTATTCTTTTAATTGATGAATGGAAACATCTTTTATGATAAAAATGGATCTTATGATATTTTGTAATGATCATTTGGAAACTTAGAACAAGTAAATTAAATATTTTTATGAATTCAGCGAATTTAAAGCAGTTAAATGAACTGTCCATTTTGACGAAACAGCGAACAGCCTTTGAGAACTTAACAAATAATGTTTGGACAGTCACTACGACAATAGTAAAGATTTTCTAAATGGAGAACTTTAAAAAATTACATTTGAAATGATGTAATTATTGTTGTTATTATTATTATTATTATTAACAACTTGACAAAAATCACTTGTAAAATCAATACTATGTAAGTAATTTGATATTTTTTAACAATGTATTCAAAATTAATTAAACATTTGTAGTATACCTATATTCAGAACCTGTTGATAGGAATTTGTCATTCCTAACGGGACTGTAACTTTTGTATTTAGAATCATAATAAAAAAAAAAAAATATTATTATTATTATTATTTTATCGGGCTTCAATTGTCATATTTATTTAAACTTATCACAATGCTAAACTTTCATTAATGACAGATTGGCAAATATATGTAAGTTCTTGAAAGGATTTAAAGCCGACTTTCGTAAAAATATTGTCACTTTTGATATTATTATTATTATGTTTGTATGTTTCAAACCTTGGGTTTCCCCAGCAAAAACAATATGGCGGGTCAAGGACCAAAGCACATACTGCCAAGTGTAAAGATGTGTGCAAGAATGATTAGGGATGTGTGCTTGTGTCCATAAATTTCCTAACTATGCGTGTAGTGTTGAGTACCACAGCCTTCTGCAGTTGTGCATAAGTGTTTTTGTGAAGTCCTAGTGTGCTGAGACTGTGGTGCAATGTGTGAGGCACCAGACCAGTGGCGGACAGGACGATGGGTACTATTATTATTATTATTATTTCTTTAAAGACAAGAGAACGACCTAAAGTTAAAGGTCTACTTTGTTTTAAGTTTTAATACTTATCTAAATACAAATAGTAGATTTTTTTTCAAATAGTAGAAAAGGAAAAAAAAAATTAAATCCGCCTTACCTGAGGTTTTTTTTTTTTTAATTTTAATCAAATCAAAGCACGCGTGAAATAGTGGATTAATTAAAGAGATAACATTCACTGTTGCTCATGCCTTTCTTTAGGATTTTTTTGTCACTTTCGATCGCCGATTTTTCGTCAAGGACCCACACGGAAAAAAACTTCCAATGTAAAAGTTAAATCTCCTCTCGTCCTTAAATATGCATGCCAAGTTTGAAAAAGACCCAGTGAGCGGTTCAATTGTTATTAGGCGTAGAGGTAAACTCTCTTTTA
>JAFIDM010006943.1:15550697-15581795 GCA_023159025.1 Thereuonema tuberculata | reverse complement strand
AGCGAGTGAATGTACTTAGGCTATTTGGAATGGTTAAGGTACTTTATCATGTACGGTATATCGTAAGTATGTTTAACGAGGAACGTATAGTGCTTGATTAGTAAAGTCGAAAAGGCTATTGAACTAAAATAAAAGTTTTGATGAGGTGTGGTTTTGGGTTTATTTTTAAATTTTAATAATTTGTTCGTTTGTCAAATGATGCTGAAATTTTTGTTATAGTCAGGATGGGCTGCATTTTTGGGTGCCGAAAAAGATATAAACAGAAAGGAAACAAGCAAATGGAAACACACACAAACTCTGTTTGTCTTTTGTGTACCTGTATGAAACGGTCCACCTCTTTTAATGAAAGTGTTCTTTTTGCTCTTTGCAACAGCGGAAATGGGTCCGAAATACAAGTTAATGATTGTATTATCGATATTAAAAAAAGCACTTTGGGTTTAATCTGTTCACATATATTTCACCAAATGTCAAATTGTGAATGATGGAGGAATGTGTATTTTCAGTTCACGATTTCCAGAGCTGGTTGCGAACTTACATCAATATCTGCGTGGGCGAGGCAGTGCTCGTCCAGTGGCTACAAGGTATTTCATCAACACAGATAGAATCGAAGTCCAATCGGCATTTGTGCCGACTTTCAACAATTGCCTTCAAGGAACAAGACATGAGCGACCATAAATGAATGTGTTGTCTGATTTACTGTTTACCGATAGTGTGACAGCTGCAATCGAGCAGTGCCTCCCTTCACCAGTAATAAATTGACATCAGCACAAGACGCGATTGCTCTGCGCATGCGCACACCACTCAATGAAGGCTTGACTAATGTGCGATGTACAAGTGAATAATAACGAAGATTAGAGATGGGCTCGGGTATCAATATAGATGCAATTGGAGTTCATCTCTTTGCTATAGTTAATGTAGTCCGTAATCGATATTCTGGTGAATTCTTAGGTGTTTAGTCGTTAAGTGCTGCTCATCTATATACAGTTTTCACTATGGCATATTAAAATTCTTAAAACATAATCAAATAACAATAACTAATTTCGCAAGCTAATTATTATTGACAGTAGATCCTTCATCTCTTGTCACTTTATTAATTGAGGATAAGAAGTATTACAACAAACCAACTTTTGAATACCAGCATAAAAGATTTTAGTAATATAGATTGTTTAAGTTTAAAGCGCATAAAATGGTGGGTTTTTTTTTTTTTTTTTTTTTTTTTTTTTTTACGCAGCCGGCTTTTTCTTTTAACCGTATTACAGGCACTATAAGCCTCTTTTGCTACAATAATAATAATAATAATAATAATCTGATCTGCAAAAAACATCATTACTAGATTGCTTATATGCTTATATTTTGCGAAGATACTTGGACAATTCTTAGGTCTCTGGGTGAGACTTGAATTGCTCAATTGATCCAGTCAAAGATGTTGTCTTTGTACTGTGTCGTATGTAATATAATAATAATAATAATAATAATAATAATAATATTTTTTTTTATAATGATTTCTAAATACAAAAGTTACAGTCCCATTAGGAATGACAAATTCCTATCAACAGGTTCTGAATATAGCTAACTATAATTGTTTAATTAATTTTGAATACAGTGTTAATACAGTATTAAAAAACATTCAGTATCAATGTATAGTTTTTCAAGTGATTTTTTTTTTTTATCAAGTAGACCGCTAAGTGCTAATTTTCTAAAATTTTACATTAGGCAGTAACATAATTTAAAAGTAAAATAATTTTCTGATTTAATTCTATGTTTATGTGTACTTATGTATATTAAAGTTGCCTATTTAGCTTATTTTTGTCGAGTAATAATAATAATAATAATAATAATGATAACAATGATAATAACAAATTCTTTGTCAAATACTTACCTGCCTCAATTACTAGCAGCATGTATTACTATTTTTTCTCTCTTTATTACAATTGGTTAACTGTTTATTTCAGCTCAGTTGGTAGATGAACTATGAATTCTGAAATTGTAAAATGTCATGTAATCATTATGTGGTTGCTTCATTAGCGAATTAGCTACAAACAACTCGAATTTTTATGGGAAGACTATTACCTTTCTTAAACATCGACCAATTAAGCTGAAAGAGATAATTGGTTCTGTGTTGATTTTGTGTTCCATTTTTTCCGATGCTATTTAGGTCAGGCTTATGTCCCAATCATCGACAGGTAATGTACGCGGTGCCTTGAGGAGCATCAGCACAGTTTATTATATTTGTATTATTTTTTTGTAAATTATGTCATTAATGTTGAGGAGGAGAGAAAAAAATAATGCAGTTGAACATTAGTAAATACAATAAAGAAATGAATAACTTTGGAATAATTAAAGATTATTAATAATTTAAAGGAAAATAAATAATTTTTTTCTTCAATAAAACTCTTATATTTACAAAATATAAGATAAAATATAAGTTAAATTCAAAGATATTTTTTAAAAAAATATGGTAAGTTTAAAAATTACGAAACTTACCAATTTTTTTTTTTTTAAATATCTTTGAATTTTTATGTCAAATACGACAAAGCATAACTGATTAAGAAAGTTCAGAATTTATATATTCATCAAAAATGTTTATATATTTCTTTAAATAAGTTCTTTATTCCAAATGGAATGGATTCTTGAGCAGTTTTTTTTTTTTTTAATTCTATCAGACTTAAAATTACAGAAATGGGTCAGTTTATGATACGCCTTATTTCTCTTTTAAAGCCGAAGTCGGTTTTATGAATGCACGAAGAGAAACCAATTTTTATGAACTCTTAAGTACTCGGTGTTGTGTTTCTCCTAAATTTAGATAATAAGGCCAAACGCTTAATCGTCATCAAGTTTTTCTGCATTTGTCTTCATTTTCTTTTCTCATTCTACTTTGTCTTTCTTTTTTATTTTTAAATTAGGACAACAGAAAGACATTTTAGTTATTTAAGTGATTTTTCGTTTTATTTCTGTTACTGGCTGAATGCAGTTTTATTCTTGAAATCTTCTTTCTGGTTTTAAGGTTTTGTTTTTTTCCTATCAGAAGTCCATCTCCCGAAGTATGCATCTGATATTACATCCGGATTTAGAGAAAGTAAAGAAATTCCTCTTCTCGCATAAGAATTATATAATCAAACTACAAAAGCCATTTGTTTTGATAATCGCGGTCTTCGTTTTCACGTATCCGCGGTTGTACTTATCCGTGCTGAAAAATTTGGTCCAAATTGTCATCTTGATGCCTTAATTTTGTGCTGGATAAATTTCTTTTTCTTTTAGAAGAGTTGAAAGCATTAGAAAAGCAACAGGTTATCAAGTTAGGTCTTTCCAGAGATCTTCATTTCCTGATCTGCACTTTTTTTTAGCTGTTAGTTAATCTTTCCCATTTACCTATTTTTATGATTAGATCTTCCTTTATCTATGCTTTACTTTTGCTGGAAACCATGTGACTTCGCAGTTATGAAAAATCAGCATAAAACTGATCAATTGAACCAAATTAATGAAACTTGAATTAAATTCACATAAATTAAACACCAAGCCAAATTGTATTAAGATTGGGTGAAAATTAAGAGCAGTGAGTTTAACTTTCCATGAACTCTCTCACAGTTAAAGGTAAGACCACATAGTACGTAATTCTGCTGATTGGCGTTGAACAACGAAAAGCGAACGCGAAAAACAAATGCAACGGTTTGCCGCAACGGTTTACCGTGCTTGTCCTTCTTGTGGATCTTGTATTTCAGCTTATTTCTTTATGAGGCTGTTTAATGTAGTTTTTTCCTGAATGATGTATTTTAAACCCGAATGCATACTGAAAATACTTTTTTCAGCGGAATACTTTCCATGAAGATATATAAATACTTGAGAATTATATACATTCTCTATTCATTCTGTGCATGAATTTTCTAGAATTCTGATGAAGAATGGGCGTTGTTGAAATGGTTTAATGAATTTTAACTCTGTGCTCATTCTATATGACAATAATAACAATGTGGTCAACTACATAACTCTGCTGAAATGGATGCACTTAATGGGGAAGAGTGGTTATGAATCAAAAATTCCAATAATTCGGGGATCGTCAGTTCATTGGTTACCATGGAAACCTGCTGAACGGAGAGATTAAACCCAAGCTAACCCGAAAATTTATAGATTTTGCATTGTCACTGTTGTGTCATTTATTAAAAGTTGTTAGTTTAATAGGCTTTCAATCGTAATTTATAATTGGCTCATCCATCACGCTAATATGATATGATGACATTACTCATCAGAGTATCTGTATCTCTGTGAATCAAAAGGTTAATTATCATTAACATGTGGGTGAAACAGGAGGGTGTAAATGTTAAATTCATACCACAACATCAAAGAAAAATTTGAATGTAATTACGGGTTTCACTTTCGAACGTTCGTGAGGGAATCCTATTAAAAATAGCTGAGATTACTTCCGCTCCTTGTTAGACTAGTTATCTATAAACAAACAAGTTTATGTTACAGGTGAAGATCAGTTCTGCAGGTAATTTTGAGTGTGGTTTTGTTAATGGACGATGTTAAAATGTAAAATGACTTCCTTCTAAAATTTGCCTCAAAATCTCATTCCTAAATGTCTAACTGGCACTCGTAGAGTTATTCGATTTTCAACAGTAGCGTGTAGATGAGGAACAAGATGTAAATTTCGGAAATTTCAAAAGTAGTGATTTTCTATGCTTAGCTACTGGAATAAGTAAAATTTAGTCAGCCTTTGGATTAATGGTAATGTAACTGATACCATTAGTTAGACTTAGGTGTTTAAAGGATGTTTATTGAAAGGAGATGGGCAATAAATATTATGCCCGTGTTTCCAGTCGATGAGGTTGGCAGGAAGTAAATGCTCCTGCGATCATCAGCCGATCCTAAGCAGAATGAGGTCGGGACTTGGTGAACCGTGGGACCTGTTTGGGAAGGGAAATAGTCAGAGAAAAAAAATCCATGCCTCCACCCGGAGTCGAATCCGATCTCTCCACCCCATAGAGAAACACCCTCTTAATTAAAAATGGTTAAACGTTCAATCGATTATTTTGAGTAATAATATTAACTAAAAATTTTATAATAAATTCTAATTAAGTAAAACATTTAATGCTGTTAATTGTTAAGTAAGCGCTAAATAATCGGAAAGCCACGGAACAAATCAGAAATACAAGGAAGATGTAACGAAATTCGGTATTTTACGATAATGCCCTACAATTTGAGAATCGCTGATACCGTGTGCTTCAGTTTGGCTCGAATGGGTGAAAATATTACACCAATAAAAGGGGGGTGTCTGCGCTGATGGCTCCCCCACAAGGAGCACGATGTATTCGTTGTTATCTCTGCGATATCTCTGCTTTTGCTAAGTGTGAGGTAATTAATTGATTGATAGAAATAAAGACAAAATGGTCGGCAGGAACGTCATAGGCAGAGCCTGAAAACTATTACTGTTTTTTTTTTTTCCCCGCGCCAATCTCTGCTGTTCTGTATGTGTCTATTAGTGCTAAATGCGCGAGCATAGTGAATCGTTGGCACCCGCTTTGCTTCGCACACCTTCCTCCGTCTGGAATGCAAACTGCTTCATTATGGAAATGCCGGGGCAGAATCGCACACCGCTTGTCGAGTTTCTCGCGCAGGAGGAAGAGAGCGAGAGAGGAAGGGGGTGGGGGTTATCTCGGGAGATGTGGGGGTCAACATTCCAGGGGGTAAGTGGAGAGAGTTCGCGGGGGTCAAGGGCTCACGTTTTGGGGGCCGTACGTTCACGCTGATACGAGAGGCAAGCGCGTGAAGGCGGCCATTAGTAATTATTCGTGACGGATGAAGACCCGCGAAAATTATTCTTCTTTTCGCCTTTCGCCAAACATCTTCATCAAAAATAGAGAAAGAGATATGTTAGAACCCGAACAGCATTCTTCAAAACTTCGCTTGCATTTCAAAACAACTAATTTGAATAGAATGATTTTTGTTTATGTATTACTTTTTTTTTTTCCTTCTTCTGTTACGGAAAGAAAATTTATTGCAATTTCGATACTAACAATTCAGATTCTAATGTAAACCAATAATTCACAACATTTCTTTCCCCCAATAATTGCGTGTACTGTGAGAATGAAAGGGGTTTAAAGGTTTGTCCAATGAAATTTCTAAATGTAAGAGTAAATCTTACTTTCCTTCTTTAGTAAAGCCTTCTAAAGATTCCACCCCCGTACTCTGTAATACCTATGCTTCTGAGGAAACGTTCTTGTGGAAATAAGCAATTTCATTTCCACTAAAGTTATCGAACACGAAAAATGGGTTGATAGTTATTTGGTTGATTTTAAGATTTTCGAGTAACACTAATTAGGGAAACTGTGATTTGATACGATATA
Organism: Thereuonema tuberculata; assembly: GCA_023159025.1. NCBI lineage: Eukaryota > Metazoa > Arthropoda > Chilopoda > Scutigeromorpha > Scutigeridae > Thereuonema > Thereuonema tuberculata. The sequence goes on along the minus strand of JAFIDM010006943.1, from coordinate 15,575,454 downwards.
TATGATATATATAAAATCAAGGTGTTATTGCGAATAGTAAATAAAAAAAAGATTATCTTTTTAATTTTCATCTCAAATTACCACTTATGACCTTTTTAGGAGGCTTGTAGCGAAATAACTTTAAACTGTTCACCATGGTTTTTTTCTTTCCCTGTGGAGCCCAAACACTTTTAGAGTTTCTTTTTCTTTTTCATTGGTCGGACATTTGAATGGTAAATGATATCCGTGTCACAACAAACAAGAAGTAAATACGAGGTGGAACTGGTGATGCAGGCAGTCATCCGTCCACAGGAGACAGACAAGAGGAACTGGGCATGGCTGCTCGAACGGCAAAGTCCTACCAGAGGCAAGACACCGCTTGCTAACTTTGGCTACTGTATTTGGGAAGGGGGAGGTGTCGGGAGAAGGGTAACTGACTGATAGACATTGTTCTCTTCTGTACAATACTTCTCCTGGGAGAGGAGGATTTTTCCTAATTGAAATAATGATACAAACCTTTTTTTTTTTCCCTTTCCAGAGAAAGAGCCTTTGAGAATAAGAAAAAAAAAATTAATAATAAAAATATTAATTTTTCGTTTGCAGTTCTTGTATAGTAATTTATTAGAAAATACACGCTATATATATTTAGAGTTTGATAATATCCTACACAAAATTTAAAAAAAAAAAAAAAAAAAGATAAGGCCTAGTAATAAAAAAAAGTACTAAAAATATTTTAAAATATCATAAATAGGATTGGAAAAGCATAAATAATTTTGAATTGTCAATACGAATCGTATTTATTCATCTGAATGTATTTTGACAAATAGTCCCCACTGATTTTTTTTTTTTTTTTTTTTTTTAATATTGCTTTTTAATTGGCTTGGCGAATTGGTCTTAATGTAATCCTGTTAAGAATACTTTTGGAATTTCATCCTAGAATTGGAATCGCCTGAAGAGGTCGTCTTCAGCCTTCCCTCGTCATTCAAACTTCAATTTTCCAATTATTTCGAGACACATAACTTGATCTGGCAAAGCTCTAGTGCCTTTGAAACACTTAAAAAAAATACTCTGTAGCACTTACTGGCACTCCACCCGTCTGTAAAACATTAAATACTTAAATAGGATATTTTATTTTACTACAACTAAATTTTCTTTTTAATCCCTTTAATGTTGAATCACGTACATTTGAAAATAGTAACTAGTCCTTTTCAAGAATAGTTAATGACCTAAGAATAAAGTTACTCGTATTTCAACCAATCATCTTTATCTCTCGTATTTCTGTTTGTTTGTTCAGTTGTGCTTTTCTGTGTCCCTTTTGTCAGGCCCAGTCTATTTAAATCTGTCTCATAATTTTTAAGAAGTTGGTGATATTGATGATCAAAAAAACCGCTCTTCATTGTAATTACTGCTTATTTACTCGGCGCTCATTTTGATAAAATAACTCCAAAATTGTAATTAGGTGTAGTTTATTACAGTTTATAGTTAATTAAAAACATTCAGTTCATTGCTAGTTTCTTCAATCATCAGTAAACGCAAAACAAGAAGTTTGTAAAAAAGTTCGATCATTATCTTTCGAAGGTTTTTGAGGGTCACGGGGAAAAAAAATGATAATAAAGGTGTTATAATTTGATGAAATGAAATCAAGAATTGATTGTTTTTTTTTTTTATTAGGCTAAGATTTCATAATTCATTCAGAGTAATTTACATTTCGGATTTCTGTGGGCCGTTGTTACAATGGATAACTAACAACGAAGTAAAACTTCTGTTGCGTTTCGGTAACAGCGAGTCAGGGCCGGATTAACCCACTTTGGGGCCCTAGACATTTTCTTCTCAGCGGGCCCCCTCCCTCTCCCACTAGAAAAAGTAAACTATTTTATTTACAAATCTTTTCAAAATAGACAGTTTGACCGGGCCCTAGACATTTGTCTCATTTGTCTATGCGATAATCCCTGCAGCGAGTTATAATTAAAAGTAAAATTAGATTGGCGGAGACCCAATAGAAAGAAAACATACGGCGATGTCATTGTTAGTCAACTCTCAATATCTTCACAGAAAAGTAAGATTCATTCCCCTACTGCCCTTAAACTGTTACATAAACTTTTGGTAAAATTACATATTTGTAAAATTATATAAATGTAAAGAACATACACGCATTTCCTTTTTAGTTGAAAGCTTTAAATAATAAAACAGCAAATAAGCAACCTGCAATATGATCTGTTTCTTTGTACATCTTTCAGTTCATTAGTTTTGTTGATTGATTCAACCGGAACCTCCCACTCTCCAACGATGGAGAAAATGCTAATAAAATTAAAAACATATCAGCATTTCTTTTCCTGAATATTTTAAACCTGAATTTCTTTAATGTCTCGGAACCAGTTTATTTAATTAAATCTCTTAGAAGTAAAGACAGTGAAATTCGAAGACGTAGGAGATTTTTTTCTTTTTTAATTACGTTATGAATTTGAGAAACTCAACTTGAGAATGAGAAACAACCGAATCACTTCTTCATTGAAATTTTTTCTTTCCCTTTTTTTTTTTAACCAATTATTTTTCTATATTTTCTGTCATAAAATTCTTGTATAATTCAAAATAATATCCGTAGTCCATTTATTTATTTTTTTCTTTAGTGATAAATATACTTCGAAGAGAAATAGCGCCGCCATTATGTTTATATATTATTTCTCAAAGATGTTTTTGTGTCGATATATCCCTTAATACTTCATCAAAATCAACGATTGAGACATCGTTTAGAAGATTACGTTCACCGCTAATGACGAAAAATAAACAAAGTGTTGAAAATTAATGGTTTCGTTAAAAAAACTGTATTTTAAAAAACCTTTTTATAAAAATGGAGAAGGCGCCATCTATTGACAATGTGTGCAACTAACATGCACGACAGCTGTTGTAGTTGTTTATTAGAGGTCTTGGAGGTGTTTTTTTTTTTTTTGCGAATGATTCGCACGGGTCAACTAGTAAAGAAATAATTCCCAGATGTTGAGATAAAAATTGAAGCATATCTACATATTTATTGTTTGAATTGGTTGAAGAATCGTTGGAAGTTTTGGAGAAAAAAATGCATTTTCTGTATTTATGGACACTCGTATTTCAAATTCCAAAAACTAATAAGATATAGCATTTGATGAACATTACTGTACGTAAATTTTAGATTATACTTTTATTGCTTTTTTTATTTTTTTTATTTTACCGTAATTAAAGTATTTTTGAAGCTTACACTGAGGTGGGAGATCTTTGATTTACTGTCTTGTCCAGGAATTTGATGACCTTGCGGCATTCTGTTCTCAAGAAAGACAGTAAAAATTCAGTCAAGGTTACGTTGGAATGCTTTACTAAAGAATCAATTATACTCGAAAATTAAGAAAAAAAAATAGTTAATAGACTTTTTTTTTTGTAATTCCTTTTAGAAATTACAGTTAACTACAAAATCATAATAAAAGTTAATTAAAAAACGTGTTGTTAATAACTATTTTAATTTTTATGTTTGTCAATCGGTCAATCAGCATTTTAGCAACATCTTAATAACTAGCAAATACAAAACTTATATTTACTGAAGGATATTGTGCCTTTTTTTGGTGGTTAAAACTTTGTTTTTTTTGTTTTTGTTTTTTTTAAATTTATCAATCTTTCCATAATGGTGGATGACATAATAGATAAAACAAGGATAGTTTATATAAATAATTCAGGAAAAAATAAATATAAACAAATAAACTGTTTTACAGCCTATAGTGACGTACAGCATATCTCCTTGGAAATGCATGAACGTGCTTTTTTTGCAACTTTCCCGAAAAACAATTGAGCAGTTGCCAGTCAGATTTGACAAGAGAACATCAGCAGATTTTTATTTCCTCCTTAATCTGAAATTTAAATGATTAAAAAAAAAAAAAAATTCAAAAATTTTTTACTTTCTAGTAATGCTTTTTTTTAATCACTTCTCTGCCCAGTAGCTCTTGTTGTAAAGCTGTGATCAGGGGTATTTCATCGTTATTTGTCAACCCTAGGGTTCTGACATTAATGCACACCCGATTTCTATCTTGGGTTTATGGAAACTGATCGTCAGACTGGTTTTTTAGTTCTCATTTTATCTGGTTAGGCTAATAATCACAGGAGCCTCTATTTCCTTTGATATCCAGCCTGTGATGCTCTAACGTTAAGCTAGCATATACGTCGGTAATCCGATTCACAGTAAAACACGATTCAAAGTGAAAAAACGTGTTTCAATTATCAGAAAAAGAAAAAAAGGTAACGCAATACATGTTAATAAATTATGATTTTATTTCAATCTTTAACTGAATGTAAACGAAAAACACTAATTGTGGGGAAAGGGGTGATAGGTTTACGAGCGAAATCAAATCCACAGTGACAGCATATTGTTAATAAACTCAGTAATTAGTAATCGAAACAGTATTATTTCACAAACTAATTGATCCACTCGTTGCCAATGGATGTCATTACAGCACTGGTCAGTTAATCGTAGCGCCTTACAAATTTGCCGCTCCGTATTTAGTACTGAAGAAAGAAAGGAGCTTAAACAAACGGCTTCATTAACTGTGTTTTGTCGGCCATTTTAGAATTCCTTGGCGTCTGTGAATAAAACGCCGCGGCCCGGAATGATTTAAGCTTTGGAGGTTGGTGATGTGCGCGCCCTAACCTTCGATAATCTACATTATCAGCGCTCCGCACTGTTCGTGTTCAATCATCGATCTAGTTATCATGGTGGAAGCGAGCTGCTGATGGCCGCCGTCGCACCCGTGTATCAACTCCTCCGTAAACCGTAGCTTATCGCAGCGGCGAGAATTATTTATTCACGTCCGTGATATATTTTCTCTCCGGCCGCCATGTTGGCAGCCCCAACATGTCGACGAAATCTCGGCTGCCGCCAAAATTTGTTCTTCTCCTCAAATAATTGCCGTTTCACTGCTCGCTTCTTAAAGAGGATTGTAGTAATCTAAGGGATTTACAAGGAAATTTGCATAATATGAATTAACCTCCTCTAATTCAATTACGTTCGTTGATGTATTTTTTTTCCCCCAGTTCTTTCAAAATTCCTTTTTATATTATGACAATATAAAAGAATATTAGTAAATTTTGGAAAAACAGATTTGTGCCGATCATATAATATTTTAAAATTGAATTTTAAGCAAACAGACAAAAAAAACAACAACAACAAACAAATCAATATCTTTTCGATCTAATTTTCCATTATTCGAAACAGATTTCGTGTAAATAAGGATTTTTATTTTATTTTAATTCATTTCATTCATTCAATTTCATTCCAAAGGACAAATGATCGCGATTATTGATCATTATTAGCAAAATGTTTATTTTAATATTCAAAAAGTGTCTTATTACTTGAGCTTGTATTACCTCGTAAACCTTAGATACATGTATGCACTGTAATTTTATAATTCATTTCCTGTTACATTATATATACCAGTATAATTTAAGATTTTATTTTTATTTTGAAGCTACATCTATAATTTGAAACGTTTGTTTGTTTTGAATGTCCCTCTTTACGAACTTTTAGTACTATTATTTTTGGGATAAGAAAGCAGGTTTTAGAGTAAGTTTTTATATTCTCCAGAAGCTTAAATGCAGCTCATGTGTTTATATGTATGTTAAGATGTCTCCTGAACGTTTTTCATATGATGGTATTCTGAGTCACTCAGTTTTTTCTTTCTTTATTAAATGTTGGGGCTTTTTTTGTTTAATTTATGCATCCATTTAACTCTATTTTGGCCGACATAAATGTTGGCATACGACTTAGTTGCTTCACTTCATAGTGAATTAATTTTTATTTTCTTTAATTTGGAGGTCCCACTTTCTTTTCTACGTCTTTGTTTCTTTTATTCTGGAGGCGAATGTTTAATTCCTGCATTCTCTCCCCAATTTTCTCGAGAAGCGAATAGTCAAATATAATTAAATTTCTAAATTTAATGTGAATTATGTTTATCATAACAATTACAACGTACAAAACAAATAGCAGCAATATTTTTTTCAGAATCTTTTATAAAATTCATTAACCTAATTTTAGTTCGTTTCCGAATCACTGCGTAAATTTAAAAAGAAAAAAAAAATAGCAAAAAGCTACATTTTAAAGTTACAAATCATCGTTATGTAAAATTATATTTACTGATCAGCAAGATTGAATTCGATGAAGAAAATAATTTAAAACTATTGTATTTTAAGATTTCCCAGGGCTTTTTAGCAACATTGAAATTATTTTATTACGGTAAAGAAATTTATTAATTGATAATTAATATTGATAAGGGAAATATTGCAAGTTAAGATCATTATTTATAAGATATCTAACGAAGGATTATCAGAAAAAGAAATTCGATTTATAATTATAGTACCTTTGTACCTCTTTAAATTTTTCTGGTGCTTATTAATTTTATTATTTATTTATTTTATAAATGGAGAAAACAGAAAGAAATTAATTAAATTTAATTAAAAATACAAATTATTATAACAAGAGGAGATAATACTCCTGTATCTTTTTCTATTTGGATATTAAACTTTTTAGATATTAAATATTTTCAGTTTTTTCTAAATAACAAACTAAGATGGCATTTATTTATTTATTTATTAAGAATTTTAGGCTACCACACATCACAGTTAAAAATAAAATTGTATACAATTAAAATACACGAGTACTTTCGTAATGATCTACATTTCTTTGTGAAGTGACTTGACAAAGAAGTGTAGACCATTTCGAAAGTACTTGTGTATTTTAATTGTACATAAATTTTATTTTTAACTCTGATTTGTGATGGCCTAAAATTCCTCAACAATTCAATTTACACACATTAATTACTTTTTATTTATTTATTTAGATATTTATTAATTAGAATTGTAGTAGCAGAATGTGTATGTTCTAATTAAAATGGAGTCTTTCTGTTATGAAAAGCGTGATTCCTGTTGTCTGTGTACAATTCACTTCCGTTTATCTAGCGATTCTTTTGGCTGCCATCATTGACTGGTGTTAAAAGGCGAACAACAACAGTGCTGATGATTGCTTGTAGTCTGAACGCAGATGACCCGCGGCGTTGGTTTCGGCTTGACTGGCTCTTTCTCGCCCGCGCGTTCACTCTCTCTGTCCAACCCCGAGGGTCTTGACCTTGGCATCATTAAGGCCGCACAGGATGAAAATGAACTTGCCCACACCTTGTTACCGCTGCCAGGTGGCTGCCCGACACCCCGTCTGTGTCGACTAGCGTTTTTCAGCGCTTTCGAAGCGGGTCAGACGCAGAAAAACTAAAAATAAAGGAAGCCTTCATGCTTTTCCCTACACCCACACAAGGCATCTTGACCTGTGACCTATTTATGGAAAGGGGCCACATGAGCAAGCCCTAAGGGGCCAGCGAGCAAATTGGTCTCCACGCCTCTGCGACCTGTCTCCTAGTTTAGCAAGATGAGAGCAACTCGTCCTCTTTGGCAAACAAAAATGGCGCTTTTTTAAACAAATATGTAATAACTCATTTCGAAAATTGGCCGCGTTATAAAGAAAGGATAGTCTTCATAGAGAAAGACGTGAAAGACTCAGAAGTACAGAAAAGTAACAATTAATTTGAAATTGAACGAATAATTGAGTGGCTGAATCGGATTTATAATTGAAAAGTTACATTTGAAATTTGTTTCAGGTTAAATTAAGTTATATCAAAAATTTTCTCAAAGATTTAACTTCCCAAATATAAATTGCATATAGCTTTTTTTTTTATATATTTATATTATAATAATACTTAAATTTCAACCGTTGCTTGTTATAAATATTAACATTTGAATAATCATAATTTCTGGAAAAGAAAATTACATTTATCAGCCACATCTGCTAAAAATAATATTATAAATGACAAAGTATTTTATGATCTAACTCTAGGCATCCAGAGTTTGTTTTTGTTTTTTTATCGAATTAGTTTAATTTTATATTTTTTGGGGGAGTAAGTTTTTTTGTTCAATACACACTTGAATGACTTCAATATCGTTCGGGGGAAAAAAATGAGTTTTTAGCCCAAACATATGACATTTTAAAATTTTGCTAATTATATAAATTTAATATATTTGGTTTGTCTCTATAATGTATCGCATTTCTTTCTTTTCTTTTTTATTTACAATAAGACATTACACAATTCAACTTTTGAGTAAACATTTACCATTTCGATGTTTTGCAAAATTTTACCAAAATGAGAAATATGTTCATTTGACAGTAAATGACTCAGAAATGGCGTTAGGAGATTGTGACACTAAAAATGTATTGTATAAATAACACTGAGGCTATTATAGCTGACAATGAGAGCATGTGACAAAAATTGCTAAACAAATTGCAGTTAAAAGTTTTTAAACATGGCCGACAAAAAAAAATATATATATATATATATAAATAGTAATTTGTCTGCCAAATATTTTGCTTAGAATTTCAACTGTAATGAACAATGTTATTCTATACAAAACAGTTGTAAATAAATAAATAAATGATTTGTTTAAGGTTTGGTTTGGATTGAAGCTACAAAAGCAACGATAACGTGTAATGTGAGATTTGAATGCTTCGCGTCTGGTAAAGAAAAAAAACCGAAAAAGTAATTTAAATATTTATTCATTAATCAGGAACTTTAAAATTAACAGCTTGAAAAGGTTATCGGTTAAGCAGTTTAAGATTGTGATCAATTAAAGCAGATGTAGTTCTTATTTCCTGTTAGACATTGACTTTATTTTTCTTTACGTAGAAATTTAATAAAAACATTACGTGTACATTGAACGTCTAATGGTAGAATTCGTTCATCCGTTTCTTAATGGTAGCGGTGTAAAATTGTTAAGGCTGACGTTTTCAGTTTTATAGAATTTAAGGAAATTATCAAGATAAAAGATAAGAGACTTTCTTCAAGTTCTAATGTAGCACTTTTTGTATATTAACTTCGCGTTGTTAAAAAAAGGAAAGAAAGAAATAAAGAAAGAAAGGTGAAGCGATATTATTGGATGTTTTAGTTTTTAATATAAACGCTTTTTTATTCTTTTATTTATTCATAAATTTTTATTATCAATAAATCTCAAATTTATTTTATTGGATAAGTTTTGTTAATTACAGTTATATTAAAATTTGAGAAAATATGTATTTACCTATGATAAATAATCATTTAGTGAAATCCTAATTTCACTACGTAATTATTAATGTAATATTAATTAATTTTATTTTTAAGTTTCACCATATATATTTTATGGAAATTGGTCCAAACGTTTTAGCGTGATGGGCGAACAAACAGAAGGTAAACAAACAAGAAAAATATTAAAGTTGAATACTTCGTACACAGTCAGTAAAAATACTTAATCGAACTTTATACCTTTGAATTTTCATTATTTAGGAAATTCATTTGTTATCGCTTTATTATTATTATTGACTGCATTCTTTTTACTAATTTAAGAATACTTTAAACGTTCTTTAGCTTCTTTTTAACTTAAATGCTTTCAAATGACCTCAAGTTTTAGAAATACCAAATCCTTTTTTAAAACTTGCTTCACTGTACAAAAAAATTCCTAAGTCTATTTTAATTGGGTTTTCTTGTTGATTTTGCTGATCACCTAAGAGGATGTTGTTCCTTCTTTTAACCCGTTAATTGTAACCAAATGCAAAAGAGATCTAGGTCGTATCGTCCATTGCTTGGAATTTCGTCGGTTTTTTCCCTACAAAAACTGTCTGCATGGTGTGCGACTTGTAGGCTCAGATTTCACACTCTGTTTCTCCTCAAGCCAAAGTTATTTTGAAGCGCCAACAGAATCCCCAAATTACCTCCGAAAAACAAACGGACAAAGACACACTTTTTTTCATAAATTATGGAACTGGTCTTGGTGGCTATTCGTTTGTTTGTTTCGTAAATTATCCAGTAGAGGGCGTTTAGGAGACTTTGAGTGGAATTAAACTTTCATGAAGTTATTTGACAGCTTTATTTGTCTCAAAAAAACAACGAGTAAATCATTTTGCAGCCTTTTTACGGCAAAAGTACACTTAATTAAAATATCTATTTTCGGAAGGTGAGATCCAAAAGTAGTTGCTACGAAAGCTAAAATTGTGGATTCAAAAAATATTCACTTAGGCCGACATTCCAGACTAAATAAAAAAACGTTTATACAACTTAAAAATTACGTTAAAAAACAACCGGTTTCGCCTCGTCACAAAGCTTTGTCAAGTCTTCGTGACAAAGTCTCGTGACGAGGCGAAACCGATTGTTTTTTAATGTAATTTTTAACTTGCAAATAAACTTTTTTTTTTTATTCTAGTCAATGTGTGTGTTGGCCTAAACAAATATTTTTTTAAATTCACCAAGCACACGTGCAATACTATTTAAAGTAGTGGTTCCACATAAGTAGATTTTATTTAAAGCTTTAAAGGAGAATGAAAGAGACTCGTATATTTATGGTTTGAGTATCAGTGGTTCTGTTTATGCCAAAATGAATTGGGATTTTTACTTAGTAATCGTTACCTACCCTTAAAGTTTTGCTTTTGTTAGGTAAATAGTTTGAGTCAACAGTTGCAGTGTAATGATACCGGTAGTGTATTTTGGCGGGATTTTACGCCTAACTACTTCCTATTTTCCGATCAGTAACAGGATCTTCTATTTACAAAAATAATCCAGATTTTTCTAAAATTAGAGCTTTTTTTAAGGTACATGTCGCTGAGACATTGGCCTCTCATCTCATACCGAGATTCGGATCTCATGACGGTTTCGTGATGATAGACGATCCGCGCTGGACTGGTTTCCTCGGGGTTCTCCCGTTTCCCGTGCACTTCTTTCTCAGTCTTTTTCTCGTCTGTTCTTATTTCCGTGGGGACAGCACAATAGATCAACGGTCGTGGTGCTCGGCTTCCCTGCCATCCACACTTACAACATAACATAGGTCTTTGAGTTGATAACACGGACGGACGGACGGAAATGCGTATGTCCTCTTAAAATTGCATTTTGAATCTTTTTTTTTTTTTTTTTTTTTTTTGTAATCTTCCTTCACCTCTTTAATTTCTTTTTTTTTTTTGTCCGATATATATTCATTTGAACTGTACTTTACACCTGTCACACCCTGTTACAGCTGTGCCAATCGTTATGTTCGTGGAAGGCATTTCTAAATATCTATCAATAAAAATGTTACCTACACGACCGCGAACTACGTCGGTACAATGTTTAAACAAACTTTTTTGAGATCGTTTCCAGATACTGAAATGTTTTATCAAGATTGCAACCATGAAGTAGATGACTTATATCAGGGAATCATATTCTGTGAAATCTAAAGATTTATAAATTGTCTTCCGTAAAATAACCGCACGTACAACAGATCTTTCAAAAGCTTCGAAAATTAGCCTTTTATTTTTATTTCTGATTTTGTTTTTTTACAAAAAGTTATTTTGAAAGGTACAAGATTAGCCTGCATTACCATCTATGCGATTTTTGATGACATTTGATGTAATAATGTTCAACTCAATAAAAATACTTCAAATTTCTTTCGTTTTATTTTGAAAGCATTTGATCGGTTTTTTGAGAAAACTAATGACGTAAGCTTAAGATGAGATAATTTGTGGCAAAAAAAAAAAAAAAAAGAATTAATTACGAACCTACAAAACTTTATAAAATTACAAATAAAAGCTTACTCGCAAATCTTTCGGCTACAAATGAAAACTTGTTATTGAAATGAGAAAGCTTTCGAAACGCCACAGTACGGCACAAATTTGTACTAAATGACCGCATGTATTTTTACCATCAATTTATGAACCGTGTTTATAAAATTTGAAAGGTCAGTATTGAGATATTTAAACAAGATTCCTTTTTTTTTTAATTTTCCTTGATTTATATTTACTAAATGTGAAAAGTCGACAGATGTTCTGTGTAAACAAGTTAGTGAAACAAACGAAAGTTGTTCTGAGTAACGCATTTCTTTACTACAGCAGAACTTAAACGGTCACTTGTGTTGCATAAATCCGAGGCGGGTAAATTATTTTGTCCAGTGAAAACACGTAATTCGAAGCAGACACATCGTCTGCTAAACTAAAAAAGAAAAATCCTTGGTACACTGTGATCGTTTTGTGCGTGTTAAGGTCAGTTGAACTTGACCGCCCCCGTCCCTCCCCTCCCCCACTCCAGAACGGGAAAAGGGATGCCAAAGAGGGGATGGAACGTTTCCTGTCTCGTCTCCTACCCACAGGAATCCAGGGAACAGGAAAAGGACTCCATCTCTTCTTACAAGGATTCCCACCAAAAGCAGTTTCTGCGATTTGTACTCGACACTGTGGCTATTTTTAAAAAGAAGAAAAATTAGTTTTCTTATAATAAACTACGTTGTTTAGCTTTGAATTGAAATGGAAACTTTTAATTTATAATTGTCCAGCTGAGAAGGAAGCGTAACCCCTGTTTCTAAATAATTTCGAATTTAAGTAAACTTTAAAATCCTGATATTTAAATTCAAGACAATTATAAACTTGTATAAACCTTTATAACGTATAATAAAGTATAGATACTAACAGAATAAATACTTAATTCTTCCCTAATTACTGGCAGAAGAATTATCTAAAATTTTAATTTTAGAACAAAATTTGTTTATATATATATATAATATTATTTAAAACATATTTTTTGTATTTTGCCGGAATTAATTTACTGATTCATCATAATTAGTTAAGTAGGATTTATTTATTTATTATTTATTTATTTATTTATTTATTTATTCATAAATATTGAGTTTTTATTTTCACTTATTACTTTTTTCATTTTATTAAAAAAAAAAAAATATTTTAAACTTTATCAAGATATACTAAATTTTGAAAAAAATAAAATAATTAAAAAAAAAAATAAAAAAAAATCTCCTCATTTATTTTTAAATAAAAAAGTATTTCATTCTCAGAGCTAATTCATTTATTTACCATTTGAACCATAGACATTTATTCTCCTACGTACGACTATTCAGTTAATATTAATAAGCAATTGACATAATACACTAGTTAATAACTTATTAGGTATTGCTAACGAACTAAAAGTACTTATTTTTTTTCACAACCGAAGCCATTGAAACCCTACCTTTTTATCAAATACGTTTGAAAAATATTTCCCCGAGCAATAAATAAATAAATAAAAAAAAACATTCCTGCTTTTGTTGTACACTTTTCTATTCGGGAAATCGAGAACAAAAATCATCTCTTTCTCTACAGGAAATTTTTAACCTACAATCCAGACATAGAGAATAGAGTTGCCAGGCTATAGTGAAGAACACCTCAATAAATTAGGCAATTAATGTTTAATAACGTCTCATACAATGAATACTCCATTTTGAATCTGAATGTAATGAGGGGATTTTTTTTTTTTTTTTGTTACTTTATAATTTCGTAATCAAATCAAATTATAAAAAGTGTTCGTATTGATAAAATAACTCAAATTGTTTACTTAGACAATTGCTATAACTAATATTATTTATTTATTTATTTATTTATTTATTTATGTATGTGTACTTAGTGCTTTAAAATATTAAATATTTAATGTAATTAAGTAATGTAATTATTTTGGCTTTAAGCATAGTTAACTTCATTACCTCAATTCTATATTATTATAATTAATTACAGTTATTAACAATCTGACGTTATAAAACAAATATTATTTTACCATACAATTTCTGTAGAATATTACCTTGAAGAAATATATTACAATATATATTTTAAAGCATAATTAATTAATAAGTGTTATTAATTTAATTAAGTGAATTAATTAACTAATTAATTTTTAATCTTTAAATAGCAAATACTGATAAATAATTAACATTAAAATATCGAGTAAATAAATAAATATCTGGGGGTTGGGGGTTATTGTCTAAGCAAGTAACGTAAATTGTTTTATTAATTTGTAAGCGAATACTGGAAAACAAAGAAACTGCAAGGTAACAAAGCGATTTAACTATGAATAAATAAATAAATAAATTTCAAGCAAGGCTGTTAATGTTTGACGTGATGCCACACGTGCGCCAACGTAGACTTCAGCCTCTGCTGAATATTAGAGTGGGATTGTTGTTGCCTTCAATGATTCAACTCCGTGTTTATTTCGTCAGAGGAAAGGCAACTGTTGTCAGTACAAATAGTTGCTTCCTTTTTCATTTCAAAATGGCAGATGGCGAGGCGACAGCGGCGGCAGAAGTTCAACTCCTCTATGGCGAAATATCATCATCGTTATTCAGGTAAATTGATGTGATTGACATGTGAAACCTCCGCCGTTCACTCTTTAAAACACGTTCGCTGCAAACGCCTGTTTGTAAGCGATTCGGTAGTTTGCAGTTTGCTGTATTTAGTCAATTATTTAAATTCACCTGGTTAATATTCACACTGCAACAGAATTAAATAGAGGAAGCAGTAAAAGAGTTACCATAGGCTATTTCTCCGTTTCGTTAGGAAATTGAATGCTATACGGGGGAAATAGAGAAAAATAACACAGCAAAATATTTAATAAAATTCGAATAAACTGAACTTTTAAGTTTCAATTTCGTTTCCTGTATCCAGAATAATTCTTGCTCATAAACATGACTATTTATTCTAAGAAAAAAAAAATCCAAAATGCGCACAAATTAAATTTATTTATTTATTTATTTATACCATTAATCATATAAAGATGGTTTAAGATGGGGGAAACTACCTGGCTTGCTGTAACACTTACATGTATTTATTTACTCCACTCCAAAATTTATAACACTGTAATTATTGAAATTTGTAAGCCCCGCCCCCCATTCAAAAATAGAAGAAAAACACCACTGACTATGTAAATAATAAGTAAATTAAATAAATAATTAAATTTGTAGATATTTGTGAGCAATACATCAATGAAGAATATTGTTGTTGTTTTTTTTATTATTATTTTAATTGATTTCTTATTTTTAAAATTGGGAACTCTTTCAAATGAATTATTTTACTGTTTAATTTGTAATTGCAAGTGTTAAATTTTTTGTACGAGGTTTAATCCGGAAGAGATTTAAGTTTAAAGGGCACACGTGTATTTGAAACAGCCTTTCACTCAAGCCTGTTACCGTCGGTAAATAGCGTTTATTGCCGCCCACCTATATTTTGATTGCAATAGCTAAACCCTTAAAATTTTAAATGTAGGATGCTCCGAGTGCCTGTTTCATTATTATTTGACCGTTAAATCAAAAATTCTGTATCTTTATTTTTATTATAATGTACATTAAACTTACCCTTAAAATGAATGTTTTTTAATGCACAAATAACAGTGGTTTGTAAATTATCAGTTATTTGGGACAATATTGGGATTGACAGTGGTTCCTGTACAATAAAATTTGATATTAAATAATTCAGTATAACGAATTGATTGAAAATAGTATCCACTCATATTTTACAATATTGAAAGGCATTTTTGTATATATATAATTTAAAATAATACTTGAAAGAAAAAAAATAATAAAATGTCACATAAGTTTCGTAAGTATATTTATAAAAAAAGTAGTTCAGTACTAATACAATCTATAAACATGTATTCAATTTTATGAAAATTAGGTATTGTAATAATTTACATTAATATTATAATAATTTTTACAAAAATGAATGTTTGATTTATTGTTAAATTAGTCTATATAGTCTAGTTTATTATTATTATTATTAATGATAATATAAATAGTCTTGATATTTGTTTACGTTTTTTACACTCGTTCCAATCAAACGCTTAACCCAAATATTTTCTTGACGATCGAATTTTGATGAAATTTGATAGGAAAGCTTACAAAAATGGGAATTCGGATAATACTTTTAATTTTAATTTTTTTATTTAAGTTTTTTTTAATTAATCTGTGATCGAATTATAATAAAGGTAACTAAATTTGAAATTTGATTTCTTCATTTATTTAAATTTCTGTCTCTCCGGATAGTATCGACGAAAGCGCGGGAGCCCATTTCCTTTAGTAAAGACGCACTTTACATTGTGACAATTTGATAAATAAACTGTAAAACATAGACCAAAAAATTTATGTAGAGTTATTTTATAACCAAATAGATAAGTATTGATGACCCAACCTTTTCTATTAGCAGCATTTCTGCTCGAAGTGAAGGGATGTACGATGGAGGGAGTGACTGAAAAATGCTAATTGAATATTAAGAACTCACGTTTTAGGCCTAGCTGAACTAATATGGCTTTTACCAAATCTTATTGTTTATTACACCATTGGCTGCTAAACTTAAGTCTAGCCTAAAATGTTATCTCGGACTTTCAAAAACCCATTTTAAAAACTACCTTTAACCTATTTTAATTCCTTTGAATTGTAAAATTATTGATTTTTTTTTTTTTTAGCTGTTTTAAAGCAAATAAGTTTTAAGTATTTCCGCTCTAGTAGATATAAACATGAGTTACAAAAAGGATCAAAGTGGTTGCAAGCTATCCAGAATTTCCGAGAAATTAATAATAATAATAATAAAAAAGAAATGACCGAGACACAGAGAGAGTCAGTACGGCGATGATTGTGTCTTAATTTTCCCAGAAGTGAGTGATCTTGGTACGGGTGACTGCATCTGTTCAAGTCGAAAAGCACATTCACCTTAAACCAACATCGAACATTTTCTCTCTTCAGATCTTGTGATTCTGAATCATATTGTGTTCTTTCCGTGTTTTTCTGAGAATTTCGATCGTAAATTTCCCGAATTTTTTTTTTTTCTGTACTTCAATCCCTACTCCTCTTCATGGGTTTAATAGCATGTTTCTGTAAATACATCTTTTGCCAATTCATAAACGATTTTGATGAAATTTGATTTGAAACGCGAAATTGCTACTTTTACTAAAAGATGGAAAGCTTAATTTTATACCTTTTTTTGTAATGGAGCAACAACTAAAACAACTTTCCGTGTTATTTATTAACTTTAATGGAAAGAATATTTTTACGTTTTGAAAATAAAATAGACAACAACTAACTTTTATGAAATTTTTTTATTTCATTATTAATAACTTTGAAAACTTGTATATCAAGCTTATGTATTCGAATTTTAATTAATTATTTAAGATTATTATTATTATTATGACCAAAAAATGAATTTTTGCTAGGTAAATAATCTTGATGTAATTAATATTGATTCAAATGTCTGTTTTATTATTTTAAAATTTAATTGTCGAAAAGAACGAATGTATTCTAAATATTTTAAATTTAAAAATATAGTGGCAATTTAAAAAAAAAAATAGAAAAGTAAAAATAAGAAAATTGGACTAAAATATTTAAAGAATTATTTTCTTGCTAATATTTTAACATAATTTTATTTTGTAAAGAAACATTAAGTGTAAATTGCTTGTTATTTGAATTCTATCATCATTGTCATTTTTAAAATGTATTTCAGTGTTAATAGTGAAATATCAGCGATCCGTTCCAATTTTAAAACCGTCTCTTAGTTACACCTTCTATTTATTTATTTCGTTTTATTCCGTTCCACCATTTATTGGTTGCAGTGTGAGTCCACAAGAGCGTCATTAGAGTTCTGCATGGTAGCGCTGCTCTCGCCAAATCCGTTATTAATGAAACAACTGTGTTGACATACTGTAGTGCTGATATTAAATCTGTTCGAAAGGTGGAGGCACGAGAGGAGGAGTTTTTGTGGTTTTTATTTCGCAGGGACGAAATCACGACCGCTCCGGGGTGCCATTGCCAGCACAAAATGGATGCTCTATTTTCGAATCGTTCGTTGTTCGCGGAGAAGAAAACCAGCTTATTGATTCCTCTTCTTAGCATACGCGTGAGAAGAACCAACTATTCTTCTTCGTTCTTCTTCTTTTCTCTATCGTTCTCTCTGCTATTATTTTTTTTTCCTCTCTTTTTCTCTTTTCTTTCGGCTTTTCATCTGGAATTAGTAATGAACCTCCTCTTTCTTAACATAGTTTCGGATCGTTTCGGGTTGTATGAAAACCGATTGTAGAGACATCTCGTGTCTTCAAAGTAAATCATCATGCTATACATAAAAAGAGAACTTCGTTATCAAACGGATAATTAGTTTTTATGAGACTTGACTCTACCGAAAAAACATATTAATTAAGACATTCATACCGCTAAATTTAAGATATACCTAATTTCTTCTTCAGCTAACAATGAAACGATGTACAGGACTTGAAATTAATCTAATGCTATTAAAAAAGTAACTCATTAATTCTGAAGTAGTATAAGTATCCAGAAATGTTCGCGATAGATCACTGTTGAAATAATAATTTGAAATAGGCTAATGTTAAATTTCTTGATTTTAATATTCACTTATTATACAAAAAATAATTACAAAAACCGTAAAAACAATCGTTAGACTATAGTCAATTTGAAATTAAAAATATCTAAATTAAAAAAAAAAACAGATTTACGTTTGTGAACATTTTATTAATATATTAGAATAATTTGGAATTCCTAGCTTTATAATTTATGGAGTTTTCTGGGTAGTCAATAAGCAGCCTAACTCGACCTTAACATGTATAACAAGTTGTCTATTGAAATCTCCCCACGAATGTGTTTCCACTATAATAAGGGGAGGGTCGACAGGAGGTGTCACACCATCTTCTCTTTTCCTCGAGAAACTCTCGAAACCCCATCTACACCAAATTAAATGCTGTGAAGATTCGAGGGTGCGATGCGCTTAGATGGTATTCGCCTTCGGGGGCCGCGAGCGGTGGTACGTGGGTTTTGGTTGGAGGTTACGTGTGCTGTGGGCAGAGGGGGATATCAAGTGGGTGATGGAGAGAGAGTATTTTTTTTTTCTTTTCTTTGGTAGTCTTAGTTTTTTTTTTCCCCTCCCAACGAGACCCTTTTTTAAAGGTCGTCTGTGTGTGCGTCGACTTGTGGAAAGATCCATTTCGACCCGACGGCTGGCAGCAGGGGTGGTTAGTGTTCAGGTGGAGGAGCTACTATTGATTGGCATTCCTCCAGAGCAAGGCCTGAGTATAAAGACGTCCTTCTTAAAAAAAGAGTCGAATGTTTTTTAAATTGGTGCATTCCAAGTGCTATCGCATCCTTTTCTTTTTTTTCATATCTTTTGCCCTTTTGATTTGTTTTGCATTGTTTTTGTTTTTTACTTTTTAAAACCCGTCTCTACAGAAACGAACAGCTGTCGAATTTTCCTCATTGACAATTACGCTTAGATAATAGCTTGTGAGAAAAATTTCAACAAAATGAAGTTATAATCTTCTCACGCCTCTCGTTTCGACCTTCATGTTGACTGACTTCTTCAGGTAGAACAAACAAACAAAAAAAGTTTTAATGAACATAACCAAAATGGTTAACTCAATCCCTAATAAGTAAAAAGTGACGGAATAATAATACTAAAAAAAAGAAATCTGAATTAAAAAAAAAATGCTGAATTTACAAAATTTAATTTGGCTATTGATAAAAAAGATGAGATAATAAAAATGTAATTTTAAGAAAGGGATTTTGTGAAAATTTTTCTCCCGAAATGTAAAACAAATGAAAATTGTTGTTCATTGTAGATTTCTTTAGATAATTGTTGAATATACTTTTTTTTTTAATATATTAGATCAACAATGAATGAATAAATAAATAAAATTCATTGTTATGATGATGTATAAACGAATTAAACGGGCGTGTGAATGAAAGATAAACTCTGACATTTGTTAACTTTTTTAATGCTAAAAAATGAATATATAAAAGAATGTACAGTTAAAGCGCTTTTAAATTCGAAACAGAAATATCCGTTAAGGCGCTTCGTGTTAATGCTCACTTACTATAATACAGTTGCAAGGAAATTAATCTAGAGTTAACTTTTCATGTACTTCAGTGTTATATCGGGAATCACTAAATTTTATGTTTTCATCAATTTCATTTCAAGACGACTTTTATTGCAAAAAAAAAAAAAAAGAAAAAGAAAAAAAAAATTACAGTTGCTTTTTTTATTTTACAAACTGTGCTGTTTTGAATATCCAATAGCTGCGCAGGTAAATAAAGCGGTTGTTTGCACTCTTTCAAGTGATTGTGATCTATGAGTTTCTATGATTTTTCGTTAGCCATCAAACCACACAGATGAGACCTTGATCCTTTGACAGCTCCAATGAAAAGCAATGGCTGTTTGGAGTTAAATATGAGTGTCACGGACCTTGCGATTAACCTTTCCTGCTATCTTACTTCCAAAAGAAATGTTTAGCTATCGCGAATATCCAAATGTAGCAGACCAGTTTTAGATTGACATAGAAATTTCGAAGAAGCACTCATTCCAGTAACTCGTAACTCAGGATAGAGTTGGTATGATGTTCCATCTTTCTGCTAATTTACAGTGTCCGCATTTTACGGAGAACTCTTTGAACGAATCCCATATTCTGGACACTTGCTCATTTGGAGTCAGGCAAAGAAAGTCGCGGCAAACAGTAACAGAAAACAAATTTAAAATTGACTGCAGCTGGGATCTTAGAATTAAAAGGAAAACCCACACAACTAACGTATGCTGCATGTTAAGATCAATTCGTCTGCAATAACAATTAGACATTCTCACAATTGGTCTTATTGTCTGCCTATTTGTCTGACTTACCAAGATGCAATGCAAACAAAAAACAAAATCGGAGAGCTGTGAAAAGAGAGCTGGTGCTCATTTGGGGATTGGCTGAACCCTAGAATCACATTCAACAAGAAACAGCGAGGGATAAACTCCTGCCCATAACTGACAACTCTTTATCACATAATCTATCATGCCCCAAACTTGTTTCAATTTAGAATCCCTTTATCATATTCTCTTTCATTACAGTAAGACAAATGACTTAAGAATCGAACACAGCTAGTTTTTGTTTATTATTCCAGAAATTGATCCAAACTGCCGGCATTTTAGACCATGTCTTTTTTTTCGTTAAGGAATAAATTCGGTTTTATAGGATGCCATCTTGAATTGTGACTGTCTTTTGTTTTTGATCCGACGGAGCCATTTATATATTTGATTTTGGCTCATGTCGCTGGAGTTTTCTTTCTCTAATCATTTTTCTCTTTTCTTTTTCTGGAGTGGGCTGGAATTTTCTTTCTCTAATCATTTAACTGGCTAACAAAAGTGCTAGCGCTGTTTATGCTACTTCTCAAGGGAAAAAAAAAAATAAGGAATTCAGCGAGATTAAAAACCAAACTACTTTAATCTAGTGTTGAAGTCCAAACGAATTCAGTTTAACAACACATTGCACCAAAAAAAAAAAAAAAACAAGAGATATTCATTCAATTACGATTACGGTATTTTTTTAGGACAGATTTCAGATACTGATCTCTGCCATTTCTAAATGCATCTGCTCGTAATAGTTCCTTAAGAATTTCATTTACTCCATTGCTTTTATTATTTCTTCTTCTTTTTGATAAAAAAAAATGATGTAAGCTGTTTTACCACCTTGTCTGAAATAGAATATTCTGGTGAGTTCCTCGGCTTGTTTTTCGAGTGGGATCTGGGAGCGCTACCATCGATTTTCTTCGAAAAATTTCAGTTATTATTAAATTATTGATTGAGAGGCAGAAATTATACACGGCACTAGATGACGCTTCTTCATTTGCATAATTTATTTATTAAGTTAGTTCTTCTTAAGCAGGAAAGGAAATTTAAGTTATTAAAAAAAAAATAACGAAAGTAATATCCAAGAAAGAAAAGTTATTTTCATTTAAAGAAAAAGCAAAAACAAAACATTATTTAACTAATCTGTAAAGCCGAAACAGATATTTAATTTTACTAGTATCATAATTAAATATCATAATACTTACATCAGATAATGTATTTTATTTTTTGTTATAAACACACGTTAAATCCGCAAGAATTTTTTGTTATATTTGTAATAATGTAATACATAAAATAAAATCAATTCCTAAACATTGACTCCTGAAATTCTTCCGCTAAAATAACCGAAAATCATTAATTTTTTATCCAATGAAAGTGTGCGACAACAATATGGCTTAGCATGTACCATAACTCCCGCCAGTATATTTGATTGCTAATGTTTTCCAAAGGCAGTTTCTACCACCGTAACGTGCAAATTCTCCATAGGAATCCATGCACAGAAATTTGTAAATATGAAAGAGATATCGTACTTGTCCATAAATATTATAGCAAAGTTTTCGGAAAGGGTTAGGAGAAAAAACATGTAGATAGGCTCTGCCGCTGTGTATCTACGTGTTTTTTTATGAATCTAAACTTTTCTTTATTTAATGAAAATAAAGTGCTTATCTAAGACTAAATTTTTGATAACTTTTGTTTCTCTGAAGTAGGTATTTCTCCACACTAGAAGCATTAAGAAATTAAGACAATTTCCGTATTTATTCAGTAGGATGTTCCGACATTACCCGGATACTTTATCTATCTCTCGCTGTATCTCCCGCCATTCGGAATTGGAGATTTTTAAGGATATATCAGTACCTTGCCTTACAATATCCTGTTTCTTCGTAGAATATGCTTTCTCTTTCATTGAGAATATCATACAAAAATTGCGTGCCTCCAGTTCTTACCGTTTCGTGACAAATTACAGAATGAAAACTTTCGAAAATTTATTTTTAACACAACTTCGGAAAATATTTTATTTTTATTAGACCAAAGTTATAATTTCCTTAAAAAAATTAATAATTAATTTTTACAATTAGAAAAGTATTAGAAGTGTTAAACATTAAAAAAAAAAAATATGGCACTATTTAGAGTGCGTATCTTTGACCCTCATTCCATATTGAACATCCATTCCAAGCAAGTCATAATCCTTTCGACCTGTTCTCTCTGCTCCCGTTATCAAAGAGGTCTGTGAGCCACTCGCCGGAAGAACAACTGGTTCTGTTTATCAGTTTCAGACCTTTGGCTCTTATTTCTTCTTCTTTCTTTTTTTATTAAAAATGTTACTGACTTGTTGAGTGTAGCTGAAATCATTTTAATTAAGGGCAACAAAAACTATCTTGTCAACATGAACTTTTTTTTTTTTTTTTTACTTAAAAAAAAAATAAAAAATAACATAAGCCTTCAAACAAATAAAACAATAAGAAAAATAAACTGAATTTTTGTTCATTGTTGTTCGAGTAATATGTTTTGATGAGTGCCAGGACGTTCGAAACAAGTGTTTGAATAATGATTTGGTCAAGTGCAGTTTTTCGTTTGAATTCTTACACTGTCCCGTCTCGCATTTCCATTATGCTAAAAGTATTTTCATTTTATCGAGCTCCGTAGAATCTTTCACGGATAAAAAGTCGTCCGAGCGTGATGCTAACCATATTGTTTCAGTCTTTACTAGAGAAGCAAAAAATGGATAAATCCCGTCATTAGATAACATTCGTAATTCACTATCTTGCCGTTTTAATATACATTCCGTTGCTTAGCAACTGTTGAATATATTTACTTGTGATTCTTATCAGATAGCCTCTATACGGATTCTCCCCCTACTTCCTGTTTAACGTTCAGAAAATATTTCCAATAAATACCGTGTGATAATTGATCGTTTGCAAATAATAATAATAGTAATAGTAATCAAAATCGTTTCTTTCAAATTTAGTTATTTTTTTTTTTTATTTCTAATCTTTATTTTAATTTTTAAGATTAGGAAATTAATCAGAAAAAAATATAATTTTGATTCTAATTTATTTTCCAATGGTTAACCTTCAGTAGCGTTGCTTAGTTTATTAGCCTTCGTCTGCTAGAGTTATTCATTGTTTAAAAGTTAAGGCGCACAACAGTTCATTGTAATCTTGAAATCTGAACAGTTGATATTTTGCGTGGAAGAATAGAATAAAGCGATAAAGGAAGTAGTGAAACTTTCGGATATTTATGAAGTTGCACAAGAAATGTTTTTTGTCTGGATGTCTGGATTGTCCAGTTTGTTTCAAATTCAGTTCAATCCCAAAAATTTCAGCTACCTCGTGTGTATATCTGGTTTCCATTGCAACGTGGTAGCAGAAACTGAAGATTAAAAATTATAGAACCATGATAGGATTATAACAGAAAAATCTATATTTTTAAGAGAAATGCAAAAAAAAAGATGCTTATTTTTTTTTTTAGTAAGCAAATGGCTGACTTCTAATTTAAATAACAAACTGGAGGCATAATAATTTTTCATATTCTTTTAATTATTTTAAATTTTTAACCAAAAAAATAAGTTTGATTCTACATTTCAAATGCTTAAAATCGCTATTTTAAACTGCCTAGCTTATTTTCGTATCCCTTAACCTCTTTATTTGCCATTTTGGAAATGAACAAAATCGCTAGAAAATATTTATATAGACAATTGTGATGGAGTTGTCAGTCTTGCGGCGTTTCCAAATACCGATGCTTCTACAGTGATGTTTGGTGACGTCACGAAAGAGTTTTTGGTGAAGAAGGCCGTTTATTTTTAGGAATCTGCGGTCACTAGACAGAATCCCAAGTCGATGATGCATACTTCGGGTCTCGATTACGCACTCGCGGCCAGGCCTGGTTGTTGGCATAAATTGAAGATCTTGCCGTCTTTTCAAATATTGAACGCACTCGTAATAATTCACGATTTGCGCACCAGGCGGAGTACGTCTCCACGGAGCTTTGGAATAATGCTTATGCCTCGGCTACCTGAATATTGCAACAAATCTTTGAAAAGTTAGGTTTAAAACAACCATATTTACATCGCACTCAGCCGGGTTTAGGGAAAGTATGCAGATAGCAGGTAAAAATACTGTCAAAAACTTTAAAAAAAAATCAGACACTTAAAGAGTCAATACTTACTGAATACTTAAACTAAAATTCTCATTTAATTAACTTTTTTTTTTTTTTAATTTTAATTTATTCCTAAAATATTGTATTGCAGTAAAATTTAGTAATTAATTT
>JAFIDM010006943.1:15473823-15545697 GCA_023159025.1 Thereuonema tuberculata | reverse complement strand
AATGTTTATTTTTGAATGTGTATTTCAAAGGCAAAATCGGAAGAACCCTAAAAAAAAAATTACTAAATAAATAAATAAATTAAAACATTGAAAACTTCGGAATATACAAACCATCATTATTTAACTTCAGATTCTATTTATTTACATCTAATACAGTTGTAAATAATATATCACAATAACAGGGATTTTTCTCCATAAAAATTAATAAACAATTACATTGTTGATAGAAATAGCTTTACTATTAAGATGTATAATGGGAACTTGTAGGGAGCACCAGCTGTTTCCGGTCTAGCAAATTGGTTCCTAATAATACGGGAAAAATAATTTTATGAATTAATTTTTAAATATAGGGTCGGTGTAAATGAGAAGACTTTCTCTAAGATGATTTCCGTTAATTAAGGAAAAGTTGCTACAAAGGCTTTAAATACGTTTTTCTTCATATTAAAAATAAGAAAAGTGTTCAGTTTTTAATTAAATAATTATAATTATAGTTTTGCTTTGTTTTATAGCTTCCTAACGATATGATTCTATTATCTTACAAAATATTATTATAATAATAATAATAATGCCTCAAAGTGGGCGACTTTGATTCTGAATTCAATCTTGACTGAGGTTTTTCCGGACGATAGAAGTGAATTCAAGGGGAATAATCAAATCAAACATTGATCTTTTCTTAAAACACATATCTGGACAAAAAAATAAATAAAATGACTAATTGCTTATTTATTTAAGAATTCGTCTTAAAGCAAGCTTAATGTAACGTGATTTAAAAGCTTATCCCAGAATCGTATTTTTTTTTTTAAATCGATAATTTTTTTTTAAGATTATCAGAATTGTTAGGTTTGGATTTTCTTGTAATTATTTTGATTGCAATTTTTTTTTAATACCATTACATTAAATGTTAATTATTGATTTATTCTTTACTTACTGTATTTTTGTTATTGACTGGTACTGGGTTCGTTATCTCAAATAAATAATGACCGTAGCGGATTCGAAAACTGTGTTCGATCCCGGTAAAGGCCTGGAATTGATTTCCCGACGCAAGCTTCGTTTTTCTTTTTATTCTTAAATAATAAGAAAAAAATTAAATTACAAATACTTTTTTTTACTGTGAAAAATTAATTATTTAATGCCTAAATATTAATAACTATTATTATGTCTATTATTGACATGAAATAACTATTATATTTCAGCTAACTTTACCAAGAGCATGCTTTGTTTGCAGTTAAATAATTTATATTACGACGTGTCTTATTTTTCAAGAACAAATTGTAAGTGATTTCTTAAATAGTGCGACTTAGGCCTATTGTGGTTCGTCAGCTCGCCACCAATTGTTATCCCATAATTCGCTTTGGGTTGCAATGAAGAATGCGGCTGGATGTGAAAGGCAGAGGTGATTTCCATGGGGGAACTGACCTTTCACAATACGCTGACACTCTGCGGCATTTGAATCTTACGCCGGTCTGTTGTGCTGGGGGGAGATCGATATGAGATATACAAATTTTGCACCTGCACGGTTCCGCCCCCGCTCTCGATCTATATTTGCTCACATGGGCTATTTTGAGGATTTCGATGATTAGACTGGACTAGCCCATCTATTTGTTAAATTATTTATTTATTTATTTATTTTTAACGGCGAGACAAAGTCGCTTCTGATTTACAAGATGGATTTGAGGTTCGTGTTGTAGATATTGTTATTACTGTTATTATTTTGAAGTCAAAATGAAATAATTGTACGGCATCACTCCCAGTAGGCATAAATGGCCAATCGATTGCTATCTGGCCACTGATAATAGGCTTTAATAGAGTCTTAAGTAAAATATCCCATTTAATTAAACTAACGTCTTTAATTCTACAAGATGCATTGTAAGCTAAAACTTAATTAAATTAAATCCATTATATTTAAGTGAATTTTATTAATAAAAGTTATTGATAATTGTTTTTATGAATAATTATTAATGCTTACTATTATAACCTGAAGCCTGATTGATAGGCTAAATATATTATTAATGGTTTAAATAAAAAATATATATTTATGATATTGATATTAAAATATTATCATCCATAATTATTTGTGTAATATAATATTCATTAATAAGTTTAAATTAAGCATTTAAATTAAGTGTAATTTTTGAACTTAAGACCTCGTTTGCTCGCTATACTCGCTAATTCCTCCTGCTAACATTGATTTCGTTTCGATGTTATTTAATAATTTAAGTGAAACTTTAAATTTAATATAATTATTAACACTGTATCTCTTTAATGCTTTAATATTTTAACTATTTTAATCATATTTTATTTTTTTAGAAAAAGCTTCCTAACTTATTTTTTTTATATTAAAAATTAGTAATAATTCCAACACTCTGACGTTTACTTTATAATATATATAAATAAAGAAAATTTTATAAATAATTCGTCTAGCACTTGAAAATATAACCGAGAATTATTACAGTAGTTCTGTTGTGAAGAAGCGAGTGACACCTTCGGTTTCATTTTGAATAGAAATTAATTCGAAGATTAAGTTTATTTGATACATCGGAAGCGCAGTGGTGCCTCAAAGGAAAAAAATACACAATGAAAAACTCACCAATGAAAAATTAGTGAGAAAATTCATGTGTCAGCAGTGCGCAGGCCTCAATGATTTTTTTTTTTGAAGTATTAAGTTTATTTTTCCATGTATATTAATATTTTTATGATAGAAATATATTGAAGTTTTAGCCCATATGGGCTACTTAATTTTTTTTGTTTTTGACTTTTAATTTTTTTTTCTATTGGTCATGAATAACAGTGTCTAAAATCCTTTGTTACGGTATAAAAATAAAAAGTAATAATGTATGTTTTATAAATATCTAATTTGTAATTATTCCCATTATTTTTATTGATTGTCTTTAAAAATTCCAATTTATTGACATATTTTTATCTATTTATTTATTTACTTTCTTAAAGAAAAGTATTAAATAAATTTTAAATTATTTGCAAAAATGCAGTTTAGATATGTATAAAAAAAAGTAAGAAAATTGAAGGGATAAAGTTTAACTTTAAGCTTGTTTTGAGGTTTTTTTTTTCCTTTATAGTTTTCGCTTCATGTTTTATTATTTATTGAGTAAGCAACACTCGCTTTTCAGTGATTGACAAATAGCCTGCGCGTAAACTTGATTTTTGATCGGTATTGGCTTCAAGGTCGTTGGCGAACTTACTGTGGCCAAATAGAGAAGTCATGACTTCATCAATCGCTGTTCAAAACTCGTTATTTGTGACGAGGAGCTGTCTCAACTGCATGGGCTGAAGAATGCGTTAAGGACAAACCCATTAAGAATCTTTAATAACCATCCTGTCCTCCTATTGCACGCTTCCGAGATGAAACGCCACCTACAGTGTTGTATGCGCACTAAAAGCACAATTGTTTTGATAAATTCACGATGTTTTTTTTTTAGTTTTTGTGTTAAAACAGACAATCAGAAGCAGAAATTGAATGAAATTTAGAAAATCTGGAAAGACAATAACAAAATTCACGGTTTAATGATACTGCATCTCGTTTTATTATCCAATTAAAGAAGATATATTTTTCGTTAATTACATGCTTATTAAGAAATGATAACAAACATTAATTATTAATTGTTACTTCCTGTAAAAGTTCTTTTAAATACATGTTATTTATTACCAATTTCAGTACGTTTTAATATGGCAACAATGCTGTGATACCAGTTAAGTTACAATAAGATAACGACGATTTTGTGTTAATAAAAATTATAATAATTTCCGTATTATAGAAATGGTAGGACTGTTGTAATTGCTTTATGCATGCGCGGTTATCAGTGTACTTTTACACTATTATAAAGTCAATTACGTTATATTTCATTTCAGTTTTTCGTAGGACAAACTTTTTATACAAATTTTTGGTAAAGTATTATTAAAATCAAAAATCTCATTTACTTTTAATATGAAACTTGATTCCGTTGTGAAAAACCGAAAGACAAATTGATTTTCAATGACGTTTTGTATATTGTACTGATTCACAATATTTACTTAACAGAAATGGTTTCTAGATAATTTCTTTGGAGATTTCAAATAAAAGATCCTCGAGTTCTTTTATCAGTGCAATGAAAACATACTGTTTAGAGTATAAATGGCTTTCTTAAATAGCGTCATCATTTGAAACGGAATGAATGGAGATATCTACTTTACACATAAATAAATGCATGTCTTGAAGTTGAATAAGGCAAATAACAAGTTCTCCCGAATCCTGTTTGTTTTATTTTATTTTTCTTTCTTTCCAAAACATTAATTAGTTTTTACTAGGCATTGCAGAAGTGTTTAAAAAAATCTCCTGAAAATGAGAAATTCTTTAATTTTGAATTTTTATTGGAGAATAAAGTCGATAATTTTTTAGTTATTTTCTATTGGTTCATCTTTTTGTTTTATCCGCCATTTTGAATTTTTCATATACTCATATATAACTTCTAATTAAACTTTTTTTTCTAATTCATTATCGTTTAGAATATTAAATATCAGTAAAGAAAAAAATTGAAACTTTGCATTGATTTACAATATTTGAATAAAAAAAAAAAAGATTTTTAGGCTTAAAATTTACGAGCAATTAATAGCCATAATACAGGATTAAATATAATATAATAATTTATTAATATAGAACTCAATTGGGCAGCTTAAATGGAGAAAAAAAGGTATTTTTATTATAGCGTAAAATTTTATAATAAGCATATCTCTCTCTCTGTCTCCCTCCCTAATTTAGAATTGAGAAGGTTGCAAGAAACGTAAAATTAAATTTTATATTATTGTTGTTATTCTTCTATCTACTCTCTTTATATCCTTTTTCTTTTTCTTTGGGAAGGGATTATTCTAAAAAACTTCCTGAGCTTGTCTTATTTTTGTGCAGATATTGATATTATTATAATCCTCTAAAATTAAGGTACGAAGTTTTTCTTTAGTTTTAACATACTAATAATACTTCTCAGTGATTACACTGGAGCTTCACCCTGTATCCTAAAGTATTTCACTGCTTCCGACAAGCATTCAACCCAAAGGTCCTAAATTTTTAGCGGCATTTTAATAATGAGTAATTATTATTATACTTGTTAATTTTATCCGTTAAACATTACTTTTAAAAGTGCTGATGTTAATCGTGTCTTTTTATTCCGCTAAAATTTACTAGAATAAATACAATAATACATGGAATTTTTCCAAAAACGTATGACTCGTCTTCGATGTGAATCAAAGCCTGGGAACTATTTGAGGAGCAGGAGTACCTTTCAATCGGCTGTATTCCCAGCGTCCAGACAAAGGTGGGTAGCGTCCCAACGTCTCGTCCCACCAAGGGGGCCATGTGGTCCGATTGCCGCGTGGCATGGCTGATGAGCGTCCCACAACCCCTGTGCATGCAGATGGGTCGCTCGGATGCTGGTAGGGATGTCCAACACAATACCCACCCCCAGATGACTTCATTTTCACTAAGCTTAGCGCTGGATATTCTATTGATTGGAAAATAAAAAAAAAATAGAAATATTGATTTTTCTCTTATCAAAAAAACTGAATAAGTGTAATAGTCTGTAATTTTTTATTATTATTCATCGGAAATCCCCCCCCCCTTTTCTTTTTTAATTTTACTTACAAAATTATAAATAATAAAACAGAAAAATGTAATGGGGCCTATAATAAATCGTAAATTATCCAGTTGCATTTTTCGTTGTTTCAAAAACAATCACTAGTTGGAGACACTTTCTGCGTAGCCGTTGCATTAGCTTTGAAAAACTTACCGAAAGATTAAATTTATGTTCTTTATTTTTCATCCAATCGCGATGAAATTTGGGACACTGTTAAATTTCGTTGATCATGCTCTAAAACCAAGTTTCATGAATATTTGTCCACGGAAATCATCTATTAAACAAACTGTTCAAAGCGGTAGATTTCAGCATTTTTTTTATTACTGCAAACTTGCCTAAAAATACGGAAATGTTTCATGCAAATATTAGAGACGTTTTTAAAGGCAATTGGTTACTTGTTTGTTTGTTTTGTTTTTTTGTTGACCTCCGTTCTTGATACGTATTAATGAAACCTTGTATTAGATTATTTAAAGAATTTAAACACTTTTTAACAGTACATTCTCCTCTCCATTCACAAATTTACTTTGAAATCATTCATTTTTGCGCCTTCGGCCACCTAGTGGCAACTTCTGAACTAATTTTTTTTTCTTGTAAAATTTCCCGATCTGGTACAGATGTAATTTGGAAAATTTGAAAAACGTTCTTGTTTCAAAATTCGTCCAGAGTTGTCAGTAGTAATTACTATGAACACAATGTATTAGCTTTGGAATAATTTAGCAGGGGTTTTTTCTTATTACCATTATTCTAACTGAGGAAAAAAAAAAAAAAATCTCTTTTGTTTAAAAACTTTATTTTCCTAGCTCTTTAAGAGTGGAGTCGTTATTTGCTACGAATTAAGAAACTACTGGATTCATTTGAAGGCTTGGATTACGTAAACAATGTATAACACGACCACGTTTTTTCGTCATCATCATCCTTTTCATTATTTGTTTCCTTGTCTTTGGAGGTCTTAGCATCGTAAGTAGGTCGGATTCTCCCAGGTGCAACAGGGTTATTTAAAAACAAGTCGAGAATCAACTCAGTAAATTTGGAAATTTGCTTCGTTCAAGTTCCGTTGCAATTGCGTAACTTTATTTTATAAATACTTGTGTGTGTAGCAGTGTTGTTGTTTTTTTTATTCGGAAAATCATCAGATTTAGATCACGTGTTTCAGTATCAGATTTCTTTTTTTTTTTTTTTTCTCTGAGAATTTTTGTTAAAAATGAAATAAAATGAGAGATAATCTTTTTCCCCCGTTAATATATAAATCAATAAATAATTCCTTTAGAATTAGATATTACGCTTTCGGATATGTGAACTTATATTAAACAGTAACTGTTTTGTTTTTGCTCATGCCTAACAATAGAACCAAATTTAGTCTTTAAATTGATATACTAAGAAAGTGGATACTCAGTTTCCAGTCAAAAATATTAGCAGGGAAAAGTCTCCTTGATGGTTTGAAGATTTTTACTGTATTCTAAATCCGTATTGGTAATATTTCCTACTTTAGTCGTTCGCCGTCAGATGGCAGCAGGCTCTTGTTTCACTTTCAATTTTGTGTTTAGTTATTTTATTTATTTACTTTTCTAGTTGAAATGATCACTTTTTTTTTTGTATCGTTTCTTTAAATTTTATAAAACAAAAATTAAATAAATTAAAAATTGAGTTTTATTAACATTTCACCAACGTTGCAAACCAACATTGTCATACTGGAAGCATACAGAAGGGAATGGAGGGAAAACAAAAAGGTGTCAAATTGGAAAATTATGAATTATGAGTTGTTATTCGTAGATGTAAATTGAGATTTTTAATTTTGTTCACTTTTTCTTATTCATAAAAAATGAATACCTTTTGTCCTTTCTTCTTACATTTGAACCGCCACTAGTCAGGAAATATGCACCCTGATGAAAAAGCCGAATACGCTTAGAGGCCTTTTTTGTAATTCTCGGCTTTGCCAGACATTAAAACGATTTGCTACGACTCTAGAACTTCCAGAAGAGATGTACCTTTAGGAAAGAGTGCAGATGATTTCTTAACTGTATAACAAATGAAGTTTCTAGTCACGCTTACCATTGCCTCTTATTGTATTCGTATCATTCAATCGCAATATAAATTGCAGCCCAAATGTCATTTTGTTCCTTCCTCGTGTGTTGCAGCTTCTAAATCCATTTCCATTGGTTCTGTGATTCAATTACGGATTAATTTTGGGTTCCAACCTATCCAGGCCTGCATTGTCGAACCCGCGAGACTCTGCCGCTCTCTGTGGGCCGACGGGTATAGAAGAGCAATCACGCTATCCTTTCAGCCAATATCCGAGGGTAATAAACTTCACATTTTACCGAATTATAAATACAAATAGGGGAAGGGGGAAATAGGCTGATATCGCGGTCATTCTGGTTCGTTATCCTGGTTTGAAATTTTAGGAAAAAACAGATTTTTGAAACGGTGTATGGGGAGAATTTAAAATAAATACCATTTATAACTTATGTATTTTTTTTTTTGTAGCGGATGAATTTAACGTGTGTAAATGTACTTCCGTATTTGTTTGTAATGAGGTATTTTCCGTTTAGATTACTGGTTTTAAATGCGTTATATTCCAATTCATCAGTAAACATTGAAATACTATTTTTATTATCTCAGTACCTTCTCAGAAATGTTTTGGTTTATTTATTCGAATAAATTTGCGGAGTCATCCATCTTGTTAGACTTATTTAACTACGTATTTTATTCTAAACTTTTATGCGGTCCTATTTGAATACACCCATCCAAAAAGACAAAGTTATATTAGGAGCACTTCGAATAACTAAGTAGCAACTCCTTCATCAGAAACTCCTACGGGACTAATTCTTGATATTGCTGCCCTTTAACGGCTAATCAAAGATTGACGCTGACTCTCCAGAACTTCAGGCCGCTTCAGATATCTTTTTACCATTGTTAGATGACTAACAATCAAATTGACGTATGCTTTCTTTCTTTTAGGTCAGTGCAACAATGAACAGTGTTAAAGATAATTCATTATTGCAGTGATCTTAACAGAAAACAAAACAAGATAGTGATAGCGATTAGTAAACCGATCACAATGCTTCGCAACGTCTTCTGATACATATAAGAAAAATATAATTATAAATATAATTTAATTTCCTTATTATTATAAATCAGAAAATTGTTGCGAATGCAAAAGACGCAATTGTTGCGATTACTGTCATTGTTGCTAATGAGATTTTTATGATACTTGTCCTCAGACAAAACGGGAATATAAGTCTTCTGATCCTTATCGGAAGACTAAAAACAAGCAACAGTGCCATTTTTATCCATTTAATAATGGTATATAGAAATTCGAAACGTCTACAATCCAAGCTATTACATCAGCTAAATAGCATAGTATTGGTGTTATCTTATTGGTGCATAATTAAAAAATAAACTGTATTATTTATAAAGGGGGGGGGGAGAATCAGATAGTTTATAGGCAGAATTCACTATTCTGTTGTGAGACATTTAGTACTGACTCCTGATTATTTTAATTTTTGATTTTTTATTATTATTATTTAATTCAAGTATTTTTATGTATTAATACTGTCTGGTTAAGTTCTGGTGCATTTATTTCTTGGAATAGGTTAATAAACTCTTTCCTTGTTTTCGAACGGAAAGGTACACTGATCCGAGTACTCATTGATAACCAGTGCGTTTAGAAACTTGGCGATCTTGGTCGTCGATGTGCTGGTCTTAATTTGAATACATGTGTCCCGGGTAAATGTTTTATTTTCAGTGAAGATGTCAGAGGACCGAATCTCCAAAAATAAAAGGGCGGCTAGAATTTCCGAATTTTTTTGTTGCAATTTGAGAAAAATGGCGTTAGTTATTCAGTGAAAAAAGTGGTTTTCTTCAGAAAAATAGAAATTGACATTACTTTGTCTGTGTATGTCATATAAGTTAAAATTCTAAATGTAGGGAAACATCCTGTTTTTCTTTTAATTACTTTCAAAGATTTTCTTTTCGTATATCAAAAGCAAACTGCTTATAACGATATCCTATCAAATAAATAATGAATAAAAATGAATATATTAAATTGCAGTTTTGGCAGGACCTCCCTCCTACAATTTCGACCTAAATACGTGGCTGTAGTCTCAGAGTGATTGAGTTGGACAGGACATTACGATGGGACTGCCCGTTGGTCAGTAATGGGCGGGAAACCGCAAAAATTGCTTGCGCGCGCCATCTATCATGAATTGAGCTCTTTAGCCTAATAAAACCATTCAATTATTTCGAAGTTGTTTTTAAGCGTTGTAATTGCAATAGGTCGAACTGGTTGCTATTGTTAATCGGATCAAATGACCAGAATGTGCTGTTAAGTAATTATTATTGTTAATTAATTAATTACCTTTATTTAGGATTACATACATGGGTTTTAAGAGCCTGCATCAAAAATATTTGTGAATCTTTTTTAGAAAGACAAATTGTCAACTTTAATTTGTTACTTGTATTTATTTCTTCTAAAATAATATTTAAAAAAAAAAATTTGATCAGTTTAAAAGAGCTTAAAAGTGGTGCCTAATAATTATGGCTTATAACCATACTGGCTCGTTGAACCTTGTTTTGAAAAGCCAATACTTTTCGCCCTACTCCCGCCAGGTGGCCATGTGTTGCCTGTTGAATGGCTTTATTGCTCTGAGAGAGTCCGTCTTCTCCTGTTGTAGCTTACTGCTCAACCTTCTAGGCACTTTGGCACCGACTCCTGACAGTGCTGACATCTGGTGAGGAGCTCCATCGTCGTCTGTCTTCGGCGCAAGTGCCACCTGGTGAGAAATGCTTCAAGCACTCGGCGGTAAAGCCTACCAAAGAGAATTATCAGTCTCAGTTGCGATGATGAGCTAAGCAACGAGAACTTTATTTACTCTAATAAATCGGAGCTCAAAAGAAAAGGCCGTTAAATTATTAAACGCATTTGATGATATTTCCTCGGATTTATATCAAAAGAATGTTAATTTGTGATCGCATTTTAATTACCCATTAGAGAAGCCGAAAGTGAAGAACCGATACCTGATTAGTTGAACTTTCTTTTTCTCCCGCCGTAAATTCTAAACACAATGAATAATGGATGGCATTAAAGCTTATTATGTTTCAAAGAATATCTTAATAAACTCGAAGACTTGGTTATCGCTTATGGGAAAAAAAAAAATCATAATTGATCGCAAATAATTAAAAAGAAAAAAGACAGAACAGAAAAGTATAGTTGCGTACCAAATTCAGATATCTGTACGACAAGGCTTAAAAGAATCTTTCAAAAAGACATGAATATTAAAAACATATTAGTAAACCCTCAGATTTTGTAACTGTTATTTGCTTCTCGTCATAAAAGTGCTGTAAATAGTATTGATGAATCGGATCGTTTAAAGCAAATATTTTGGCGGTTTTTTGGTCCTTTTTTTTTTTTTTTTTGTAGATTCAATATTGATCTGTAGATCTGACCATTACGAGATAGATACATCCATTTTTATCCTTCGGGAATGTATGAATGTAAAGTCAGAAGGTGGTTTTCCATTGATAACACTACTTTATAACAACCATTTTTTCCCTCTCTTAGTTAGGATATTAAGAAATTCTGTGGCATCCAGAACGAGCAGCACTCGTTATAATTTACGCGGATTCCGCGTGTCATTTATAAAGATAGTATAAAGAACCATGTCCTCAGTTGACTGTAATATTCTATTAAAGACAGGAGAACAGTAAATACTCCTTCCGGTTATCGGAAGATCCGACTTTCCGATGGTTTGTCCACCGAACCCACTGTTCCATTTTCCTACAGGTTGATTCGAATCTCCGAGATTTTCAACATGACGTCATCGTTGAGTCACGATTTTCTGCTTTTTAATGACGTTCAACAACTCTGCCAGTCTACTTTCGTCAGCATTATCAGTTGGATTCCTAAAATTTTGTAATAATTTAAGCCTTTTTATTCATTTACCATCCTCGTTTCGTAGATTGTTTCCACTCCTCGAAATGTTCGTTTTCAAGTAATTTATTCTGTTCGATGGAATAAAATTTACAAGATGCAGATGTAATACTTGCCTTAGAATAAATTTGTTCTGCAAAAATGCAATATACAACCAAAAACTGAAAAGAAAGTCTCGAAAACAACAAAAAACGAAGTCCTTTTTTCTTTCTAAATTATAATATCAAGCCAGTAGTAAAAAAAAAAAATCTGTATTTTCTGGAAAATTAATTAATTAATCTACATCATTGACATATGGTGTCTAAATCTGATTAATTTTTTAGCAATATCAAAGTGCTAGCAAATTAATGAGATGCTTAATGGATTAGATATCATTGTTAGATATCGTTGTTTTGTTTACAATTCTTTTTCTGTGGTTTTGTAAACTTCTCATTCAGATTTCTTAACAAGACCCTACACACAAAAATATCTCTCAAATATAAAAGTCAGATCGTCTAATTTCCTTAAATATTTACGCCAAATTTCAAGAAGATCCAACCCGCGGTTGAACAGCTATTGGGGGCGACAAAGTTATTGTATTCCTAGTCCATGGAAACTTGAATTTCAGTGAAATATGAATGAAAAGTCTATTTTACTCTCCTAGCATATTTGCATTGCATTGGTTTTTAGTGGCCTGTGTTTTTCTTCTAAGTTTCAGAACGAGAATCTCGCAGTGCGACGAGAATTCTGCGAGACAGCATCGTAGTCGGCAATTGGAGTTTTAAGCCGATTGGTAACATGCGCTAAGTCTGTGTCGCCGGAATCTGGTAACAAAAGGAACGTCGCAATTAATGCCACCTACAATCTCCGCCAAAGTGAGCTAGCGCTGCTTTTACAGTCGTCGAAGTAAATTAAGAAGGCGATTCTTGTTACGTGGATCAAGAATGGATGTCTCGCAGACAGCGGAAGAACGGAAAATCGTTCAGAAATCAATTCTTTTTTTTTTTTCTTTTTCCCCAGAAGTATACTGGGCCGCGCAAAGAGAAAACCAGGCCTCAAAGAAGACTATAAATATGGTCTTTGCTTTGGCAAGTGAAAATTCTAACATCTGTCGCTTGCAGAAACCAAATTAATTTTTGTGAAAGAGGTTTTAAAAGATACTTTTTTTCTTTTTCCTTGATTTTTGTCTTGGAACATTTGAAATTGAGAGAAATATCAACTTCAACATTTTCTTAATTGTTGCTACTTATTTTGGAGTAAATGATTATTCACTGTTGCGATAATCAAATGTCGAAACTGAAACAATGGAACACTTTAATCGCGCTATTGTTACACGAGCTGGTTTCATTGTTTTGATAGTCTACTTTTTATTATGATCAAACAACAGAGCAGCTGCAGAGTCATGATCAACAATGCGTTAATGCAGTGTTTCCTCTTTGTGTGATATCCGTATTTGTTGTGGCGACGTATTAGAAAAAAAGCATACGTGAATGTAATTATTACCCACCTAACGATGGCCCACAGAAATTTGAGACGGACTGTAATTAGTATTTCATTGTTACAATCATTAACTACCATAATAAACAATCTTTAATAAAAATGAGGCCGTGTTTTAGTCTTTCGGAAGACGAATATTCAACTACGATGATAACAGAATAATTTGAATAACGATTACATCAGTAAGAAACCTCTTTTCCTAAGTTTAGCATTTAGGTCAATGCATTGTTTTCTCTCCGAATAATTGGAACATCAAGTAAAATTCCCTATATTTATAAATATTAAGATTATTTTCTCAGCTATGTCATCACTTTTAACAGATGATCTTTTATTGTGTTTTCCTAATCTTTTCTGTTCCCGTGTCTATAGCAGTGCTTTTCAATCGCTATACCATGGTACGATGGTACGCTCTGAAAGAGCTGAAAGTCTGCGCGCGAAATATTGATTGGTACCTTAAAATCCCATTATGATACCGTTTGATTACGCATATTGGTGTGCCCCCAAAATTCCGGGCTATCAAAAGCGTGTCGCGACATGAAAAAGATTGAGAAGCGCTGGTCTACAGGAATCAATGTTTTATTATTATATGTTATTGGTGCAAGATGTGTTGTATTTGAGACTAATTTCTGTTGTCAAATAAATGTCAAAGTAGATAATATAGGAATAGATGTTTCATAAATACACGAAGGGAAGTGTATTTGAAATTATAGACTATTATTGTTAATTTCCTTTTTGAAGGAAAATTAAGATCAATGGTGAATTTTAAATAAAATACAAAGCGATAACATTCGCTAACAATATAAATATATGTTATTAAGAAATATAATAAATTTGGCCAAAATGTATCTGTGGAAAAAAAATCACTGAGAAAGATTGTTTTATTATCAACAAAGAAAATTTTAATTTTATTTAATAATTAGTGAACAATAGCTTTTTTTTTTTTTTTTACAATGACTTCACAAAATCACTTTTCGTATTTCTCTAAATGTAACAAATATTATTTTTTTAAATTTTATTATCCATAAATTAAAGTCGACTTTATCTATCCTAATTAATAGAATAGCATTGTTAGACAATAATTTATTTTCTTAATTTGACATTATTAAAATATAGAGATCATTTGACATAAATGTTATTGATAAAAAAATAATAATAATTATAATTATAAAGCATTCGCAAATTTGAATCTTCTAATATATTTCCTCTTTTATTTTAAAGTACAATCTTTCCAGTGTCATATCTTGTTTTGAAAATATATGTTGATTTTATTATTGTTGTCATCCGGTATTGATTGTCCTAATTGCTAGAAAACCGACAGGTGTTTGAGGGCTCCTTTATTCGCAGTTTAACACTATAATTTAGTGATCACTTGGACTTCTTTCCACCCATCTACACCCCCTCACTATTTTTGTTTGGTTCATTCGAAACATTACTCACTTTTTTTTTTCAAAGCCCTTTACCCATGAAATAACGGTATGGGGGTAGATGGGTTATTGGCACGTGACTCATAAAGAAATCGATTGATCAATTCCCACCCCCATTCTCTTTGAGCACAAGACCAAATTATGTAAATCAGACTTTTTATTAAAAAAAAAAAAAAAAAAAAAGGTCATCTGCTACCTCCTACATTAAGAATTGCAAAATAAATAAAATCGATAGAACAATCTATTTTATAACTTTGCTGATAATTTTAAGCAGAAAAAAGTCTTTATTTTGGCATTTTATTAGTTAAAATGTATTCTATTACTAACTAAAGAATCTTTTCAAAAAAAATTATATTCCTGATTTTCAGCAATATAAAAAGAGATTTATTTAAAAAATAAATAATAACAACATCGATGATAGTTAGATGGCTAATTGATTTTAAAAAAGTAGTTTGAAAGAACTTGGAACTTATGTTCGTAAGTCGCGTTTTCGTTTTTATTTATTTATTTATTTATTTATTTATTTATTTATTTATTTTAAAATAAAATAAAAAACTTCAACCACATATTATAGCGAATTTTTGGGGTCCATTACCTACACCGCTTTCTCAAGCCTTTTTTACTTAAAAAAGACCTCGAAAATTCGCTGTTATACGCGATGTTGAAGTGTTTTATTTTATTTTATTATTTATGATGGAGATTAAGAAAGAACCACAAGAAGATTTATTTTATTTTATTTTGTTTTCACGATTTAAAAAAATAATAAATCGAATTTGAATTACTAACTCGCAGAAACAAAATACCTTTCAGTTTTCCTTTTGATAAAGAAAAAAAGCTGGTTAAATTCGTAAATCTTTAAGTTCAGTTGATTTTAATCAATGTGAAAACATTACTCCTGAACATTCACCAGAAATCCAATGAGATTCATCAAATTGATGGGAATTTTTGTCAGCTTAACGCGCTAATTTTCTCTGTAGAATCCACACGGGAGGAAGGCAGATTACCTCTTGTCCGTAAACAAGCATATCAAGGTCCAGGAAGATCAATTCCCTCGTTCAGAAGTTTTAAAGATGGACAGAGTAGAGTGTACATCCAAAGTTTATCGATCAAAACATCTTCATTCTGATTAATTTACGATGCAGTAACTCCTTCTATCTTGGTTTACTCTTCTTAATTTTATCTCCTAATAATTTTAACCCACTAATAATTGTACCCATTAGATGGATCGTGATGAAATAGGGTAGGCTTACATATGAGACGATCTGTTTTTTTATATTGGAACATTTTTCCGTATAGGTTTTTCCGAGAAATTAGTGCGTGTAGGCGATAAAAATTATTTTATTAAACAGTGCAATTAAAAAGATAATTTCTAACAATGGATGTTAATTATTTTAATAATCCACTAATTTGCGCGTGCTTTAATGTTATTTAAATTAATTGGATTTAGACACTGAGTACTTAATGTGGATTTAATACTTAATATTTTCTAAATCAGTACTTAATATTTATTTAGAAAAAAATTGTACTGTTTATTTTTTTAAAAAAAACATTATTTTTTTTAAAAAAAAGAAAATTCTTTTTCTTTAGTTATTTGATTTTTTTTTATATTATTTTTTACGACTATAAAAAACAAAGGAAAATAAAAAGAAGTTGTTCATTTCTTTTAGCAATTTAAAATACAGATTAAAATGATTTAAAAATATATACGAAAAGTTGTTTAAATCCTTAAGAGATTTCAGGATTATTTGAAAATCTCTATTTAATTATCTCTTCTGGAGTGTTTGATAGCTTTGACGGAAATAATAATAAATAAAAAACAAAACAAAACAAAAAAAAACATCTGATTTCGATGCGAAAATAGGCCTTGAATAATCCAATTGGCTGAAATCAGTAATGAACAGGTTGGCAATGTTAAAATCGGTAGATTCGTTTACTGGTGATGGATATTCTATCAATGAAGGTTCGCTATGTTTCGTCTTGTGTGTAAAATCGTTAAGGAAGCTTCTATTTCCGGCCCTAGGGGTGTACAGCAGGAGACAAAGAGAGCAATATGCTAGATAGCAAACGTATTGATTGAGCGCGGATTATGTCCTGGAAGCACCGGCGATGCCATTCAGACTGCCCGGGGAGAGACGATGCGAGCCGAAATTGGGTGGGGAGGGGGTCCGGCTGAAACCCCTTTTCCGGGGTTTGTTGTGCGACGGCCCCTTCCATTGGCATTCCCACCATTAGATAATGGACTGGGAGAATCGTTTGCGGGGGAGGAACGTACACAGCCAAGGAGGGGGAGGAAAAAAAAATCCCAACCCAAAACCTTTTCTTGCATCGCATCGTCCAACTCGGCCGTATTCCAGAACGCCGCTCTCAGGTGGGGAATCGCATCTTTGCCCACCCCCGCCTCCTACAAATCTAATTCTTAGAGAACTGGGAGTCTCCATCGATTTGCTCTTCCTTCCTCCACTCTATCCTCCCCCGACGGAAGAAATGGCTTCCGCCCGTTTCCGGGCGACTCGGAGTTTTAGATGCGAACCACGCTTGATAGAAAGAGAGAAGACATTTTTTTTTTCCTCTTCTTTTTACCCTCTCAAATTTTAGTAACAATACTGGCAAAAACCTCCGCCCACCTCCGAAGCTTGTTGTCTTGGGGTTGGCCCTAAGCACTTCAGAGCTTGATTCTCTTGTTTTGCTCAGCGTTCGTCACTGGCAATAAATCATTGAAAATCTCTTCTTTTTTTTTTTCCTCTCTCTCTCTCTTTCTTGTGCAAGTCGCAGAAGAGAAGTTTCGAGAAAATTGCTTTTGCGCTTTAAGATTCTGCCGAGGGGCCACTTTGCTTGTCTTCTTTCTCTTCACCACTTTCTCCAAAAACTGTGCCTTTTTGCACTTGCATAATGTGTCTCCATACTGTCTTAGTGATGGTTGACATTCAAATGTTTATCTCCAAAAGCAGCTTTCTCGAAGCCTGTCTCTGGATTCTTCTCCAGACATAGATGTAGGGCAGACAAAGTTGTTTCCATTCCGAGAACTCGTATAGCCTAATAGAAATTCCTTAATAAAGTTTTTTTTTTCCATTCAATATAACTTGTATATAACGAAAATCAGGTTAATTGGTGTTGATTTTCACTTTTGCTACACACTCTAACTGCACAAGGTTTGTTTGTGCGAGAATGGATATTTTCTACGCCTTGTATCAACGGCGCAGTTGATTTAAAAACAGTTCCGGGTATTGCGGTGAATATCTCATTGTTTACTTAGTTTAAATTTTGCATCTAAAGGTTCAACATTATTGTTTGAAACTATTCAAAATTGTTTGTGTTGCCGCAATATTAAGCTTCACAGAAACTGATCTAACTTGTTCAAAAATTACTGCTTTAGAGCTTCTATTATTTATTTGTTGAAAGGATATGATCTTTATTTTGCTATTATTAATGAATAAGAGAGAGAAATTTTCTATAACTGGGAATCAGCAGCCATGTTGTTTTTACATCACGGAGCTGCTGTACTGCATGGAATTATGGGAGGATGTCATTGTGGGACATCTAGCGGATATAAATGGAAACTTCCAAAATTCGAAGCCAGAGTTAATAAATGTTGCACTTTAGAAATGATATTTGATTCAATCATTGTTCGGAGCCTAGAACCAAAAAAAAAAAAAAATGGTCGATCTCCGCCTTTTCATTGGAAGTTGATAGTTCTGTGCTCTTGGACGAAAGGACTGAACATTGTCTTCTGCTGATTTTACTGTGTAGAGATTATTTCATTAAAAGAGCCCTTCATGTAGAAGTATCAAAGGATTGCTCATTTGTTTTGCCTTATCTGAAAAATCCTCTCGGTCACGTTCCTTTTCCCTGAGGGTACATTTTACTTCTCCCCTTCCTCAAAAAATTGCCCTCATTAATTGAAAAGTTTCTCCTTACGGTTAAAACCGGAAAATACGGTGACGAGAATTTCAACAATATTACTTACAATGGAAAAAAAATAATTTACATTGTGTGGCTTTCCGCTGCAAATGGCCCAACTGTCAATTTATTGGTGCGTTTAATGTTCACTATTTGTTCTAGATGGCGCCACCAGTTTACATCCTCTTTATCTAATCAGAAAAGGAAGTACTCCTTAATAAAGGGTATTTTTTTTTTTAACTTGTGTTTCTCAGTTATGATTGGTTATGTGACTGTGAAAGAAGGAACAATAAGTTTTTATTGTAAGTATACTAAATACGTCTTTATATTTTGGAATTGTATTGATCACTGTAACTACATAGCCTAAATCGATTCATAATTCCACTTTTTTTTATACTTTTTTTTTTTAATTGATTCTTTTTTTTTTTTTTTAATATATTATTACATTTATTTATTTCTAAAAGAAAGTTAAAGGCTTTGTTATTTTAATGTATTTCAGCCAGACAAAAACCTTATCTTAAACTTTAAATATCGAAAAGCAGTGAGTTTAATTATAAAAAGAAATGCTCTAAAAGTGTTTTTTGCCGATCCTTTTTCGTGTTTACCCAATTGATGATTTCCTCAACTAAACTCCCTCTTACAACCAATTTGAGATTTTAAATTTATTAAAAGTAAGAAAATTGTGTAATTGTTTTTTTTATTAGATTCTATTACCCCCTCCCCAACACATATCCAAAGGAAGATCGCGACATTAAGTTTATGAAACAAATTTGTCCACTCACGTTTAAGTAAATTACATTTCTGGAGCTTTTTCGAATAACAACATAAAGGCAGCAATTCATGTTATGTATTTTTCTAACTGTTTATTTCAGTTTTGAGCTTAGTAACTTCTGCTAAAGATTTTCATGAAATTTGTTGTGACAGCTCTTTTAAAGGATTGGGGATTTAAATCGAATTTTATTGCCCCCCCCCCCCTCTCTATGGAACTTAATACATCAACATATGTATTTATTTTACCTCTACGGATCTTAATACATTTGTTTAACGAATTTAGTTGTTTTTGAGAAAATATATATACAACGGAAGTTGGGTTAACGGAAGTGATGTTGGTTTTTGTTAACGTGCCAAGCATGTTTTCGCTATCTTGTTTTTATTTTGTTAATTTCTATCTCTTGGTAGTTTATTAAAGATATGAGTAGAGAAAAACTTGTAATAAAAATCGTAAGTAGTCTATATTTTTTCTTGCTTTAGTTAGGTTATCACATCTACAAATGCTATCATTTCAGTGTCAATGCCTTCATTTTTTTTATATATAAAAGCAATAGTTATAGATTATATTTTTCTGTCTCTGATAATGTAAACATACATGCAGTAGCATGGCTAGTATGTTGGCATTAGAAAGAGAACTGCAACTCTTTATTTTTGGGGTTGGTTGACAAAACTCTTTGAGCCAGCAATTTGAATATTTTCTCAGGGGCGCCAAAAAAACTTCATTACTCCACTGCCTACGTTGTTCTTGTAAAAGGGGCGAATGTCTTCATTATTTTCTTTGAAATATTCTGTTAATTACCTATAAATTAAAAATCCTTTTTACTGAACGTCAAAAAATTTGTTTTACGAAAATTAGTTGGTGTCAACTATTACTAGTCTATTTTTAAATGAAAGAGATTAATTGAGATAAAATTAAATGTAATAACAATTGTAGATAAAGAAAAAAAATAATACTGTCGATAAAAGTTAAAACGTCGTTGGGTTCTTTTGCTTTTTTAGTTATATT
The DNA here is from genome assembly GCA_023159025.1 of Thereuonema tuberculata. Taxonomy (NCBI): domain Eukaryota; kingdom Metazoa; phylum Arthropoda; class Chilopoda; order Scutigeromorpha; family Scutigeridae; genus Thereuonema; species Thereuonema tuberculata. Next base: position 15,525,576 of record JAFIDM010006943.1, on the reverse strand, counting down.
AGAATTTTAATGTTAGTTTAATGTCTATTCAGAACGGGATCGTACGGTTTTTGATACAGATCAAGTCCTAGCTGAGGAGGGCAGGGCGTGTTTAAAATCGCATTTTATATAAGCTCTTCTAGCTGCCATTCAAATAAAATAATAACAACAAGGAAATTTGACCCAATTACTCACAAATTTTAACGTTAGTGTTGGATAGCTTTTTAAACTTACATCGTTGTGACCAAACAGACAGAAGTTGTATTAGGATTTTGCGTTCGTCCATTCGCTTGAAAAAACTCGACTGGCATTGGACGTATTTAGATAAAATTTGACAGTTAGCTGTTTTATTAATAATTGTCCGTCAAAACTAAGTGAATTCCGCTAATTATTACGACGATTTGAATGAGGAACGCTTTTAAGAATTTTATATCTTTATGTGAAGAACTTAAATCTCACTATTTTCTAGTCGAAACCTTATCCAATTCAATATCTGATAAATATGTTCTATTTATAAATTTATTGCCCCGTTATATATTCAGATTACTTTTTTATTATCATTATTTCTGCTTTGTTTCATCATAGCTTAATTAATCTGTAAATGTTGATTATTCCGGTTTAGCATAAATGCGCTTCCGAAATTATTTCAGAGCGAAATGTTTCATCCGATTATACTTTTAATTGCTCATCATTGTCAAGCACGAAAACACAGATAGCTTCTATTTTGAAACAGCTGTAGTTTAAATAAATTACAGTTCCGTGAAAGACTGTATTTGTGTGTGGGGGTGTGAGAGATGTTTTAACCGTTCGATGTATCTTCTTGAAACGTAGAGGCATATTTATGGCGATCTAAGTTGTACCTTTAGAATATTTTCCGTTTGGCTGTTTTTCTAGAAATTAGCACGAGATGGTGACAAAATTCCAATTGAGAAATATATATTAGAAACGAAACAGGGCTATTAAAAAAATACATGTTTAATTATTTTAGCAATCCGTTGTTTTGGGCATGTTTTGACATGATTAAAATGAATTGGATTTTAAACAACTATTTTAGGGTAATGCGGATTTAGTTATTTCAGAAAATGAGAAAATTTTACCTTTTGTATTTTCGACATAAAATATTATAATTTAAACTAATATTAAACTTGAAATTTTTTTGATTCTCGAATCCCTTCGGACTTTTTTGTTGTCACAAACCCTCAATCATCCAAACAAAAGAAAACCAAAATAATGACAGATTATTTTTCCCCGCGAGCCCCTCAACTGATTTGCTACCTACCAAATTGTCTGCAGTACAGCAAATACCAGATCTGTCGTAAAGCAGTTCTTTAAATTGGCAGCCCAGATAAACATTTTCCTTATTTGGGCATAATCAGGCCGATCAGTTAAATCCGGGACTGCAGCATCACAATTAAACGAACATTTGAATTGTCAGCAATTCCTTTCGATCGCCATTGCTGTCTATCTGCAATTGAAGAAGATCGAACACAGGACATTAAGGTAAATGCTGCAATAATTATATTAATAACATGAAAGATTAACGCCATTACGTTGTAAATCGAACCCAGAATAAATTATCTAATATAACCATGTGTTGCTGTTTTGTGCCGAAGACAAAAAAGGTACAGACAGTTAATAGAATAAAAATGGCGCACAGCTCCTTTTAAGCAAGACCTCAAGATTTATTTCATTATTAATATATGTTAAAAATTTTTATTATCTCAATTCGGTTGTTATTCCTTCCCTATGTTTTTTTTTCCTTCCAAAATGGCGACTCCTTGTAGCAACTCCGATATTAATATGCTTGATTTTTTTTTCTCCGCTTTTTAATAATACTTCGGTTTTTTTTCTGCTCACGTTGTCATATAGCCATCAAATCTAAAATCTAATAAGAGCATTTTGTCGGCGGAAGAAGCTGAAATCACTTCCCAGACATTGTCATCACAGGAATTTTGGATCTGCCGCTCCCAAAGAAGACCTTCCTTCAAAGAAATATGCCCTCTCCCATCACATGATGTCACTTATCAAAGTGTCGCCTGGTCCTCCTTTGAATTAACATTACAAGATAATGGCAGTGCTTTTTATTATATTGGTATATCTAACACTCTCAGATGGTTGATCCTAACTCTAAACACCATTATATGTATATCTAATTTGGTAGATTTAGATAATAGTGGTAGCATTATCAGGCAGAAAAATTGCGTTGCAATTGTAAATTATAATATATATGTCTGTCTGTCCGTCCGTCCGTCCAGCTTAATCATCCAACGAAGCTTAGACTAAACGAAGCTTAGACTAAATCTAAATTAGATCAAATAGTTATTCATTATTATTAATTTTGTTATATTTTATTTGCTTAAATTTAACGTATTTAAATTTAACATTCACTTATTTTAGATAAAGCATGGAACACAACATCGATCGAAATAATTTCTTTAATTACATAAAATTCACAAGTAGATCAATATATTATTGAAATTGTTTTACTATTAGGGCTATAGGATGCCTGTTTAACATACGTTGGTCTGATATAACTCGACAATAAGAAAGACTTTACCACAGTAGCTGTTGTGCATTCTGGCAAGTTTGTAACTTCTAAACAGAAGATAGTATCTGCTACCTATAAATTCTTGATTTTCAACGTATATACATATAAATTGAATAAGAATAGTACATACCAAACAAAATTGTGAAAGTCAATACTATATGCATGGAAACAAGTCGGAAATAAAACATTAATTTTTTTTTTAATAATATATTCAGTAAAATATATTTTTTGTTTGTTTTTCGCTGTACTATTAAGCATTTTAAATAAATGTTATTTAAAATTCAGAGAATGATCATTTCTAACTTAATATTAACATACATCAACAATGGTATATAGCGCTACCGCTAAGACTATGACAAACTAACACTAACTATGGCTTGACGTTCCAATATTATTATTTTTTTTCTTGAAACAAGAGAAAGTTTTGAAATTAAGACTATGTTTCTTTTCATTTCCTTTTATTTTACTTTCGTATTCCTTCACAGCAGAATAATTTTTAATTAGTGAGTTAAACTTGTTTGAAGGAAAATTCTAGTAAATTCCTTGTAATTCCTCGCTCTTTTAAGGAGAGTTTCGGCTCCATTTTACGCAAATTTGGTTGTTTTCTGTCTGACGATACCTGATTTTCGGCCTTGATCAGAAGCTCGCAGATCAGATAACGGGCATCTCGAATTACATTCTTGTCTTGCTGGGCACAGCTCCGACCTCTTTTGATATCTTCCGAAATCGAGATTAGGCGATTGTATCACTGGTCCGCATCGCATCGTTTTGCAATATTTACGCCTTTTCCTTTGGCTGCCCGTCGTCAGCAGCAGCAACAGGTTACACTTGAGCTTGAACCCATCCATGATTTCGCAACCTGAGATTTCTTTGCACAATCCTGGTTTCAAACTGTAGTGTTCCCTTCAATAGCGTCTTGTGGTTCATATTACTGGAAGTTGCGTTTGCAAGCACAGAATAAAACAAAAAACATACGTTGTTGTAGCTTCGCTGTCAGTCGAAATATCTGCAATCTCTTAATCAATTTCCAGAAGAATCTTTCCAGTAATATTCAATTATTTAATTGTTGAAGCTTTGTAGCTAACTCTTACAGAATAATAATAGCACCTAATCGATTTGTCGCTATTATTGTTCTATAATTGTCTACATGTTCTATAATAATTGCGTTATTGTTAGATTATTGCTTCATTAGTAATGTTCAATTAATAACTATTTGTTCAGAAAAGCTCATTGGTCTCAGTAATTAAAAAAAAAAAGAGGAAGATGAAATTTGTGTGAATGTAAATGATTGGGTTTTCCCGACCTTTCACCCTTTGATTCTTTCTTTTCGGAAATCAAGTCAAACATTTCTGGAAATCAGTGGTTCTTGAATGGTGTAGCGCGAGCTGTTATCAAGGGCGGCGCTGTGCTTCGAGGGGAAAATCGTTATTCCGTACAATACGTTTAAATTTGGTAAGTAATGCCGAAAAGCGCGCACAAATGATTGTGGGGCTGCACCAATGCATACATTAAGCACCGACTGTCATTGTAATCGATTACTTTTCCAGCTTTAGAGAACTCCGTAAATGTACATTTAACTATAATGTAATTTCGATGTTTGTTCTTCAGTTTATAACGAATAGAAGGATTCGTAGCACGATTTATATAATGAAAAGGACCTTAAAACTCAGCGATAAATCCGGTACAGATTGTTCAGCCAAAGTTATCTGTCTGCAGCCGTAGACTCTCATCCTTTATAAAACTTGAAAACCATTTTCCGTTTGAAGACGTCACATATTATATTCAACAATGAAAAGATGCATACGTATATAGGAACCTGCTTGATCCCTTTACCATTTCTATAAATCAAAGATTGTTCTTTTTATATATTATCGTTATTTATTGTTATATGCTCTAACTATGTCAGTACACTATCTTTACGATGATTGGTTAATGAAAGTTTGAATGTTGTGAAGCGCTATCAATATCAATAAAATTCTGTATAAAAAAATTCAAAAGATATTAATTATAACACTTAATTTTAATAGTTAGAAAAGCTGAATAACCTAAATAGCAAAACTATATAAATTTTCGTTCCCTCAAGTACTTTTTTTTAAAAAAAGAGGCAGTGTTTTTTTAGACACTTTAAAATGATTCAGTGGAATAAGACCTTAATGTTTGGTTTATGAATTTGTGTGGGAAAGTTCTTTTTTTGGTGAAAATTCCTTAAATCCTTTTAAGGAGCTGAGTTAATCGGAAACAACCTGTCGTGATTCTGAATTTAAAGTTGACGCCGTTTCCGTGGCAACAAGGTTGTAGCTTGATGACGTCAGATCTCGGGAAAGATGGGATTGTGTGCGTGCCTTCACTTGGAGGGCTGAATAATTGCATGATTCTCCCTTTTTTATTGCTTTTATTTGTTCATTTAACGTCCTTAAAAGAAATAAACATTTGCTAAGAAAAACTGGAGCTATTTAATTTTTTTAGTGAAATTATTACCAATAATTTTCATATTTAAGTTGGGTTAATACTATAGGCCTATTTACTTTTATTTATTTTTTTATTGAAGGAATTATATATTATTATCTTAAAGGTTTCTTTTCGTTTTGAACTTATTTTCAGAATTTATTTTATCCTCACTTAATAGATATATCTCAGTTTTTTTTTTTTTTTCGATGATTTTAATAAACAAAAACGAACAATAAACTGTTTTAAGCTTTTTGTAGTTCATTCTTAAAGCTAAATAAAGAATTAGCCGATTATATAAGTACGTAGTGTTTCATTGATTCGTGCAACGTAAAAAATAATAAAAAGTAAAATCGTTTAGATTGCTGAATTGCTTCCATTGTGAGTTCAGCTGTAGAAAACCTATACTATTGCTTCCTAGATTAAGAAATTAATACAGCATTTCAGTTGTGCCGCATAGTGAATACGTTAAAAAGAAAGAGGAAGTAAACGGAAAAAGTCTAAGGCATTGTTAAAAAATCGTTCCTTCCGTGTCTGGTATCTCGCCATTGGAGGTTGAATCTATAAACACTATTCATATAATTATCAGAGAGTAATTGAAAGAACTTATTGCCGCTGCTTTTTTTTTTCCATAAAATGTTTTTCTTTATTGCTTTCACAACTTGAACAAAAAGGAAAAATAAAGTCTCCACATTTAGAAATTGTAAATACCTGTCATTTAATATTGTAAATGCAAACAATTCTAAGGGATCCTGCTAAGAAATTTGTAAAAACAAAAGCTAGATCATAATTCCAAAGTCCAATAATTCCAAAGTTTCGAGAACACCAATTCCCTGGTTTAAAAGCTGTTAGGACGAACGCATATACAGATATGCCGATTTTTTAAGTCTAATTTTCTTGAGAAATTTAAGCTGAAAACACACAAAAAACAACTAATAGTTAAAACATTACGTAAGTGTAGCTTTTTCGAATTGAAATGTATATGTATTTAGATGTCAATTATATTTTAAAATGGATGATATTTTTTTCAAAATCTTTATTTTTCTCTCTTCTATCCCCCCCTGCTTTGAGGAAACATTGCCGCAGATCCAAGGTCAGTTTTCAATAAACCGTGAGATTGGGCTCAGTGGCAGACTGCCAGTTTTCGGGAGTTTACGGATAGAAGAAGCAGTTTTCTATCTCGTTTTTTTTTTCTTCCTCCCCCCTTCCACCCCCGTCTTAACTCTCCCTTACTGAGGATTGAAATCGGAAAGTGGATTCGCCTGAAAAAGAAAAGGAGGGGGGATGGGATGTGTTAACCAGGCACCTCAACATGCAACGTTCAATTCAGGGAATTGCTGACATGCTTATCAGACACGGATTTAGATACAAAAAAATATGTATCAGTGTGTGTGTATAAATATCTTTACGACTGTGTTTGGCAAAGTCAAATCATTCAAACAGAAGGAGAAGCCCTTCTCACAATATGCAATTTATTGTGGATGTGTTGTACGAAAGGTAACAGTTTTATTATCAATAAATTCCAAATCGTAGTACTCTGAAAATTGGGTAATTGCAGGCTTTTTTTTAACAACATAGAAATTGGACTTTAATATTATATCATTACACTATCTCGCCAACAGTTTTAAATAAAAAAAAGTAACGTATTTAAATTTCAAAATTCTAAAATGTCCAATTGGTTTTATTTTAAGTCGAGAAATAAGCATCTGTGTGAGAGTTAAATAATAAACAAATCAACATTAACGAGTTTAAATAAAAAGGAAAAAGAGATATTCTTTGTTTAATAATTATTAGTTTTCCTTTGTTATTTGACGTGCTGAAGATCACTTTGCCTATCATTGCGAAAGCATTGTGGAATGTTAGCTTTTCTTTTATGACTTAGAGGATACAATTTATAAGGTATTAAGTACTTTTAAATAAATAGTAAATATTTTTAAATATTACAGTATCTTTAAATAAATCTTCATTAAATTCATTTAAAAAAGAATTCCAAAATAGATTCATTAACTTTAATAAAGCAGTTGTGACACAGACGGTAACTATTATGTAATAATTTTCATAATTCACAATAGAGTTACGATCGTTTTCAAGGTTTTAATTATTCGAGTTAATTTTACATTATCGAACTTCCATTTGCCCATTTGGAACAACTGAAAGATTTAATCTGTCAACGACTACAAACAGGTTTTTTTTTTTTTTTTCCAGCCTCTTTAAAATAATTACTACAGAAAAACAAAAACAAAATATGAACATTATTGGTCAATCGCAAACGAAGCAACAACAAACTAATAACAATCCTTATAAACATTTTTTTTTGAATTAACATTAAAATACTAAGATAATAATTATTTTAATTTTGAGCTTTCATAAATAAAATAAATAATAATGATGTTATCCCCTTCCCCAGTGAAGTTAATTTTGTTTAAAGTCAGTATTAATTCTGTTATTGAACTTCCAAATAACAATATATCATTTGTTCTTCTTCATCGTATCTAGTTCTTTTCTTTCATAGTAAAAATAAATAAATCTTAATGAATTTTTTTGTGTTTTATGTAAATATTGCAGTTCTCTATATTGTGAATCCTGCATATTCTTGAAACGTGTCTGCTGCCTTATTATACTTTAATAGTGAAGAGTTTAAGAAACTTTGTTTAATCATTTTTAAGTGTAGTGGCAGTGTTGCATGATAACAGTGGTTACTCGTCATTATTAGGCATTGTTATGCATTTGAACAGTGCAGCGTTGCTTCGGATTATTAGACATTTTAATTCATCAAAATAAGCAGTAGATTTAATTTAGCTTTCAGCATAATGATTTATTATTATTATTATTATTATTATTTAATTTTTAGCTAAATGCAACCTAGTTTTTTTTTTCCTTATAAAAAAACATTTCGAAAACAGTTGAAGTCGGATGTCTGCGAATTGCTTAAACAGGATGTTTCCACCACAACTGATGAATTCCATTCAAAGATGGTAGTTCGTACTTTGACCGACTAACTACGCTTGCACTTCCTGCCCATGTTTTCCATTGTCAAGACAACAACCAAGTTTCGGATCCGTTAATTTTCTTAAAACGAATAAATATATATTACGAACTCCATTTTTCATCTGCAGTAATTTGAGTTTTTAATCCAAAAATTTTGTTTGAGTTGGCTTATCATGATGTTTAATTAAAAATTGTATGAAGGTGGTTTTCTCACATTTTTAGATCTTTAAAAAATAAATAAATAAATAACATTAAGCTCTGCGATTTTTCATTAGAATTTCAACAAAAAACAAACAAACAGTATTTGAATGTTAACACTTTTAAACAATTGGACTTTGTACCATAACCACATTAATCACTGTGTAATTAAAATTTATTACTCCGGGGTATTATTCTTTCATATTCTTTAGTTTGTAATTAAAGTGCTTAATGATGCCCCTTACAAGGTGAATGTATTCCATTATTTACAACTTCCATTGAATCTATTGCTGCATTCTTATTAATAATGATTTATGAAATTAAAACTTAAGTTAAATGTCATTTTTATTGGCAGGTGAGTTTGAAATTTACAGGAGAAAATTTTAGTATAAATAAAATTCTCCTTAATTTATTGACTGTGCCTATTATTATTACTATTTTATTTAATTTGTTTTAGAATAGCATTCTAAATCAGTTTCTATAGCTTTTGGTATCCCTAATTATCATAATTAATTAAGTAAAAGGACTATAATGTTAATTATTAAGTAAATGCAATGCTTCGGAATTCATGCAAGTATCAGGAACTTACTATTTCATTTTTTTTTTTAAATATTTTATAATAACCCCTTATCTGTTATAAAAATACGAGAGGAGTTGTGGATATGCACTGATGTTAAAATCAAGGATAAGCCTAACCATAGAATCATATCATAAATTTACTATTCTTAAATAGTTGTCCAGATTGACTAAATGGCTTTTTAACAAATTTTAATAATTTTATTTTTACTTTCGTCAGTGAATTATAATAGCCAATCGAACCGCCATTTTTAGTTTTTATCAAAAGTTACTATACATCTGTTTTTGTTACAGTTAAGGCCTGTATTGCTTCCTACAATCAGTAACTATACTTTAAAATGAGGAGGTTAATAGTGTATTAGTTATTTTGGAGGGAATTGAGAGGTGGGTTGTCAAAATTCAGCCCCATGATATTGGAGCTTTTACAAGTATTGTTCGATCTAATTTATTATTTTCCTGAAATTAAAGAGGAATTTAGATTTAAAAAAAAATTGTGGGGGCGAAGAGTATAGTATAGATTGATTTCTATACCTTTAAGAAGATATTCTTTATTTTTAGGCCATTAGAATTTGGGCGAGATGAATCTGTTCTCTAGGCAGCGATGAACTGCTACGAGTTGATGCTCATTTGTTAGCTTTTGTTGGTAATTGTTGATCGGTGAATGAAGTCAGCAATGTACTTGTCCTCCTCCCATTTCCTTGCCCAAGCGCGCTTTGTCAGTCATTAAATTCAGTTAAAAGGTAGAAACAGGGTGATCCCGAGCACTGCATTTACTTTGTGTACTTGTTTTATTGAAATCTTGTCAGAATGGACACGTGATTAATGTCGTACCGTACAACAGTTTTGACCCTTACAGCGACGGTGCGATGGGGTGGCAGCAGACGGCTCAGTCGAACCAGCCACCGAACGGACCCCAGCAGCACCTGTCCGTTGTCACCACGGTGTGGGGCGTGACGTCTTCGACGCAGAGCGGGCCCCTCTCCCACACTGGCTTCCCGGGTGGAACAGCCACTTCCATGGCCCCGACTCCGTACACCCAGCAGCAAGGTTTCCCTGGGGCTGGACCCCAGAAGAACTCCTACAACCCCCAAGGGATGCCATACAGGCAGACTACCCCTGGCTATAGCAGGTAAATTACCTTTTTTTCCTCTCTCATTAAGCTTTATACGTTCATTTCATCACCACCACGTCTCCCTGGATCCTTCACCTCCTCAAGTTGTATGCTCTTCTGTGACGATAACGAATATACCACTCTCTTATGCACTCATCACCGTCTGCACCTCTGTCATTTGCTTCCGACTAATAACACGTGATCAAAAGGGTGGGGAGGAACTTTTACGCCAACCAAAAAAATCAGTTGAAAATTAATACCATACCGCTTTATAAATTCATTCTTTCGCAGTTAATAGATGCTTAGCTTTAGATTAAAATTTCCATCTTTTTATACAACTAAAACATACCGGACACAATAGTTTGTGAAACCGGAATATTGTTAACCTCTAGTTTTGGAGATTGCTATTTTTTTGGGGGGGTGGGGATGGATTCTAACATTTGTATTGACAAACTTAATGTGGTGTCACTAACATTAAAACTTGTCAGAAAGGGAGGACATTTCATAAAATGAAAAACATCCTAAACATAAGAATCTATTTATTAAGAAACACAGATAAACAAAAAACTTGCCGATCACGATCTCAGAAGGCCCGTCAATCAAACAAGTAGTGACTTCAAATTGTAAACTCATTAAAAAAAAAAAAAAATAATGGCACAATCTTTTCGCCTTTGCTAAAACGCTGTATCATTCATATTTTTATAATTTTTTTTCCTTGTATAGTTCTGACAATTAATTATGACTATTTTGCTTGTATACAAAAATTAATAAACAATGCATAAATTACATTTTAAAAGCTTGATAATGATACCCGTGCCGGGAAATGGAATATTGATTGGCAACGTTTGATTGACAGGTCCTGAAATTGTAATCTGTCAAAAAAAAAAGTCTAGAATAAAATAATATGAGTGATTAAGTAACATTTGCATATAAAGTTAATGTTAGCAATAATATTAATAAAAATTAATTTTAACAAAGAATTGTATCTTTTAAACTAAAAGAATTATTGAATTAATGATACTTCTATAATCTTGTGTAGGTACAGTATATAAATTATCATTGGAATTATTTCGATTTAATTACCAGGTTTTTTTTTTTTTTTTAAGTTTTTTTATATAAATTTTTTGGTTTTGCATTTTATTTTTGTGCTATATGGTTTCCATAATTAGATTTGACACATTACTGCAACAGGTCTAAATAAGTCTATTAAATCCTGACTATAGGCAATCATCACGCTCTCACTTAGCTCTTTCCTGTCTGATAACTATCTCCTACATAGACACACTGAACGCTACCATGTTTGACTTCTTCAAATGACCTTATGCATTGCGAGCACGCGATTGATTTAACACTGATTAATAACAATATGCATTATTTTCCCTTACCGTTCTGTCGTATTTTTTTTTTTTTTGGAAACGTTTAAGGCACAAATGAAATTTTGCTTTTATCGTATTTCGGTTTACAAACGAGTTTATTCCAATGAAATTTAGGTTAAGGCTTAATAAAACCATTTCTGATTATAATGCAGACAGGATTCTTAAGAATAAATGTTTTATTGATTGATTGATTTTACATTTTATGCTGGTACTAGAAAAATAATTTAAGAGAAACTACACCTAACCCCCGAAGAACACGATTAATTGGTTCCGTGTTCTTTGAAACCGTGTTGTTCGAGACTACAAAAAAACGGGATTCCGTTTCAAGTGTGAAAATAAAAAATAATCAAAATAATGAAAAAATAACTCGATATAATTGGTTAAAAATCTTTCAAATCAATAAATTGAATAATAATTTTGGTTTAAGATTGGAAAACCATAAAAATATAAGTTATTCAGTCAAATTAATTGGGGGAAAATATAATTCTCAAACACTAAAAGTATTAAAAAGGTTAAATCTTCATTAATCGCTGACGTAATTGATGAGAATATTACTCTAAATTTTTAACTACTGTAATTTTATATGAAATAATAGTATGTAGTTTATTCTTTTTCAAAAGAATTACTTGAAAATTGCATAGTTTGAAACCGTGTAATTCGGGGGAAGGTATCCTTGTTCTTCGAAACTCGTGTTCTTCAAGTACCGTGTTCTTCGGGGGTTAGTTGTAATTGCAAATGTTATTAATATAAATCATTATTAAAAGTTTCTTTTTTTAAAAAAAAGAAAAGATTTTTCTAATCTTCTAATTTTTATTTTATGGTTTTAAATAAGTAAATAACCATCTTAAAACCTGTACAGAGGGTTTTCTCAATCATGGGAGCACCACTTTGGTATTTGAAGAAAACCTGAAGTGGTGGATGATCTTTTTGATTTCTGAAATTATGAACAATTAAAAACACCATAATGTTCACATCTTAAAGTAAATTATTACATGTTTTAATATATTTACTCATTAATGGGTGGTACCGCAATTTTCGTAGTACGCGTCTTTAAAGAAGGTTGAGAACCCCTGCTGTAGAGTAACAAAATGTGATTGGGGAGCCAGGACATCCTACATTAAGAACAGTATAGTTTACATACATATATAAATCTTTTTATTTTTTGTTCATCATAAAATAAATATAGTTTCGCAGTTTTTATTTCATTTATTTACAATAAAGAAGCAACATTTTTTTATCTTTTTTAACCAAGACTTTAAAAATACACAAAATAAAAAAACAACAATTTTTTTTTTATTTAAAGTTAGTTTATAACAATGGGAAAAATAAAGTTATGCAAATTTTTATAATCAGTAAATTAGTATTACATGAAATAAAATTATATAAAGCTAAGTCGAGAATTTAATTTTTAAAGAATAAATAGAAATAATAATAAGCAAACAAATTATAATAAGTTAGATAGAAAAAGAGCAATTGAACCTAAATACGTTTTTTTTTTATTGATTTATTTTATTTTCTTTCGTTCTATCCACTGAGAAGGTTGTCTCGATTCAGTTTGAGAATTTAGAAAATAAATCGATAAAAGAAAAGAAATTATCAAAATAAACCTTCACTTTGATATGGACCTCGTGCAGTGAGCTTCAGTTAAAGCCTATTTTGAGCTGAATGCATTCAGGGTTTGACCTTGAAAAATTTTGCACATCCTCTGAAGGCTGTGGAATTCTATTGCTGACGTCACGTAATTGGTGCCTTTTGAAAAAAAAAAATAAATAAATAAATAAAATACACTTTTGTTAACAATAGTGAGGAATTCCGACACAAAACAGAAATCGAGAACACATCATTTTTTGTTATTGCGACTAGTTTTCTAACCGTTATTTAAAATTGGTAAATTAGAAGACTTTAAACTAATAAAGTGCATTTTATTTTGATTGATAGTGTGATTGACAAAGTCTGGATACAATTTCGTAATCGTTTTTAAAAGCAGGAAAATACAACAGAATAAGGGCAAAAAATAGAAAAAGCAGATTTAAATAATTTAATTTTGCCTCATTTTTAAATAAACACTCCAGTGCAGATTAAATATTAATTATTCGTTATCAAGAGTTATTCTGTAACTCTGTCTTCCAGTCCCTCGAAATCCTTTTCTCTGTAGGCAATTAAGTTTTATTTCATACAAATTATTGAAACTTTTTGTGATGCATTAATACGTACATTCGAACATCTTTTCGACTTGTTGATATCTAATGATAGAAAAAACGAAAAATATTACTAACAATGTTTACTATTAATATATGTTAAAAATTTAGAGTGGATTGTTCAAAAATTCAGTGCTATCTCAAATAGGTAATTCTTTTCTATCGAAAGGCACTTATTTGAGAGAGAATTAATTTCCTCTTACATCTCAACTTGATTTGAGTCTTAATTTTAATTATCACTTCCTTATTAGGATACAGTTAAAAATGAAAGATACATTATGTTGCCCTACTCCAATATTTTTGTTTGATAAACATATTTTAATTAATACAAGACAGTACATGTACATTAAAACATTCACTTTTAACTGATTTCTTATTTAAAACTGAATATTATTATTTGTTTCTCTTTCGTAATTTATATTTAATTAAAACTCTTATTTACATGTGTTTTCAAACTGAAATATACTGCTTGTTTAACTTAAATTTTTTTGTAGCATTTAATCTAAATCCGATTCAGTATATTCTTCTTACTTTCAACCAATTAAATAAATTTCGTTAATTACTGATTTGCAATTATAAAACTTTAAATTAACTTTTTAAAAATATCTATCCTTAGAATATAATGCATTCATTCTGGTAATGTCATAAAAGTTAAAAACACAGTTGTCTGTAATACTGTTTATTTATTTTTTCTTTTAAATGCATAATTATGTAGTTTGGGATCTAGATTAAAAAAAAAAAAAAGGAAATAGCAAGAAAAATCACAGAGAATGCTTTAACGGTTGATGATTGCATTTATTCTGAGAGTTTGACTAAGGATTTCGCTTTCTAAAGTTTGCAGTAATATCTAAGGATTTAACATGTTTTAAAATTAAAATTAATTCTAAAAAATAATTTCAAGAACTTTTTTTTTGGTCCTCCTCTTTTTTTTTTTCCTGTCCCAGCTATCCAAATCCTACCATGGATCATATGTCTTATTTCAGTGGTTACTCCAACACACCGAACCCAATGGGTCCTACCATGACTTCTGGTCCGGGTCCGACACCAGGGCAAGATGGTCAGTTTCAGCCGCCCCAACCAGCCTTGACAGCCGCAGCCCTTGTTGCAGCAGCTGCCACTGCTACAGCCACTGCTACTGCCAGTGTGGTGGCCCTTCAAGAAAGGCAGCAACAGGAAGCAGCCATGACTGGACAATTTGGTCAAGTAAGATATATTTTATTGCTATTTGTTAATAATACCGATCTTTGAAATTTGTTGTCTTTTTGTGTATTTGAGTTTCTACACTAAATTACAGTTCAGTTCATGAAAGAAAAGCTTTTGATGACGTAATTTCCTTATAGATTGATGTTTCCAGGACATAACAGCGCCATCTATTGCTAAAATCCGTAATTGAATCTTATAAACATTATGAAAACATTCTGGTTTTTGTATTTTCTACAGTTACGAATACATAGTAATAATTAAAATTGAAATAATTAAAAGCGTTCCACACTATTCCCCTTACATGGCTATGCAAAGTTTGTCCCTTCTTGGTCACGCTTATGCGATCACAAAACGACGCCATCTTGGACTGACTGCTCGGAGGTCAAGTTGATGTCGTCATGACTGGTGACGTTTGTTCCAGACAAAATCGATCACTTCATAATGACCATATACGGCAAACCCTTTTTTTTTTGCAAAATACTATAGACAGCTTTCAGAATATGGCGACATGTGTATTTAACATCATGTATTGTAGTTACAAAGAAACTTTTATAAATAGTTTAAAGTGATGATTAGTTAGATTTGCCGGTTAACTCTGCAACTGTGATGCAGTTTCACAGACCGTTATGAACAACTGCTTTAATTATATCTTTAAACAATAGGCGATAGGAGCTGTCTTTTACAGTAGCGTCCTGAAATAGTTTCAGATATTTGTCAGTGGGTGATTCAGTTGCATAGCATCCTGTGTTAGGAAATACACAACAATTCGGTCTGTAACACTAACCACACTAATCCCATTGTTTGTATTCATTCTGTCAAATTTTGTTCATTAATTTAAATATTTACTTAATATCCTATATATATTGCCACGTATCTGCTGATTTGCATGGACATAAATTATTTGTACTCGTTACTTAACTGATTTATTAAAATATTTATTGTATATTTAAAAAAAAAAAGGAAAATTATCTTTATTTTTATGTTAAATCTATTACCAAATTACAGATAACTGAAGTTTAACAAATGTTCAAACTAAACATTTGGTCTCGGAGACCGACCACATTAACTACATTCTAAAATCTCACCTCACTTCCCCAGGGTTAATTAGTATAATTTGTTATATGGAATTGTCACAAAGTGGTGAAATAAGTCCCTAGATAAATATTTTCCTTCATATTTCATGACTTTTATTAACTTAAATACTTAGTTGCGAGAGGAAAGTTTATATTTGTGGTAAGATAAATGGTAAATTCACTGAAATTAATATAAGAACTAAAATTTTGAGAAACACTTTAAAGTTTTATTTCTGAATGTTCAAATTCACTTAAAGAAAATTCAGCTGTTGCTTTTTAAGTTTCTAGGAAGTTATTTAGAAGTAAACAGATTTTTGCTTTGCTTAAAAATACTAAAAATGTTTAAAATAAATTACTTAGTTAAAGAAATCCATTTACAAAAGAACTTTGGCATTGGCAATAATAAGTAACCAAGCTTTAATTTTCTGTACTTAATTTTGTCTCAGGATTAAATTAAATCCCCTTTGCACCAATTGAAGCAATGTGTTCTTTGATTAAGGCGGTGCCAAGACAAGCAAAGGTTCAGAGATAAAGATTTCCGAGTCCTTTTAAAAGGAATCTTTACTCGCGATTAAGATGCATTCAGTTGTTGCTGAACATGACATGGCTACTTATCCCGAACAGTGATACTTATCTTTTGTTTTTCCATCTTTCACAGATGCAAGGAATGCAAGGCCAGCAGTATCAGAATTCTTATGGAGGACCTCCTGGACAACGCATGACTGGACCGCCTGGACCAGGCAGCATGAACAATATGAACATGGCCATGAATATGAACAATATGAATATGAACTCTGGCATGAGCCCAGGTGGAATGGGAACAATGAATGCAATGGGGCCGGTGAATCCCATGAACAGTTCCATGATGAACAGTAATATGTTGAACAATTCGATGATGAACACTAACATGTTGAACATGAATAGCAGCATGAATAATCCCATGACAAAGGGTCCCTCTATGCAGCCGCAGGCCTCCACAATGTATAATGCGCAACAGAGAAGGCCTGCTCCTTATCCAAGCCCACAGCAATTCATGCAGAAAAACCGACAGTCAGCTCAGTTTGCAGGGACTCAGCCAAATATGACGCAGGTAAGTCATAAATAAAACTGATTTCTTATCAAAGCGCTTCTAAATTCAAGATGACCATCAGATATGCGAAGAAGAAGGAGAGGGAAAAAAAAAAAAAGAAAGAAAGAAACTCCTCCCAGGTGAAAGGAGAAAACGTCAAGTACTGTGTTGACATTGTGGAATTCATTGGGACCTGATAGAAGGGCTTAGCAACTAACTTTGATTTATTGGATGGCTTTTGCTGCATAAAATTTAGTGATCTTACTTCTATTATTACATCCTCTGTTGAATCCCTGTTATCTTGTATTTGGATTTGTGTCTACAGATTATCTGTTTACCAAGAGGCTATTTCTGAAAAGAAAAATGAGACGATTTTATCACAAAGTGCTTTTAATAGATTCTACAGTTTTGTTTATTAAAATATTTGAAGAATTAAGTATGGAGTATTAAAAATATATAAATTGATAATAATAATTATCTTTTTTTTTTTACTTTTAAAATTTTAGTCGTAAGTGACAAAAGAAATTGATTTTTCTTTTGATAACGAGTTGTTACTTCTTAATCAGTAAATTATTAGCAGAGAAATTTGTAAATTGAATGTATTGGCATAATGAGTGAAGGGTTGATAGGGTGATAACCCTCTTTATTACATCTGAGAGAAGGGGAGACTTTACAAGGAAAAATAATAATAGAAGATATGAAATCAATAAAGAAATGATTAAAAGTTTTAAATTTATTGTTGGAGGACCCTCGTCTCTTCCCTGACCCTATCACAGTGTCAGGGCATCGCATTGCTTGAACATATCACCTTATCAATTATATAATTATAATAAGTAAAAACCTTTTTACAAGTTGAAGTAATCTTTTCTGATTAAAAAAAAATTAACAATTAAAGAAAATATTGCTTAATATTTTAAAAAATTTTATTGGATATTTGTCTTAACTCTTTCACAATTTAAACCGTGTTGGCTCATAAAAATGTATTTCAATTGTGTTTGTTACCTGATCTGGTTCATTGCAAACAAGATCATCGGGATTTTTTTTTTTTTTTTTTCGTTTCCCTGCAATAAGTACTCTGTATTTAGAAACAGCTTTTCTGTATCAACAAATCTAAGCAAATTTCTTGTGTAAAAATTTAGCCAAAAGACCATTCTAAAATGGTAGAAAACATACATTGGCAACATCCCAAGATGTAGTCTGTGCAAATAGATACATGTATACATACGTATACTGGACTTGGAGTGTAATATTGCACCTGTTCTGGCAGCTTGCCAATTAAATGTCCCAGTTCTAACAAAGCAGGTGGGTACCATTTGGATCAGACGCGTCAGGGAGGAACGCAGATCCATTAATAAAGCCCATATTTTTTCATTGAGTGATATCAATGGTTTCATTAAAATGATAGACTGTGAGTAAAGAAAAAAAAATACTAAACAAAATGGTGAGTAATTTGACAATAGGTGACTCTCAGATTTCAGGTGTGATTTGTTATTATTATAGTATTTAGAAAGTCATATTATTAAAATTATTTTCTTGATTATTTCATTTAATTTTTTTTTACTTACTTATTATAATATTCTAAATATCTTATTTATTTATAACCACTTAGATCTGTAATTAAATAACTAATTTTATTTTCATATTTAACTGTAGTGATTTAATTTTATTATAGTATCATAATTTTAATAGCACCTTTTAAAAAATAGAAATATAAATATAATAGAATATATCCTTATTATCCACTAAGGTGTTTTCAAATTGGAAGTATTGTTTGAAAAGCTAAGAAATATTTAGAAATCTACCAAAATGCCTTCTGCTATTTTTTTTTTTAATTTGGATTTCTATAATTAATAACACAAAATACTTTTTTTTATTAGGAATATTCCAATAATCAATTTCAGATGACAGTTTAAAAAAAAAATCAATATATAAAAATTATTAATGTTATATTTTTGTAGTTTATATTGTTTAAATCAATAACATATATTTAAAGCTGTCATTCTAACTCATAATGTAATTATGAGTTAATATATGGCTGTCAGAATTATTATATTAGAGTCATTATTTGTGATATATAATATTTATGTAAAAGCAAAATGAAAATTTGTAAATCTTTTCAGTGGATGTACTTCAATTTTATCATTTTTATTAAGAATTCTGAAAATTATGAGTTTCACTGAAAGATCATTAATAATTGCCATTTTGAAATTACTTTTGTAATCCTTCAAATAAGACCAAGTTAACTCTGTTAACTTGTTGCCTGTAATCTACCATCTTGAATTTAAGCTCTGCTCTGCTTATCTGATGTATTTTAATATTTTCACTGAAATTAACATATATAAAACTCCAGAGAATTTTTTTTTTCTCCCCTTTTAATTGAATTTGAAATGATAGTTTTGCATTTGTTACAGTAAATGTATATTGGTTATTTAAAGTATGAACAGCGCATGTAAAGACAATATTTATTGTATATTTGTTCTTTGAGGGAAAATCCATTCATGATGGTCCGGTTTTATAAATGGAAAGTAAACTCTATATTTCTGTTTGCAGCCATACCCTGGACAACAGCAGTATGGCAGCACAAGGCCACAATATCAGCCGTCTCAACAGCCACAATACCCTCCAACACAACAACCAATACCAACACCTAATTTTACGTCTCAGCAACAAATGAGGCCCTCCATGAGGCCCCAAGGACCACCATATACAGCACAACAAGGCCAGTATTTCTCACAGGGTGCTATGAATGGTAGCCAACAGGGCCAGTTCAATCAACAGTTCAACAGTCAGTTCAGTCAACAAGAATATCAGGTAAGTAATCTTGAGTTTGAAGTTTAATCTAAGTAAATGAATATAGCTCATTGCAGCAGGATAAAGTTTGTTAAAATTCCATTTTTGTTTTGTATTATCAAAATAATTTTTTTAAAAAAAATGCAGTACTACAAAGAACAGTTATGCGCACACATTAGTATTAAAGCAACAACACCACAATATTTTAGAATGTACAAAGATTTGATTTGTAATTGCCAGTAAATTTCATACCATAAGAAATATCTGCAAGTACATTTCCAAAATGCCATTAGAAATTTTCATTTCTCATTAAGAGTTAAATAATTTGGTCACCTCTTAACTCTTCATCTGATCAAAAAAACTATATTAAGAGGATTCAAAAGCTATAAGTGAGTTGCTAAACAGCATTTCAGTTGCACAATTATTATAGAGTTGTGTTTAAGTGATATTCATATTATTTTACACCACATCTACAGTCATGTACAACTTTTATTTCATTTGTTGTGAATGCTTGATAATGAATGGTTTTGTTGATAAATATATGCTGAAGAATAATTAAATGAATTTTAGAATATACTTAGGTGGTTTTTTTTTTTTACTCTAAAGCTTTAAAGGTCTTTCTGAATTAAAATTTTATTAATGAATGTTTAAATTACTGAATTTTAGACTTAGTTACTTATAAATTAATAACCATTAGTTTAGTGCACATTTGTTTTTAATAATCACCAAACAAAATATGTGTGAAGTTTGACTAATTTCTGAATTTTCCCAGCAGAGAAATATGAGTTACCAGCATTCACCAATCCCAGGCAATCCTACACCACCTCTGACTCCTGCATCAAGTGTTACTCCCTATATGTCACCTAATCAGGACATAAAGCCTAGTTTCTCGGACATCAAACCTGCACTACCTCCACCTAGTAAGCTTTCTTTTGTGTACAATTTGTTAATGAATGTTATATACATTAATCTATGGTTGTATTGATATTCAGTTTCATAATTTTGGAGTTTTAAGCAATTGTTAATTGTGACGAAATCCAAAATAATGTGAAAGTTAATTATGCTTTAAAATAGCTTAAAAAAAATAGGGAAAAATTTCCAGATAACGAAGAATTGATATTATATCATGCATGACAAGCAAGATAGTTTATTGGCAGTCTTTTTTAGAATTTTATAAACAACAATTATAATTACAGAAAACTTCGTTTACAAATCTTTATTTAAATTTTAAATATTTTGATTTTTTTTTGACATTTTATGTCATTTATTAAATATAATAGTTACTGTAGTGAAAGTTATAGTAAAATTGGTTGTTGGTAGAATTGTGGAGTCTGAAATTAGGCCTAATAGATATATTTTGAAAACATTGTTAAATTCATTTTAGCTCTATATTAGAATGGAAAAGTCAAAATCTGTCCAGTAGAAGTTAAAACAAAGGAAAACCAAAAAATAAAATTACAAAAAAAAATGCTTGATTTATTTATTTATTTATTTATTTTGTAATTCTTATTTTAAAGAGCTCATGCGTGGCCGATATTTGAATTCAAACAAGACTGTTACAACTAATATAAATCTTAAAATATTTAAGATTATAAATAATAAATACACATGGAACAACCATTATTATCGTATTATAAATTAAATACATAAATCTATATGTTCTATAAAATTCAATATATGTTCCCCTTAAAACAAAACAAAAATTGTATTTATTTATTTGTTGATTCCATAATTAGTTATAACATTGGTTGTTGGCTACATTTAAATACCATAAAAAATGAAAAATATTACATGAAAAATAACAAAAATTTTAAATTTCATTTCTACAAATTATAATCATTTAAACATCACACAGCAAAAGACACTCAGAATTAATCATAGAATATTATTTCCTTATGAAAAGTTAATTTATAAGATTATAATTAAAAACCATTTT
The DNA here is from genome assembly GCA_023159025.1 of Thereuonema tuberculata. Lineage (NCBI taxonomy): Eukaryota > Metazoa > Arthropoda > Chilopoda > Scutigeromorpha > Scutigeridae > Thereuonema > Thereuonema tuberculata. Next base: position 15,504,086 of record JAFIDM010006943.1, on the reverse strand, counting down.
CACATATTTCAATACATTAACAACTTATAATCTACTACATAATATTATAAGAAAAATTAATAACATATTATTTTGAAAACCCCAAAAAATAACTTCAGCTTAAGAAATAGCAATAGAATTATACAAGAAACTTACAATCAAAATTAATCCTGAAATATTCAAAATAACAAAAATATCAGAACTAAAAAATTTAATTATAAACAAAATATATCTAAATAAGGAAATAAAATGGACTTGTATAATATGAAATAAAATCGACTAATACGAATAATATCAAATTACATTACTATTTTTTATCAATTTCTTTAATTTATTAATTTTATTTTTGTTTGTTTAGGTATTGATTTTGTGTTATTTGAATACATAATTCTATTGCAGATATATGTCTGTATTTAAGTAAATTGTTTTATTTTTTGATACACTTCATTAAATTTTCTATAAACATATTCTTAATTAATGACAAAACTCATCTTTAAACTAATTAACTATATTAAATTGCTTATCAAAAAAGAAAAAGAAACAGAATTTTATATTAGATCCTAATAAAAACAGATTTGCTTATTTTTGATGTTATAAGCTTTTTATTGTAAAAATTATACAATTCAAAATTATTAATGGAATCAGTAAGAAGTAATTTCATTTTATCTTTTAACATTACTTTTTTATTTTTTATGTAACATTATTTACAATTCTGTTACTCTTATTATTTGATTACTCTTACACTGTTATTATTCTGTTCCTCTAATTTATTATAGTTCACGTTTTTTATATTGTACCCTGCAGACAGGTCTTAGCTGTACCTCATAGGATATAATATGAGTGAATAAAAAAAAAAAAAAAAAAAAAATTACAATTAGAAATCAAAATATTTTTGGAATAGCTTACAAGAAAACCTTTCGAACATGAAAACGGCCAATATTAATGAAATTGTGTAAGATTAATATATAGGCTAAAAAACTCCTAGTTTTGAAACCTAAATGGAACAGGAAGATAATAGAAAAACAAATTTTGAGTTTGAGTTTCACTGAAAATTTTATTAAATTTATATCAAATATTACTGCAATAAAAAAAATTATTACAGTGCCAATTGTAATTATTCAAAATCGATGATAGAATTTAAAAAGTGATTGATGCAAATGTAAATTTAAAAATAAGCATGTGTAAAAAAAAAAAAAAAATTCCCACTTGTTCGCATCTTTGAACCAATCACATTTACCAGTGAAAACTTTTAGATGCAGTAATGGGCTGGGATATCAAACTCAAATATCTTTTTTTTTTTCCTGCTTGTTTCCGGAAGCAAACCAAGCAACAATGACACTTTGAAATGTTGGTGATGAAACATTGGTATTAAGTTAAAGCTGATATTTTTAAAATTTGAATAAACATTGATTATCAGTTAAAGCTCTATATGGTATAAATCTATTGAAATGTTGTTGAAGCAATATTTGGTGAGTTAACTGGCATTGCATGGTTTGATATCAACAGTAAAAACTAGTTAAATCATTCTAAAGAACTGCTGACTTTTTCTATCACTTGTAATGCAGCACCATCCTGTAGTTTAAAAGTATAAAATGCTCAATTTTGATCATTTCTGCTTTGATTTTTCTACCCAAGATTTTGTTAATTTATGCAAGCACTATATTTATCCTATGAAGTTTCATTAAAATTGGCCATTTTCATATGCGAGAGATTAACTTAAGAAATAATTTGTCCTGATTTTGAATCATTTCTTATCTCTTGCGTTATAATTTATAAGCTTTTTGATTACAGTATTACATTATTATAGTTACAAAAAAATTATACATTGAGCTTCAACCGTTATTCTGTTATTTTGAAAAATAAAGAATGGAGCACTGATAGGAAATACGTTTTTAGTCTTCTGATAAGGATCAGAAGACTAATATTCCCGTTTTGTCTGTCTGTGGACAAGTATCATTAAAATATCATTAGCAACAATCACAACAATCGCAACAATTGCATCTTTTGCATTCGCAACAATCACATTTATAATAATAAGGAAATTAAAGCAATATCAATTATATTGTCCTATACTATCAGAAGACGTTGCGAATATCCCTACCTTGTTTTTTTTTTACATAATTTGTCAAGGAAGCAAAATTAATTTTGGTTCAATTTGAATGTCTTTAATGCAAAAATTTAAATTACTTGTACATTTGAATCTGAAATTAACTTTTTTCTTTTAAATTAAGCATTAACATTAAAAAAAAAAAATATAAATAAATAAATAAAAAAACTGAAACCACAAACGAACAAAAAAAAACTTGTAGTTCTAGTTTAACATAAACAGGAACTTGATCTCTTTTGAAGATTGAACAGTTGCTTCCTGTCACTGAAGGACGTTCCATGGACAAAAGTTGTTTCTTTTCATTTAATCAGAGGTTAAATAAAAGTTTTGCCATAAAAGCCTACTACTTGGTTAAATAAAAAATACAAAAAAAAAGCCTAGATGTGTAATTTTTTTTTTTTTTTTAATTTTTGGTTAGAATGTTTAAATTTCTAAGTATTATTATGCATTTGGCTTTGAAAGGAAGCTCATGGTCTTGTATTATATTTCAATTTGAAATTAATAATTTGTTCTTTTTCGTAGAAGATGATGAACTCCGGCTAACTTTTCCTGTACGAGATGGAATAGTCCTTCCTCCTTTCCGTCTTGAACATAACTTAGCTGTCAGCAATCATGTCTTCCATCTGAAACAGTCCGTGCACCAAACACTTATGTGGAGGTATGTAGTGCTTTTAATTTTATTTTTACAGTTTCATAGTTTTATTTTATTCCTTCACAAAATATTCTTATCTCAAAATATATAACTTTATACTTAAAAATAAATAGTGCATACATATGTCAATATAAACCTTTGCTCTTTTTATATGGATTTTGTCCACTGGTCCCAAGGTAACTCATCATAGAAGTATTTCATTATTTTTATGATTTTTTTTTTCTTCTTTGAATTATGATTTTTTTTTCCTTGCAGGGTTTGATGCTTCTTTGTCTATAGAAGCATAAAACTAAATTATGTCATTAATAAGTAATTGATAACAGTAATGTAATTTTGATTTTAAGGTTTTTATGTGCTTTTCTTTCTGCTTTTGCAAAAATGTTAAATCAAATTATTGCCAAGATATTTATCATTTACTGACAATTTCCTCAATTTGTTATCATTCAGGCAAAATTTACGAAGTCATAATTTGAGAGAGAAAAGAGCAAAATAAACGAGTTAATATAAAAATAAGAAAGATAAAAAACAAGAAGCAAATCCAGTAAAATTATTATTACAAATAAATATTCATGTTCACCTTACATTCTTATTTCCTTTATTGCAGTACATCGCAGTAAATTAAAAATTACTCCTAGAAGATGAGACATGATACATCAAGACAGATCTGTCTTATAATTTAGTTTAATAATGCCCAGTAATGCTTAAAAGATCTAAAAAACAACAACAACAACTCAATGCTTCTAGCAGTAAAAGCAAAAAATTTCTAATTTACTGTGGCATTAGTTGTAAAAGAATTAAAAAGCGGATTCCATTCCACAATTGTTTAGTTACTCTGCCTCTCCCTGTTTCCACTATAACTAATTTCTTCAGCTTGATCTTGTTTAAGACTTCATTTCAGGATTTCAATTAATTTTGCCTAAATGCTAGCAATGTAATTGTTATTTTCTAATCCATTCATTTGATTGTTTTATTCAGGTCAGACCTAGAACTTCAACTGAAATGTTTCCACCATGAAGATCGGCAGATGAACACAAACTGGCCAGCATCAGTGACAGTCAGTGTAAATGCAACTCCCCTGACTATTGATCGAGGAGAAAATAAAACTTCGCACAAGCCACTCTACCTCAAAGAGGTGTGCCAGCCAGGTCGCAACACGATACAGATAACTGTCACTGCCTGTTGCTGTGTAAGTTAAAATATCTTCATTTATCAGTAATATATTTCCACCTATCAGCTATTTTAGAAATATAATGGAGTTCAAGGGATTTCTTTATATAAAAGCTTTGTAGTAACTAATAAACTATAGCTGAAAGAATTTTAACAGACATTTGTTTTAGTTCTTCTAAATGTCATTTTATTTCAAGATATTTGGAAATTATTAATAATAATTGGTGCTTCATTTTCTAAATTTTTCGTAATCTTTCAAATCTGTTTACTTGTAACTTATATGCATTTCCCTTTCACAATTTTTACCTATATGTCTGGGACCACCAATTGTTCTTAAAGTTCCTATAACAAAAATCTCACAATCTGATGATATTATTAGATTGTTTTAAAACTACATTTGGCTTTCACTGTATGAGGCCTAAACCAGCTCAAAAGTCGTTCTAAATTAAATGCTCTTAAGTGAAATCTCATATACCTAAAACACATTTATATTGCTTAAATTACGAATCCTCAGTCCAGGAAAGTTATGTAGTACTATTAATTCTAACTGTAACTGCATTCAGTTAGACACTAAGCTCTTGTTTTTTTTATAACACATAAACTAAAATTACATATTTTACTTGTCACCAGATATATGATGCATGAATTAAATATGTTACAGATAAAACTGATTTTGTGAGAAGTAAGAAAAAAAAGTGAAGACAGTCAAACTATAAAGAATATTTCAGTACATCTTTTACAGAGTATTTTGGTAACATCTTGAGATTATATGCCAGGAGAACCAAGAACACACAAATATAAGAGCAGTGATTTTATATGAGCTATTCTTGTAAAGGGTGGAGGTATGAATTCAGCGAAAAATATTTAGCTATACATGACTCCTTTTAAAACAATGAAAATTCATAAAGCAGTTCTGTAGAATTAAAAAAAAAAGTAACATTCTAAACAACATGCTTGAATGTATTAATGTATGTTTGTTTATTTTTATGTTTTGAACTCTTCTCATTCGAAAAGCAGTTCTTGTCATATATTTACAATCTAATCATTGAAGAGATTGGTGACACCTATTAGAAAAAAATGAAGCTTGATATTTTTAGTTAGCAGAATTTATTTCATGCTTCTAAGGGGGTGTATTGACATTTGCTTTTCCATTTGTTGATGTCATGAATACTTTTTTTATATTTGGTTCATTAAGTTCAGCTATATTACATATTTTTCTTTTTGCAATGTCTTATTTAATTATGAGTGATGGAACTGGATCGTACTTTATAATTCTAGTAACTGGAAGACCAACCTTTGTTTGGTAAAATATAACAAAAATAACATAAGAACAATGTATACAATCACCTGCTTATTTAACCCCCTTTCCGGGAAATGGACAGATCCGCAGTGAATACACGCGCCGTTGAAAGGAAAAAGTTTTACAAATTATTATTAAGTAAAATTAGTATTTTATTACATGTAAAAACACACAGAATACAAATTTATTAAGTATAAAAGTAATATGAAAATAAAATAAGAACACTGTAGACAATAACCTAGTACCCAGACAATCATTTACCCTCAAAATGAGTTTTCCCGAAGTCGAGACCTAGCTAAATCGCTTTCTTGCACCCGAAAATGGTAGATTCGCCCCATTTCATCAAAACCCTTAGGCCCATTTTCAAGATAAAATTTACAAGAATTAGTCACTTTATAGCATTTGATTCTTTAAAGTAACATTTGCTGTATTTGGGTTGTATTGAATTATAAGAACAAGTATTTGATTTTTCTAAGTAGTAAAAAAAATAACACTGTATATCTTATATCTCCGTATTTTTTGCTTGTTTCAGTCCCATTTGTTCGTGCTGCAGCTGGTGCATCGTCCCAGTGTACGATCAGTTCTTCAGGGTCTCCTTAGGAAACGTCTCCTCCCTGCTGAGCATTGTATAACTAAAATTAAGCGCAATTTCACCAGTGTGGCAGCATCGAGTAGCAATCCTCTCAGCGGTGAAGATGGTGTTGAACAGACTGCTATTAAGGTGTCACTCAAATGTCCAATCACATTTAAAAGGATCACTTTACCAGCAAGAGGTCATGACTGCAAGCACATACAGGTGAGTTGCTTATGACGGCTTTGAATTGCTGTAATAATATCTTTTTTCTTTTGTTTACACTCGGTCAGCCAAATTATCTTGTTAAAATGTATGTAAAAGCTTATGTGCATTCAAAAATGCTATTTAATCATTAAATATTTTTTGATAATTTTTAATGGCTCTATAAAGCAATGAAAAGAAGTTTGGTAAATTGGATTTGAAATACTTAGATGAAAAAACAAAACACAATTTTCTAATAATTATGAAAATTCGATAGCATTTTCACAATGAAAATTAAGAAAAACATATATTTACATAATAAGAAGACCGGCAATAGTCCGGTAGAAATATCGCAAATGGAGTGTAATGAATAGAAATTTATAGTAAAAACAAAACAGTTTTTAAACCGATAGTTGTTTAATGATAATGAAAATTCAGTGACTTCTTTCATTGAAAATGTAGTAAGTTTAAATATTATTGTAACGTAGTATGACAATAATTAGAATTCACCACATAACAGAGAGAATATTTGAATTTCAATTTACAATTTTATACTTTTTTTTAATTTTATTTCCAACTTTACTTTAAAGGCTTACATTTAAAGCTTATCTATCATGAAATAAATACGATGAACCGATACACTATGATTCTGAGCACTCATGTATGTAATTGTAAGAGGAAAAGTATAGCCTCTTAATTGGCTTTGCATTGGTAAACATTCCTCTGTTAACTGTTATATCAACTGTTAGATATTCTTTGAATTTGACTTAAACATTTTACCAAATTTCTGCCTTTTGAAGTATTTCCTCTCTTCCAAAGGCTTCCATCATGTTATTTCTGTGGTCAGCTCATGTTTAAACAAACTTCCTCAATGATAATGCAAAGTTTAGACTTTGGTTTGGATAAATGCAAAATTTGTAACCATACATACTTCTTTATATGTTACTTCATGATATCTTCAAATACTTATAGAGGTAAAATTCATGCTAGTAATCAATTCATCAATGACAACTGGAAATCATTTTGGCACAAATTTTCCCATCACTCATATAATGTGGAACAAACTACTATTGATTTTTTTTTTTTTAACAAATCTCAATGTCATGGTGCAGTTTTTAGACTTTATAATATCATATTAGGAATGTAAAATCATCAATAAATATGAAAGCATTCTTTCAAGCAGTTTTTAGAACTTTTCATTTGGCAGTGATTTTTTAAAGTCTGTCAGTAAATTGTGAATGCCTCAGCGGAACATTACATTCTAGTATTCTAAGTCTATTTCTTAGATTAGTTTTATAGCATTAGTAACGATTTATACAATAGTGCTTCAGTTATGTAGACGTGAATCCGTACATCCTACAGATTTGGACTTTATGGATTTTGGTGCATAGTCCTACTATCCATAGATAGTTTTTTAGCCAGAATCTTTTTTAATCCATTGTTGCTGAGGACATTTCCAGCAAAGAATATTTAATAAAAGGAAAGTTATTCTGATGTGATTTCGCTTTCATCCAAGAACTGTTGAAATGAACGAAGTAGTTACGCTAGCATGCCTGGCATTATTCATTTTAAGAATCTTTTTAATGTGAGGCTGGAATTCAAAATTTCTAGCATTTAGGCTGAGTTTTTAAATAAATTTTATTTATTTTTGATGATAGCAAATATTTGCTATCTGCCTTATTAATAAGTTACAATGTTTTGTTTAGTTATAAATTAATTCTGATTTCAATACTTTTTGTTTAATTCCTTAGTGCTTTGATTTGGAATCTTATCTTCAGTTGAATTGTGAGAGAGGATCTTGGAGATGCCCTGTGTGCAAGTAAGTATTTGCGATTCTATGTGAATCAGCATCTCAGTCAAGCAAATTTCTTTAATATTCAGAACCAAATAAATTAATGTTTTTTTTTGAAAAAGTTAAAATAAAGGTAGACTTTGCAAAACAACTTAAGGCATATAATTAATGTAAAATAAATAGTGTAGCTTTACAATGTAAAATGCAAATGAGGGTAATGGAGATGCTTTAACCACTTCTGTTAATTTCATTATTATTCACAATATTGTTATATTTTTATGATGCTGTTTCCTTTGTTTTCAGTCCCTATAAGAAGATAACTTCCTTTGGTTTCATAGATGCTAAATTGATTTAATAATTTTCTTATTATTGTTACCATTTCAGTAAAACTGCCCTTCTTGAAGGTCTAGAAGTTGATCAATATATGTGGGGTATTTTAACAAATTTAAGTAATTCTGATGTTGAAGAAGTGACAATCGATGCTACTGCTAGTTGGAAACCTGTTCCTTTGAAGTCCATGAAAGAAGAAGAAGCTGGTAATTATCCTTTCTTGTTTCTAAAGAAAAGTTTGAAATGTGTGTACTGTTTATTTGCTGCGCTCTGATGACTGGAAGGTTAAAAAATGAAACAGTTTTCTTAAGTCAAAATTGAAGAATGTTGTTAAGTTATGATAAGCAGATAATACGGAGGGTTGACGCAGATATAATTGAACAATTTTGAACTATATTTCATGTGATACTTTGTATCCAATATCATTATATATACAACCATTGTTATTCTATAATGGTGATGAGTCAGTTGTTGAAAAGACTGAATAATATCTGCGAAAAATGTAGCATTTATCTGTCAAATATAATAATTAGAAGTTGCATGTAGATCATTATGCTACCTTGCTTACTGGAATCAACATATAAAAACAATCATGTAAAGGCACATAGATGCTATTTTTTTCTGCATGATAGTATTCAGATGAAAACATTGTTATACATAACACAAATCAGATTTGAAAAATAGAAAAGAATGATATTTTACTTCACAGTTAACAATTTCCAGTTAACTGTTTTAAAATTGTTATTAAAAACTTATCTTTTAATTCTAGTGCATGACTTTTCCAATATCTTATTTAGTCTTTTTCATAATAAACACTTATCAATATTCTAATGGCAGTGTTGATGTTACAGAGGGTGCATTTATTGAAAATGAAGAATTTCTAAAGGATTAGCCCATAGAATGATAGAGAGTTAGTTCCCAGAAACACTTCAATGCCACTATGCTAAAAAAGAAAGAAAGTGAAAATAAATGAAACTCACTTACTTGCAAATATGATGAAGAGAGAATAAAAAAGATGGCAATAAACCTACACTTATTCCGCAGACAGAATACTCTGCATATTCCATCATCAGGGACGGCACAGACATATAAGACATCACAAAAAACATTTAAGACGACACGAAGTGGGAATTCATGGTAAGAGTGAGGGAAGTGAAAGGATTAGGGAAGTTTACCACAGCCGGGCAAAACACCAATCACTATTGTTGGCGAATATAATGTTATTTATTCTTCTACAATCCTACTTCTGAAATGAGTTTTAGTACGTCAGATCGGTCCTTTGCTATTAGAGAGTGGCTTTTGAGAACAACCAATCAAAACCTCTCAACATCGGGTGCAATGTGATCTTTGGCAGTCTGAACCTCAAAAATACACATTAATACAGCTTCTTTTGTCCTAATTTTTCTCCTAAAATTCACAAAAATAAGGGGAAAAATAAGGGGATCCCTAAGGTGGGCTTTCTTGAAGTCTTAAAAATATGTTCTGATAATTTTTTATTATTTTTTGGGTCTTAAAGAAAAACCAAGATAAACACCTGCTCGGTAGTAACTAATTTCCCCAGCAACCGAGTCTAGCAACAGCCTCTTTGAACTGTGACTTAGGTTATGACGACACCACTTTAAACGGTCCATTTTCATGGATGCAGCTTATTCATCGATGTGTTGCATTTAGCATCATTTGAGTTACATGAAGAACATTCAATCCCAAAATTATTAGTAGTAGTAGTAGAAGCAAAAGCTTAAGAATGGGATTCACAAATAAATTTCTCCTAATTTTTTTAAATAATGCCAACCATATTCATTGGCCACGGTGTCATGTGTTAAGCCTGTGAAATACATATAATACTTGAAAGAATAATAAAAAGAGTGAAAATAATAATTTAAGATGGTTGAAGACCTGACGAAACTGATAATCTAAAACATCAAAACCTGTTTAAAGTAGAAAAATGAAAATACCAGAGTTATATTTTATGAATTGTAACTTTGTAAAAAGACAAAGTGTTTTTAAACCTCTTTTTAAAAGGTTTTTGTAATTACTTACTGCAGAAATAAGTTACTAGTTTCCAGTTCTGTACACAGATGGAGGCTGAAGAGTTATGGGTTGGGCATTGAAATAAAAAAAGATTGTGATTTTTTTTTTTCAACTTTCATTGTTAAGTAAGTTATATTGGGATTAGTGAACTGAATTGGTTGTGGCTATGACTAAACTTAATTGGTTCTGTGCTGAGATTAACAAAAATTGAACTTTTAAAGAAATATTTCAATTAATTATTACTCGTTTGAAAAGTCCATAACAATCTCCCAATCAGTAGTTTTATTTATTTATTTATTCATTTATTTTTCAGACCCATGTGGAGCTAAACGTTTCAAGGCTATGTCTCCGAGTAGTACGACATTGCCAACAATGAATAACTGGGACATGAGTGGAGGATTGTCTCCGTTTCCACCCCTTCCTCCACCAGATCTAAACAGTAAGTTTAATGTTTTTGTATCATTTTGTAAAGAGGCACAGTTTAATTCTTGAGAATTTGATGAGTTTACTTCAGTGGAGGCTAATGTCAATAGTTGAGGGAAGAACAAAGAGAGTAAATAAATAATAATAAAAAATGCTTGTTCTTTATTTAAAATTATGTAAGTAAAAAAAAAATGAAACTAAATTCAATCGATGTTATTTTTTTTAATTTTTTTTTTTTTAAATACAGATTGATTCATTCAATCATTGTATAATTCTGTTGGATAACAGGGAATGCTATTGTATGAATTTGTATTTGAATGATTTTTTACTGCTTTCTGAGTTGCTAAGAGTCCTTCAGATCCAAACAAAATTGGATAAATTGATTGATGAACTTATTGAAAGCCCAGAAAATTTTTTAATAAATGATCAGAATTTAATTTGTAGTAATAATAAACTTATTGTACGGACAATATTTTTGGAATTGAAAACTTAGTCAAGATATAAATCAGTTGTATAAATTCCCTCTGATTATACTTTCACTAATTTTTTAGTATTGTTTTAAGTTTATCTTTTTCAAATATTTTACGTTAGTTGTTGTTAGTTTCTGATTCTAAATTCTTCAGTTAAAAGGATAAAAAAACTGACTTTTTACTGCTACAAATAATTATTTAAACAATACTAAATAAATGCTGTAAAACACTAACAGTGAGTATATGGCAATCCCCAAGTTTGAAATTTCAAAGTATTTTTTTTTTTGAAGTTAATGTTTATTTATATGTATTTTTAAGTGTATTGTTTTATATTCAAGACAAGTCAGTTGACCTTAAGTTTTGAGAGATTTTTGACCATGTTAATTTATATTGACTTATATATCAACTTACATGATGACCAGAGGTTTGCTACCTGAGCTCATTGAGTGCAGTGCATTCGGGCCCTTACTTTGAGGAAAAGTCTTTCCATTTAGGTTTTTAAATGGCTCAAAGATTTGTTCTAAAGGAAGGGAGGCCACAGAAATATCTTATATCCTGGAATTTAATATGTTAGATGCCATCCTGATGCAGGCATGCAAAATAGCGTTTTGTGAGGCAAAATTGTTTAAAATTCAAGAAAAAGTTTTGGAAATTAAGTAGCTTTTGAAGCTTTATAATTTATTGAAATAAAATGTTTCAATAAATGCTAAAGGTTGTTGATAACCTAAATGAAAGTAATATAAAGTCATTATAAAGTTAAATAATTTTATATGCTAATAAAGTACTGTTATATACAAAGATATGCATTCTTTATAATCACACATGAAAAAAAATATAAGAGAAAATAAACTTAAAATCCCTTTGTAAAATAGAAATCTTTTAACAGTGTCAGTATTTAGGTAATAACAATTTTCATTAATTTTTGTCTTTTTTTTTTTTTTTTTCACAAAATTAATTTCCTAAAAAAAAAAATTATGAAAGAAAACATTCTTTTAGTAAAATTACTTTCTCTTCCTCTCTCTTGAGTATTGCACTCCACTGCTTTACAATTGATTGTACTACTACAAAGAAAAAAATTAACCCTTCAAGCCGATAAGATGTACGTGTTCGCATGTGCCTGTCTGACAGCTAGTTTGACATATAGGGGTATGTTCTCTGCAGGGGTAGATAATTGGCGGCCTCCCGCTGTTAATTTTCTATCTAATTCTGTAATTTTGCACTGACCAATGAAATATGCTTATATTTTAGTGGTGGAACTTAAATTTCTGCGCTTTAGTTTAGTCAGAAAAAAATTTCCTTTTAGCTTCGTTCTTAATTACCAACTGAGAGAAATATGCAGGGAAGAAACTTGCAGGCCTGAAGGGTTAAATGAAAATGTTTGAAATTCATGGAAATGGTTCATTTACTAAATTTTTGATGTTCTTGTTAGGTCTCAGCAGCAGTCCAATGCCTGGTGGTCCACCAGGTATGCAGAATGGTGCTGCTAGTTTTGGGGGTGGTCCCGTGAGTGGTCCTAGCACTCCTGGCAGCTACGACTTCCATTCTCCGACAGCTGATTTTGGACCTTTATCTCATCTGAGTGATGCTGTATCTGCCATTGACCCACTGAATGCAATGGAGAAAACACTGAATGAACAGGTTGGTGTCTTTAAAAATTGAGCTAATTACATTTTTTTATTGATATTTTTATAGAAACGAAATTCATTTTGTGTTGACTGATTCTATGAAAGTGGACTTTTGAAATTGCAGTACTGTTTGTGAAAATTGCAACACCAAGAAAGAATCATGCTATTCAATGAAATTTATGTTACAGATTATTCATATTGCAGTAGATAGCAACAAGATGTTGTCTCTTCAAAATTCAGTATGGCGTGAAGCCACCTCGAGCAGCAGTAACAGATTCTAAACGGCATGGCATTGAATGGAAGAGATTTTTGATATCATTCTGTGGAATAGCCTGCCAGGCTGCTTCTATATGAATCTAGAGTTCATTTGTGGTGTATGGTGAAGATACTTGACAGGCAAATTGTTTACCTACCATGTCCCATACATGCTCAATGGGGATATATTGGGCGAATGTGCAGGCCATGGAAGAAGCAGTATCTGCAGTGGATGGAAGAGGACTTGGGCATTCCGAGCTACATGTAGGCAAGCTTGTCCTGCTGAATACAGCACCAGTCAACTCTGAAAGAAGAGTATCTCTGCCTATAAAACATTCCTGATATATCTGTTGAGGGTTCCGTGAATTCGAATCAGACGAGATCGGGAATTGAACTGAATGTCACCTCAAACCATGACACTAGGCCAGTATGATGCTCGAAAATCATGCTGGAATCTGGTGTTCACCACGATGTCTTTGGACAGGTTTGTGGCCATCAAGTAGCCATTTAATGTTGCATCAAGTTGAATTGTGACTCGTCAGAAAACACGATGTGTTCCCAATCATCATTTCAGTGTCTTGTTCAAGACTCCATTATTAAATGAATTTTAAATTTTTGTGAAGAATAAACACACAAAAGTATTTCTCTCTCTCTATCTTTTATTAGTTTTATTGTTAAATTTATTTCAAGAAATAGCAACAGGAACAGCTGAAAATTTATGACTATTAGAAATTATTTAGTTTTATATAACCAGTATTTACAATATATTGTAAAATATATTGAAATTAACATCTGGCTCTATTTATCCAGATAGATAGAAAAATCTATCTATCACCAATGTAACATTATAAAGAGATATATTGCAATTTTTTTTTTTTTTTTGCACTATAGCCACTGTTAATTAAATATACAAATAATTATGAGGGATTTTTCCTATTCAAAATGATTTGTTCAAAATTTTGGCCGGAACCTTGAGCCGCCTTCATTAGTTTGAAAAGTACATTAAAAAGTTGTTTCATTATTGTTTTAATATTGGGACAGATCATGCTTTTGTGACCTTTCTATCTGAGACACTGTAAAGGCAGCGATTCAATTTTACATTATTTGTGTATTTATTAACATGGCCTATTTCTCTTTCAAATCTAAGTTTTAGCATTGTTACGAAGTTATAAATATTTGTAAAGATAAAAAGACAGGTGTATACAAATAAGCAAGCTAGAAAATAGCATTATATTGGAAACATTAAAAATTATACATTACCACATGTCATTGAAATTGTACACTGAAAACATAAGTAAGCCTTTGATTTGGAGTTTGCAGGACACAAAATACAAATTCATAACCAATCTTTTATTTATTTGTTTTTATGTCATTTTTTTTAATATTGTCAGATTAATAAAAAAAAAATACATTAGCCTCTGTTTAAATACATGAAACAAATTTAACTACATTTAAGTAGTAAATAGTTACAAAAAATTAAAAAAAAAAAAAAAAAAAAATCAATCAATTTCTTTTCGTTTTCCTTAGTTTTGATATCGATCTGAAGATTGATTTGATGCACTTCTTCATATCTGTTTTTTTCCACTGCCTTTCTCTTTAGTTCTTGATGGCAATTACAATTATAACAGCAATTAATAGTTAATGCTATTATTTATTGATTTTTAAAAACTGTATATTTGGAAGAATATTTTTTTAATATGGAAAAATAAGACTAATCAAGAAATGAATAATTGTATTAAATAGCTTTTTTTTATAAATGCACATAGCTCTTTCAGTTAATAATTGATTGCTAGTCATTTTCAAGCAAAAGTATAAGGAAAAGTAGAGAGAGAGAGAGAGCTTTTTTTTTTGGCCGGAACACATTGGAACCTTTTTTTTTTGGACAGTAAAATAGTAAGATACTTTAGCTCAAAACAGTTAATTTTGTCACAAAAGACTTTCCTATGTTTTGCGTTTGTATTTCAAGTTTCGCCTGCTTGAATTTCCCACTAGTATCAAGCAGTAGTTTTAAAAAGTAAGATTTACTCTCTTCCTTTGTCTGCCAATATTCACCGAGTTTTCAATTCATAAGCAAACCATGCTTAATCAAGAAGTCAGATTGGTTAAGAAACATGTGCGCCTTAATCAAACAAGGCAATTGACAACATGGCTGTGCAGTTGATCTACCTATCATCATCCATCACCATCCTTATATCTTCAATTGAATATGAGCGAGGCTTTTCTCAAATAAACCTAATTGTTTCAGCAGAGAGGGCAGCTATATTAATTGATACCCTTGAAAATCTGCTTTTCATCAGAATTGTAGGACCACCACTGAAACTTATTTGAAATATGTGAATTCATGGTTGTTGGCATTCAGCTATAGATAGACGAAATAAAAGGTTTATTAAAAGGTTAGTCTACAAAAGTATTTTAGTTATTACTAACAGCAATTGTTTATATAATTTAATAGCTAAAAAGTGACTTTGAGTCTCATGTTTCTACAGAAAATGACCAGAGTTCCTGGACCTTTTTTCTAGAAAAAAATGTTGGGTATTTTTCAAACATCTTTTGATTTGGAGTGGAAAGCCTTCTCTTTCATAGTTCTTTGAGAAATTTTATCACTTGAATGTATATTGGCACATCAATAATTGCAATGTGCATCACATGTGAGAAGTTATGACATTTTGGTTAGGAGATGCTGGACCACTGCAGAATTGGAAGTCTTTCCAAGTTATTTTCATCTATTTGGCAATTTTTAGGCTTCTGAAAGATGCCTTATATCCCAGGTTTGTCTGTCTGTGGTTTGTCTGTCTACAATGCTTTGCAGCGGCTTCTGTTAGCTCAGTTGATTAGAGCGTCGTGCTAATAACGCAAAGGTCGTGGGTTCGATCCCCTCATGGGCCATTCTTATTCTTTAATTTTTTCTCCCCATTTTTAAATCTTTTCTCAGTTTCTCAAGTTATAACATTATGAGATATTGATTTATATAATCCTTTAGAATTGGGATTTTTGATAACTATTTTATTTTCTCTAAAAATTAGTCTCATGTTGTTTAAAGTAGACACTTAGGAAGCGACTGTTTTAGGATTTCTTGAATGTTGTAGGTGGCCTGTTAGCTCAGTTGGTTAGAGCGTCGTGCTAATAATGCGAAGGTCGTGGGTTCGATCTTCTCATGGGCAATTCTTCTTTATTTTTTTCTCTCCATTTTAAATTTTTTCACAAAACTTAAGTATTTTTTATTTTAAAATCATTATTAGGAATTCAGTGTATTAACTAGGGTTGCCACCTCAGAACTAAGTCTCGCCCGGAGACAATGACTAACCTCCGCCCCCAAAAAAAAAACAAAAAAAACAAAACATAAGCAATGTTTTTGTTTATATAAATTAACAAATTCAAAACTCACATTCCTATAAATTAAATACAATTATAATGATTACAGAGTAGTTGTTTAGTGTTTTTAATAATACAGCTTTCTGGGATTTTCCTTAATTTTAAATCTTTTCCTTAATTTTAACATATGGATCCATGACGTGCCCTAATTTCAAACAATGTTCTGCAACGTCGGAAATATCTGAATTTTTACTTTTCAACGCTCTACCGTGTTCTAACTATAATAAATTTGAGTATTGTTTTATAAATTTATTTATATTTTTATTATTTATATGTACATATTCAATTTTACTTACACAATCCGGAGAAATAATAATTAAATCCGGAGCCCGGAGATAACTCCCTGAAACCCGGAGTCTCCGGGTCAAACCCGGAGAGGTGGCAACCCTAGTATTAACAAGGTTTGAGCTAAGAATGATGATTATTCCATATAAATAGGAGTGGGTAAGATAACATGGGGCTGCAAACAGACTCGCGCGCATATTTTCTAGACCACCCCGGCGCAGTCTATTCTAAAGTAAAGGTGACTCAGAAGCCATTGCGAAGCACTGTGATTGGTTAACTAATCGCTATCCTACCTTGTTTTTTTTTTGTATCGAGCACTATTTTGATGATAGGTTAATTTGGAAAAACTGTAAAGGGACACTATTTAGTCACTACTTTGATAGTGGTTTGTTAATAATGAATGCAAAATGGCTAAATTTATTAACATTGGATATTGAAAGATGAAAGCAATGCAGAAACTACTGTTCTTCTGAAGATGAAGAATGCTAGAGAAAATTTAAGATATAACAAACAAACAAAATCCACATTTAAATTATTGAATTGAATTGCTTTTGATAGTGATAATGCGATCAATACCACACAATACATATAAACAAATATTTAAAAAAATGACATGTTTCGAGAAGCCCAAAGTAAACGGCTCTCTTCCTCACACTACAGAACGACAAAGGAATAAGTATAATGCTTTTGATAGTATAAAAGTAAATCTCTTTGAAGACTTCTCTCCCCTGTCCCCTGGGTAAATTTAAATTCTTAAATGATATTTACTTTCTTTTTTAATACAGATGGGTCCTCCCCCACCACATCATGAAGGTCCAAACCCCCAAATGAGACACACAGGTGGCCCTCCTTCAAATAATAGCAACAGTAGTAACAGTAGTAACGGTGGTCCACAATCAAACATCTCTCAGTCTAATTCACAGGTAAATTTCATTTGTCTTCATTTCCATTCTATTTAATAAGAGATAGATTCTTTCTGTAGATATCTCATGTTGTAGGCATGTCACATACATAATATTACCTCAATACATACATTTATAAGGTATTAATTTAAAAAACCAAATTATAAAACATCACAGGCTAATTCACCTAAACACAGAGATTGTAATGTCTTACAGCATTGATTAATGTTTGCTAATTTGTACATTTTATGGTTATTTAATTTGTGATGTGAAATGTCATAAAATTCTAAATCAACTTCGAAAATGTTAAAGGTACGTATTGAAAATTAACACACTACTTTTGTTTCAACATCATATTTGTTTGTCTTTCTAGCAACAATTGATGCAGCATGGCCCTCATACACCACATACTCCTCACACACCTCATACCCCTCATACCCCTGGGACATCAGGTCCACCGAGTGTCCCACCACCATCACAGTCACATACCCATGTATCTGATTCTGCAAGTTCCTCCAGTTCCGCTAATTCATCGAACCCAGGGAGTCAAGGGCCTCCTCCTAACAACACAGACACAACCCCAACGTTATCACAACCTCCTGATTTGACATCGGACCTCAATTTTGATCCTGCAGCAGTCATTGATGGTGATGGTCCAGGACAAGAAGGTCTTAATGTAAGTTGAATGTCCTTTTTTATTTCACTATACTGTTCAGGAAAATTTTCAAAAATTGATGATCAGACAATGAAACTTCACTTAGGCAGAAATTAAAGTGAATTAATATGATATTAATTAAATTATGAGAAGTGTTACTGAGTAATATACTAATAATTTATATAATTCAGACCCTAGTAATTAATCCTATTTAACTTGGACCCTAACAACAATTCCTTTCTGCATCAACTGCTATTCTTCCTTTTGATTATTTCAAAAATTATTTATATCCTCATATAACCACCTGATGGCATCCATCTATACACAGTACTTCCAAAAACAGTACAAGAAACCACTGTCTAATTCATTCTGTTTTGTTCAGGATGAATCAGGATTGCTGCTGTTTTTCCTTCTCAAAAGGGTTGCTTGAATCTTTTCCAGCTTGTATGAAAAAAAATTATGATATTAAAAAATATACAGTTGTAGAAGTGGTTGTTGATTAATTAACATACCGGAAATATTTAGGCCTACATGGCAAAAATTAAATGATAATTTGATTTCAATTTATACTTTTTGATAAAGTTTGAAAACCAAAACATTTATATTTTAGAATCTTCTAAATATCTTCTTATTAATTTTAAAACCATATTAAAAATTGCCGTCGCACAAACTAAAAATAAAAAGTATAAACATTAAAAGGAAACTACTAGTTTCAGCTTCTATGACAGCGAAGCCTTTATCTGGTTAATGAGCAAAATTAAAATTACAGCAATATATGGCTGCAGGGATTCCAATCGACCATCTGATTTACAGTGGAATGCTGGGAAGCTGGGCTAGCTCAAGGTCTCGTGGTTGGGAGGGGGGAGAAAGATTAATATTTGGACCGAGGCTCTTGTTTGTTTTTATGATTCTGCTTTCTGTGTAAGCCGTACTTCTCAATATTCTGCACAGATAAACATTCATTAAATGCATATGGATCCGTGAGTATGCCGAAGGTCTCTTTGCATTTACGCCGGAAGGAATTAATTTATTAATCTACAATGGAGACCTGTGAGAAATCCAATGTATGACCTGTTTTGTACCTATGTGTAGCAGCGTTATAATTAAGATCTGATTCTTGATTGCATATTGGTGTTGGTACAATCATTTTTCTAACCTTTGTTTAGTTTGTCCAACATATTTACAGGGGTGTCCGTGTGAACACTGTATTGAATAAATTACTCCCTTTTGTTCCGGGGTGTTATTTGGGTTGCGTGGCTTATTATGTTTACCGCATATTTTGACCAAAGTATTACTATTTGGGGAGGTTAGGATAATATTATATGGTTGCAGTATAACAATGTGCTGTGAGAAGGAATAGAAATTTATTTCCTATTATCAGGAGTTATTTTTGGTCTGTCATTATGGTAATGTGTTTGAATAAATCGGGTGATGTGCCTATTTAAGAAATTTGGGGGGATAAATTTCCAATTTATTCATTGGAAACAAAAATGGATTTTATTTTTTGAATTTCCTGTTGGAAATTGGCCAGATTACTGGAGATATAGAAGGTTCTGTTTATAGCCATTTTTAAGTTATTAATTTTATAGGGCATGGGGCAGGAGGATTTGAAATTAGTAGTTATTGGCAAGGAGGTAGGTTTGCGATAAACCAATGTTTGAATTGATTGATTTACGCGCTGTATTAATACATCAAGTAAGGGAATTCTTTGTGTAATAGAGTTTTCTTCCTCTTTTTTGAATTTAATATCCGGATGGATATCGTCAATAATTTGGAGGATGTCATTTTAATGGAGTGGGTCTGGGTAGAAAATAAGATTGTCCACATACCTTAAATATAGGGCGATATTTAACTTTTTGTTGTCGTAGATTAAGAATGCCTGATCCTCTATGTAAGACATGACAATTTCATGGTAATTTTAGTTGATGCGACAGCAATTTTTAATATGGTTTGAAATTACAAGAATTCAGCGCACGTTAAAAAACAGTTTTTTTTTAATCTTTTTATTAATAATAAAAGAAAAACAAAACCTTATAACTTCTAAAAATTCAATATTTCAATCAAAGACTTTCTTCATGAAGAAATTACACATATTTAAGTGGAAGAAATAATGTTCTTATTAGTTCTTCTATTATTAATGTTCTTCTTATTAGTTAACAAATTTAAATAAATAATAATCAGAATTTCTACTATTACATTAGTATCTCGTTTATTACATTATTGGTTCATAGATTAATATTATTAATACATTATAATTAATAATTCTTTGACAATCTTTGTTAATCATTGCAGATTTTTAATTTATTTTTTAACATTTGATTTTTCTCTATAAATTTTTTGAGTAATCCAAATGAAAAGAAAAGGAAAACGTTAATTTATTCCTCTTAAACAAATGTAATTTCTTCCTGAAGAAAGTCTTGGATTAAAAGATTGAAATATTGAATTTTTAGAAGTTATATGAGTTTTTGTTTTTCTTTCATTTTTATTTTATTTTATTTTTATAATAAAAGAGGCAGTATTTTTAAGAAATATTAATTGTGAAGGATTTCTTTTTCCAGATTACACTGAAGATTAACTGTTAATAACAACAAACGCGTGGAAATCATAACATCACAATAAAAAACATATACACACATAAGTAAGGATTGACTAAATTGCTTTTAGTATTTTGGATACTGGGAATCCAGTACAGCTGTTTCTGGTTTCTTAACCATCATCAGTTGGATTCACCCAGTATCTACAGATCAGTAATCTCAAGAAACGTAAAGAAAACAAAAGTCAACAAAATAATTGCCCTCCACACATTAAAACCAACAATATATAAATTAAGAATAAAAAAAAGGCCAGTCATTCAATCCCTGCTAGCAGTTCCTTTGTAGAAAAAGAATGCATGTAACAACAGCTCAGCGAATCTTGTGCATGTATGTTTTTTTATTGTATACTAGTTGATCCGTGCGAATAATTCGCAATGAGAAAAACCACCTTTGAGAAATAATAAACAACTCCAAAGCTGTTGGCATGTCAGTTGAACACATTGTCAATAGATGGCGCCTTCTCCATTTTTATAGAAAGGTTTTTAAATACAGTTTTTTTAACGAAAACATTAATTTTAAACAATTTGTTTATTTTTCGTCATTAGCGGTGAATGTAATCTTCAAAATGATGTCTCAATCATTGATTTTGATGATGTATTAAGGAAGTTATGGTGTAGCGACACAAAGACACCTTTGAGAAATAACAGATAAGGATTAACTGTTAATATTCTAATCAAAATGCCTTAGCATTCTTAAATTTTATATGGTAATACACAATAAGACGACACAAATGCGCTTTACTCCTGCCAATCCCTCCAATTACAGTCAACCTGAATAATTTCCTATTCGCTTATGCTATTCTATGATCTATTCCTAATAAAGTAGGAGTCGTAATAATAATATTTCCATTTTCTCAAACCAACAAATTTATGTATTGTTCATTATCCCTTAGTTCAAATTATATTCTGCAGCTTAACAGTAACAGTTCTTATTCTGACTAGAATTAGAGCAATAGCAGTAGAACAACCATACAAAATAACAGGGCAAAACTTTACTTTTTATACATCCTTTGGTATATTTTCTTTCTTGTCTCTAAAAATCTATTAATATCAAGAAAGAATATTCTTGTAAATAGAGCTTAAATTATACTGCCTCCTCTGCCTTCTTGATAACTGTATTGAACATATTTAAATCTAAAATTTAACAAGGAATTATTTATTTATTTATTATTATTATATTAGAAGTGATTTTATAACTAAAAATAATTAATATTTAATATTTTATTTATATATATTTTTTTATTTTGTGTAAATTTTTTTTTATATAATGCTTTTAAATTTAACACATTAATACACTGTTTCCGCATGAGTAAAATTAAACAAACAATTCACGTGTTTTCATTAGCTGATTGTCAGTAGAAAAACCTTGGTCATTATTAAAAGAATGAACCAAAAGAATTAATACAACTCGGGTTGTTTTCTTTTGTGGGGTCTCATTTTCAGGAGCAAGAGTGGTATCCCTTTCGCACCTTCTGGCTGGCTGGTTTGTCTGGCTGTGTCCTAAAGAGGGCAAAACGGCTGTTCCAGACTCTTGCCAGCAATAGCTCGGGGTGCAAAATCTTTTTCGTTTCTTTTGTGCCTGTCTTCATTATCATTTTAATAAATTTACTTAGTATTTGTTTTATTTATTTTATTTTGCAGTTGCTACCAGACAATGTGGTTGATCCTATGGAACTCTTATCATATTTGGATCCACCTGATATAGGAGTACCGTCCAGCGGAAGTGCAAATGGAACACCAGGTGGAACCAATGGTACCGGTGGTGGTAATGGCTCCACATCTGGTCCAGGTGGACAAGCAGGAGGAAGTGCAACAGCCAGTAACAGTGATGATTTGTTGGCACTTTTTGATGGTTAGTTGCTGTATGGATGTTTTGTTTTGTGTGCAGCCAAAAAAAAAAAGTATTAAGAGACATGTTTGCTGCCACAAGCCTTGAAGAGGGGCAAAGGCAAAAAAAAGAAAGAAAGAGTAAATAATAAATAAATAACAAAAAAGAAAATATATATTAATAATATAAAACAGAAGAGAAAATACAGAAAAAAAAAAACCAACAAAAAATCAACCTGAAAGACAGTTAATGACTGCTCAGCAAATACAGACTTTAACCCAAATGATCTTGCACTTGGGTTCTGAGCAGTTATTATTTGCCTAATGCAAGGAATTCAAAACGACACATCCTGAGTTTTAGTGTTGTGGGTTGAAACACTGCCACAGAAGTGTCCTGGTCTAGCCAGTCCAAAGACATTATTTATACATCATACAAATAAAATACTAACAGGCCATTAAATGTTACCGCAGGGAAGACCAGGTGGCTGTGCTGCTAAATAGATTGTTAAGTTGTTGAGGTGATTGCTATTTGAGTTGGAAAACAGAAAGGGGAAGAACAAAAAGGAAGCATGGCACTGAAAGGTGTTGTTGGGTGGTACTTATGGTGATACAGTTTTCTCTCATTTCTTTGTCTTGGTAAACTTCTAAATGTCCAACTGGTTTAGTGGGTAGATTTTTTTTAACAAAAATGCAATCACTTATATTTACACAATGCCAAGAAACACATTTTATCCCTTCCCATCTTCCCCTTCCTAAAACCTTCCTATTCCTGGCTCCATTTCCTCTGCTGCCCTTCCCCTATAACCAAATAAACAATAATCCAACTGACAATGACTCTGTAATGTTCATTTGATTAGTCTAGGCAGCTAGAATTAAGTGCTTTTTTTATTTTAAATCTTCATTTTACAAATATCACATTCTGTCCATAAATTTTTAGATGGCACTTGCTTTTTTGTACTGTTATTATTGTATCAAATGCAAGTCATTCTTTCATCTCGCTGTGTGTTTTTATAAGCTGAATTGCCAATTTCACCCATACACACCTCAGCGGACTCCTCTGTCCTCGTCATAATGCACTCCCATCTTGCCAATCACCCTCTCACTAAAAAAAATGTACCCTTCCATTTCATCAACGCTTACCTCATGAGAATAAAGAGAGTCCTATTATAAATATATATAAAAATTACATATAAATATATACAGTGTATATATATATTTGAATAATCATAAGGCACGCTTCCCACCATTTTCATGCATTTTATTTTCATTTTATTTTATTTGCGCTAAAATTCTTGTCCTGATTGTTTCTTGTTTAATGTTGAGCAAATGCATTTCTTAGCCTAAGGGATAATAAAAATGCCACATACACAATAACAATATTGACAGTAAATCTTGGTTTGATATGAATCCAACTTAGTTTTCTAGCTGTACTTCAAGTCAAGCCTCTCTCCCCTTCCTTGTATATCATTCTTTGGCATTTTTAAGTAAAATCGTTTAGTGGCATTGTTCAGAGAACTTGGCTAGGTATCCATATTTTAAATATATATATAAATAAATATATATATATAAATATATATATATATATATATGTACACATAAATATTATATTACTGACAACTGTAATTTATACTGAAAAAAAAAAGAGAACATTTTCAATTTATGCAAATTTAATCACCAATACATGGTCTAGTTGGTGTGCTGTAGTCGAATCAATCTGTTTTGATTGTATACTTGAAATGTATTATTTAAATGGAACTTTAATTTTAAAAATGAAAAAAAAAGAATAAAAAACAACATTTTATGAATAACAAAGTTGCATGTCCCCTATTTGGGTGATCCATGCTCATCTGGATGCGATAGCAATCCAAGCTAGATGAACATGCATTACATTTGTATTATAGTATCCATTTGCCTCTGTACGTAGCCTGTATAGAACTTCCATGTGTGTATTGTCTCTGTCATGGTCAATTTTAAGCAGTTTCTTAAGTACAATCAGCATTATAAAGAAAGTTGTATTATCTGCAGGCTCTAGTTTTAATAGTATTATATTTTATTCATGGTATTATTAATTATTCTTCATGTATATATATTACAACAGCAGAAAAAAAAATTAAAAAAAAAAATGAATAAAACAACTGCACCTCTGGCAATGTAAAATTTTAAGCCAACTATCACCAAGGGTGTCTTTTTAAAGCAACTGAGTTAATTATTACAGTTTATTATTTTTTTAATTATTTTGTTTCATCATCACTAGCGAATGAAAACAAAAACCCTTCATTAAGACATTTCCTTAGCTTGCTGTTTTGCAACCAATGAAAAAAAAAATCACACCATAAAACGTAAATTATTGAAATTTTTCCAAAAGGAAGTTGATTCTTCCTGAAAGTATGCATTTTAATATAGTAAATTAAAAGACTAAAACTATGCAGACTTGAGCTGATTGTGTCATCTCACATGTGGTATCAATTTTTCTGTAAAAGAATCTGAAATGTATTTTGTAAAACTCAGGTACTGTACAAATTGTAAAATTTCCCGTACTTAAAAACACTGAACTTCAGGCACAGTTCCATTTTATAAGTCTGCTTTAAATTATATGTAAATGTGTCTTTGACAAGAAAATGATGATGATAATAAAAATAAAATAAAGCAAATTGTTGTCATGTCCTATTTTTCTTACCAAAAAAAGTAACAAAATACAAAAATAACAAATAACAAAAGGAAATCAATTTATAAAGCATTGTTTGTCATTATTTAGAAAAAAAAATATATTTACAGCTTGTGAGTCCAGGAAGCCAATGGTAAAATAACACACTTTCACAAACTTAATGGTTCCAGTCAATTGCAAGATAAGTTTATTTATCAGGTATCAAGTGAAAGAGAAATTTTTTCACTGGAGAAAGTATCTTAATAAGTTATTGTAATGGAATTTAAGATGTACCTAATATGACCAGATGGTATGGTATGGCCATGTAATGAGAATGGCTGCTGAAAACTGGACGGCAAAAGACCTAGAGGCCGACCTAGGAGATGGTCCGATCAACTTAAACAAGATCTGGAAGATAGAGGAGTGGTTTGGAGCCAAGTTCAAGAGGAAGAGTGGTATCTGAGTCGACATAGATGGAGAGCGCTCTTTCACCGCATCCGGGAAACTGGAGACAGTTGAATGATGATGATGACCAGACTTGAAAGTTTATAATCTAACTAAATACAGTAAAACCCCGTTATTACACTCCCGCTTATAGCACTATCCCGTTCTTTTCGCTCCTTTCATACGGTCCCTGGAATTTTCTATGTAACTATATTTTTACCCTCTTATAACGCTTCAAATCCCGCTTGTAGCGCTTTTTTTTTGTATATTGGAAATTTTGTACCGAAAAGAAATGTAACACTGTAAAGGTTCTTTTCTTTCCCTGGTAGGAGGGAATCTTTGAACTCTTTGAAGTGCAGGTCTCTGATACAGTAAGATAGTGCAAAATTTCGAAGCGGAAATCCCTTTCTATAAGTGAAAAATTGCAAATTCTCCGTAAGTACGACGAGAATTCAACACTAAGTCAGAAGGATTTCGCAGAATCTCTAGGAATTCCCTCATCCAGTCTGAGAACAATAATAAAAAATAAGAATGGAATTACCAATGCAGCAAAGGGTGGATGCAAACGTAAAAACGTAAAGTGTGGAAAATATTAAGATGCCGAGGAAATTCTAATTGAATGGATTCATCAGTCCCGTGATGCATCAGTGCCATTAAGTGGCCCAATCATTCAAGAAAAGGCGCGTGAAATAGCAGGCAGTGCACCAAATCTGCTCCGAAAATATATTAGTGTTGCTCCTAGTGGTGTATCAATTGATGTCTGAACCGCATTGAAAATGTCATAATTCATAACAGTAGCACACATACACATGGCAAACCACAATCAAAGATTTTTTTAATAGGAAATAAGCTCACATTTGCACTACATCTATTGCAGAATCATGTATCTTTCCTGTAAAATGGTGTATAAGTGTTTCCCCATCTCATAAATCATTTCCCGTCTTATCCTGCTTATTACGCTCCCTTGACAAGCGTAATAATGGGATTTTACTGTACATATAATTCCACTTTATTTTCAAAAACTCATAAAAAAAGATACTTAACAGACTGAAGAATAGTCTAGATTTAGAATATGAAATGCATATTTTTTAAAGTTAATACTTTTGTTACTGGTAATTAGATTTGAAAGAGAAACCACAAAAAATTGGCGTATAAAATTTGAATTTAAATGATCAACTGAAAGTGTTTTAGAAATTAGACAAATTCTTATATAATCTCAGATATATGCTGTATGTATAAAATACAATAATAGATGTCGGAGGAGGTGAGACATTTGATATGAAATGAAAGACATGAAAAAATGATGCTGCAAATTCATTTTTTAATAATGTAAGTTTATTCAATAATTATGATTTAATGGTTTACACTGTTTTAACTACCAGGATGGGGCAAAATAAACTGATGGATTTGTTTTTTTATGTAATTGTTGAAAAAAATAAAATAAATGAACCATCTTGATGGCAAATGAAAGCTTTATTCTTGGAATTTTGTTTATGTAAAGAGTGGAAAACCATATCAGCCAAATGACCTCCCCCTTGTTGCAAACATGCTCTTCTCGCGATATTTTCTTTAACCTCCCAGAGTTTCAGGAGTTATTGTGGCTATCTCTTTCCTGATGTTCTCTTTCATTTCCTCGATGATGTGCGGGTTGTTGATGTACACCTTGTCCTTTAGATATCCCCAAAGGAAGGGTGAGTTGAATGACAAGCACAGTAGCCACCTTGTATCACCATTTTTTGATATGAGGTGATAAGGAAAATGATGCCTTAGGAGGTTCATTATATCTCAAGCTGTGTGAGCCATGGCACCATCCTGCTGAAACTAGATATTGTAGTCTGCCTGATATTGTTGCTGTGCCAGCAAAAACGTTTCAAGCATTTCTCTATAGTGCACTCCATTGACTGTCTGAGGAACACCATCATCGTTTTCGAAGAAATAAGGTCCAATGATGCGATTGACTGTCATGGTTCACCAGACTGTTACTCGAGCTCAATGCAGTGGTCTCTGGTGAGTTCTTCTTGGGTTGGCACTACCCCAAAATATACGGTTTTGTTTGTTTACAAAACCATTTAATTGAAAATGTGCTTCATTATCAAATTTGAAAGAAAGTTGGCATTTTCGATGTGATTGAGGAAGGCATGGGAATATTGCAAATACAATTGCTTGAATCTGGGATAAAGGGTTTGAATGAATTGAATTTTATAGGGAAAGAGATGCAAGTCTTTCCTCAAAATTTGGTGCAACGTGCATCTCCAGTTGTGTTGAGCATTGTCTGGTTGATGTTTGGGATTGATTTTCAACACTGCTGTACACATTCAATGTTTTGAACTGATCGGCCACTACGAGGTCTTCCAGTATGCCTAGCATCTCCTACAGTTCCCGTGTCTTCAAATTTTTTAACTAAACTGTTAATTGTGTTTGTACTTGATTTGTGCAAGAGGGGGTAATAATTTTTTTTCGCAGAGAAATAATAGAAACGAATAGAATTAAAATCTTAAAAGATTTATTATAATGAATAATTATGAAGATGAGTCAATATGTACAATGTAGTGATAAGCTCGGTAGATACGAAAAGCTAACATTGAAAAGTAAAATAACTAAAATAGACTAATAAACTAAATAGTCTATATAGTTATAAATATAAACTAATCTTGCTTCCATAAAAGGCACACTTCACTTCCGTTAGGATAATACTTTATACACTCGGATTAATATCCAGTTGATATTACATTCTATTGCTAATTGATCTATGTAGTAAATTCCTATTTATTTATGAGAAATAAATAAATATAATTATTATTTTAAAGGGCTTTAATTGTATTTAAATCAAGTGAAGCGATTAAGATTTAAATATTGGAACGTAATTATTACGTCAGAGACAAGTTGCATAAAAGAGGCAAGCCAGCCTCAATCTGAGTCGTCGTCGTCGTCTTCTCTTTTCTGTCTCTGGTTGGAGCATCTTTCGTTAGCATTAACGAAGTCGAGTTGACTTTGAAGAATTAATCAGTTAGTAGTAACGTTGTTTATTAAGAGAGGTTGTGCCTATCGATCTGCGTGTGTGTGACGTAGGATTCGTCAAAGAAAAGCGAACATCATCACTTGGTTTGTGCATCTGGCAGCGGGAGGTTTGAAACGGTCTGGCGGTGTTTGTCGGGACGACAAAATGGACTACTCCGAGCCACATAGAATAAATGCAACGTACTCAAATTATTGTAAGTAATTAACTTATTTATTTGTTATTTGATGGATATGAAAGGAAGATTTCAACTTGCCAGGATATCAAGAAGAGAAACTAGAGTTTAATATCACATGTTCGCGTGAAAAAGTGGAACTGTGAAACGGAATTAATTATTTACCTCAAGTTTAGAATATTAGTGGAACTGAACTATTCATTAATAAATCTCAGATACATTAGGAATGTGATTTATGTTAAGGAAATTAAATCGTGAGAAATTATGCTAATGAGGAAATTTAGTTATAAAAAGAAGACGCAAATTAGAGTGAACTATTAGAGAATATTTCTAGAGAATAAATTAAAGAAGATTATAAATTATCTTTCAAAAGAAATTAAAAGATAATTACGGAACTGAACATTTAATTAAATTAAAAGAAGATAACTGTGAGGCCATGAGGTGTGACGAATGGATTACGATAACTAAGAGAATTTGGTTACGTATATTTTGGATAAATGATTTTCACATAAGGGTTAGGCCAATCGCGTAAATTTGCACGGGTGAAAAGTCATAGGATTATAAACATCATTCATACAAGTAAATTAAGATAATTATTAATTTAATTTATACAAGTGAATTAGGAAAATTATTAAATTAATTCATACAAGTGAATTAGGAAACATTATTGAATTAAAATCATACAAGTGAAAAGCTGGGCACTTATAAATTGTAAGACGAAAAGTAATAGTTGCAAATACTTGTGGAACTGTTTCCTGAACCTGAATGAACATTTGTGTATATGAACTATTATTATGTAATGATTTCTATAGATGGAATCTTTGCATTTGCTAGCAACCCTCTGCTACCCCAGTAAATGGAATTTTGTATTAGGCTAAGCTATTAAAAATTATTTTCAATTCTATAAAAAAAAAATTACACAAATTGATTAACCACCATCAATTGGTTGATTAATTCAATAGTGATTAGTTTCAGCTTAGCTATACCAATTGTGGAAGATCTACTTCCTATATTATATAATACAGATTACCACAAAATTATAGGTTATCGGTTTTTGTGGTTGCATTCCAATGCGCCTATGCTAGTAGCAACAATATTGAGAAGTTAGTTGTACTATTGAGTGATGTTGAGAAGTATTTAAAATATTATTTCAGCGAAATAAAACAAAATGGCCGAAGGAGGTGATATGCATTCAACCTCAACGCTATTTAATGGCAGAAATTACACTACATGGAAGATAGGAATGAAAAATACGAAAAAAATTTTTGTTTAATTTTATTATTATTTTAATCAAATTAGAATACTCTAATCAAAATAATCCATCTTTTTTAACAAAATTGAGAAAAAACATTTTTTTATAAAATTGGCGATTTTTTGAAAAATTTGATAGCCGGCCGCCTTTGCAGAAATTCGTTTTTTCGTGAAAAATTTTTTTGTTTAATTT
>JAFIDM010006943.1:15365263-15434991 GCA_023159025.1 Thereuonema tuberculata | reverse complement strand
TGTGTTGGACCTCAATTTTAACATAAATATAATAGTTCATTGTGTTAACCAACCTTAACATTGTCATGCAGCAAAAACAAATTGTTGAATAAATGGTCTTTTCTGTTCAATTTCGTCAGCCACATGATTTACTTGATGACCACAGCACTCGACAGTGACCGTTTCAGAAGGTTAGAGAAGCTTCTAAAACAGCACTGTGAAGTCTCACCAGATGAAAAGCTGATCCTTTTGGCATAAATGTTCGGTCTCAGTAATCAAAATTAATAACTTTAAAAACATAGAACCATTATTTGCAAATATTGTAAACAACATCTTCGGGAAAGATGGGGCACATTGATCGCATTGTTGCAACTCGCACTAAATGTAATGCAAAATATACAGCTTTTCATAGTTCATTGTGCTCATTACTATTCTGTAAGATTGTTTTATCAATTAAATCAGGATATATAACGTTTTAAGGACTTCGATGCCAATTCTTTAAAACCGCAGGACGGGAATTTTTTTGAATTTGAAATGATTGTTCCAGAGCGCTAAAAAATAGACTAAAACTTTTGAATATATCTGATGAATGAATTCATTAATAGTAATTTGATTGAATTTTATAACATGATTTTAATGTTCTTCAACCAAATATACAGATATCTGGCAACCTGGGGTCATGTAGAGTGTGTCTACAAGTAAATACCAGCTCCGATTTTAAAGTAATAAAATTTTATATTTTGTTATTTTAATAAAAAAGGAAAAAAGAAAAATGAATTTTATTTTTTATGAAACACTTTATTCAGTAATATTGAATAAAATTTATCCAGTGTGGAATTATTACAATATGATATTTCAAAATCATTAGGCACTGAAGAGTTGTCTTAATTCAGAAACAAAAAAGATAAGAATCTTTAATAAGAAATCCTTAAAAAAAATTGAGCATTTATCAGTAATGGAAGCTTAAGTGATTTTGTGTTAATGCAGTAACGTAGTTGATCTCCAGTTTGTTTAATGTTCTGTGGTTAAAATTATAGTAAGTCATAACAGCATATTTCGGGATTAACTTTTTTTTTAGCTTTTTTCTTAACTTTTCTTGAAGAATTAAATAAATTTAAAGCTCTGTTTGTTTTTGGCTTTTTGAACGTTTACTGAAACGAGAATAAAAGTTCAGGGACATTGCCATTGAATTCGTATGATAATCCAACTCACATAAACCACAACTGTTGGAAGTCTTATCGAAATGGCAACACACATTCATTTTGGCTTTAAACTCTTTCTTGAACTTCTCCTATTAAAATAAGAAAGAAAACATTACTATTAAATTACTGAAGAAACTTCTGTCCTATAGTCTAAATAAGTATGTACATAGATAACCATGAACAGGTTCCAGAAACTCAACTTATATCTGTTAGCCACTAAAAAATCTGATTCCCTGCTGTGTCAATATATTTTATTTAAATAGCGCCATCTGTTTTTGTATTTTAAAATTATTTCATATTTTGACATCAGTAACAATTAAAATACTTATTATAAATTGCCTACTTTATTGGCACAGGCTAGACAAAAAAGCTATGAAACTCTAATTACTTTAGAACACGACGTTTTGAAACCTCAATTACAGATTCCCTTATCAAGTTGGGTTCCCTTTTCACTATTGAAAGTCGTTATTGGATGGAATTCGATGAGATATGGAGGCTGTATTTAATCTTGACTAATATCTGGTTAACAGCATTCATCTGGTGGTCATCTGATGCAAACGGAAATAGTCATCTGCTGTGATGTGTGGACGATCTATTATTTCTTCAGAGGTCGTATTCCAGTATATTTTTTGTTGATAAGTCCTGGTTGTAACTTTTTAAAAGACGAATCATCCCCGACTCATAAAATTCTCGTAAATATCTAATACTTCTTTGTCCAAATACTTCAATGTTTTGAGTATCGAGGGAATGACCTGTACTCATACAATGTGAAACAGTACCATACGCTTTATTTCTTTTCTTTGCGGCGTTTACATGTTCATTTTTTCGGATGTCCAATTCCCTTTTAGAATTTCCTATGTATAGACACTTGGATTGATTCGGTGCTACTGATTGACATCTAATTCCATAAATAGTGCCCTTCATTTTTAAGATGGATTGTTGGTCTTTCACTTTCCTGTCCTTGTTTAAAAATGTACCTATTGTGTTGCCTGGTTTGCATGCCATGCCTATACCTGCACTAGTCATGGTTGGTTTTATTCTATATATTAGGTTTTCGTCGTATTTTATGGACACATTGTTTTATATGAATTTCTTTTTTGGTTGAAACTTTTGCCCCAATATTATGTGCTCTGCTACGTTGTGCGATTTTGCTTACATTAAAGTTTTTTATCCATCTTTTAATTAAAAGCTCAGGAAAGCCATTAGCTTGGAAGATACGTTGGATCTTATCATATTCGTTGTAGAGTGTTTCATTATTTGAGCATATTTTGTTAGCTCTGTCGATAGCCATGAGAACTGAGTTTTTCTTATATGACATCGGAACAGCGCTTTGGAAATTGATGGTAATAAGTGCGTCAGTTTTTTTCCGGTAGACAGTTGTTTCGTACCTTGTATCTTGTGGTATGATGTGTACATCCAAAAATGATAATCCTTCTTCGTTAGCTGTTTCCATAGTGTACTGTATTTTGGGATTGATCGAATTAAAGTCAGAAAGAATCTTATCTACATAATCTTGATTCACTATCATAAATGTGTCATCCACGTATCTACAGAAATATTGCACGTTTTGATATACGTTTTCAATGGTCTTGACATTATACTCGATGAAATTCATGATCACCTCTGCTGTCTGGATGTCTGTAAGTAAACCTGCTCATTGAAAACGAAATATTGCAAGTGGAACATCAGATCCACCAATCGCAATAAACTTTTAAAGTTTATCATTGCTTGTTCCCGCGATAAAATTTCGTTGCGTTGATATACGAAGATCAATGCCTTATGAACCAGAATGTGGTTGAGAGATGTGTATAAGATTTTAACGTCAAGAGACATCATTTGTGTGTTAGGAGTGACAGGGTTACCTCTTACAAAATCAAGAATAGGTTGCCGATTATTTATGGAGAATGGTAACCGATAATCCAAACACTTGACTTGTTTCTCTAAAAGGGAATTGGGCATCCGAAAAAATGAACATGTAAATGCCGTAAAGAAAAGAAATAAAGCGTATGGTACTGCCTCACATTGTTTGAGTACAGGCCATTCCCTCGATACTCAAAACACTGAAGTATTTGAACAAAGAAGTATTAGATATTTACGAGAATTTTATGAGTCGGGGATGATTCATCTTTTAAAAATTTACAACCAGGACTTATCAACAAAAAATGTACTGGAATACGGCCTCTGAAGAAATAATAGATCGTCCACACATCACAACAGATGACTATTTCCGTTTGCATCAGATGACCACCAGATGGATGCTGTTAACCGGATATTAGTCAAAATTAAACACAGCCGCCATATCTAATCGAATTCCATCCAAGAAGACTTTCAACTTGACAAGGGAATCTGTAATTGAGGTTTCGAAATGTCGTGTTTCAAAGGTAATTAGAATTTCATACCTTTTTTGTCTAGCCTGTGCCAATATAGTAGGCAATGTATAATCTTTGATGTTCAGGCACGTTAAATAGTCTTATAATTAAAATACTTGTTTGATATCTCCATGAAAATCTTAAAAAGGGCAAACAACCTGATAAAGGAATTCATTTATTGGAATTTCTCTAAGAAATTCATATTACTAAGTTATTATCTGGTGATTAACTGTATTTATTGATATATAGCAGCTGGCAACTCCTCAATGATATCCTGAGAGATTTTGTCTCATTAAAATTCAAATGTCGCCGTAAGTCTAATGGCCAAATTATAATCAAATAACTTAAGAATAAATGAAACATTTACATAAATAACTATAATTATGAGCTAAAAATAAGGAAACTTCTTTTAAAAGCACTTAAATGAATTCACTAGCCAACGGTCTCTAAGAAGTCGCTCTTGGCAATTGGATATGTAGATTCCTAGATTCCTGAACATGAATGATAAAAATCCTATATTTTCAAATGAATTTTATATTATAAAGTAATGCTTCTAAAGTTAATTATCTACATGAGATTTTAGAGGGGAAAAAAAACTTAAATAAGTTTATCAATTAATAAAAAGCTAGAAAGTTTTGAACAAGGTAACTATACTATTTACTATTCTCTAAAAATATTTACAGACAGAATAATATTGTAACATTACTTAGATGTATAAAGATTATATTTTGTTAAAAACAAATTAATGTCTACCACTTCATTATATTATGATAAGCATTTATGTAACTCATTTATGAAACATTCTTTCATAATATAAGATTTACTTGAAAATATAGGTTTTACATTTATGTCATGGTCAACTAAAATAATGTATAAAAAAAGGGAATAGAAACAATTTAATCACTTCAACTTTCTTTTATCTTAAACAATTAAACTATAATAACTATCAAAGGAGTATTATCAACTAATTTATTAAATTAGTTACAAAACTTCCAAAGGTTTTGAAAATATGTATAGTTCCGACTCTATTTTTTATAGAAACCACCATTTTTCTAATCATAATTGAATGTTGTAATCTATTAATCCCAATATTAGGATTACGAATAAAATAGAATCTTTTTAAGAATTTATTAAACAAATTAAAATACTTAAAATTATTTTACGTGCAGAATTAAATATATTAATCATTCACAACCATATTTGCACCCGATATTTACAATTAAAAATGTCCTCCTCGTCCTTCCACACACGCATACATTAGTCGGATCATGCACTGTCGCACCCTTTCAAATACTCCCACACGGTATCGAACGGTTTCGTAGGCTTTCATGTCACATTGATAAAGTGTCTCTGCATTAGGAATG
This sequence comes from Thereuonema tuberculata, assembly GCA_023159025.1. Lineage (NCBI taxonomy): Eukaryota > Metazoa > Arthropoda > Chilopoda > Scutigeromorpha > Scutigeridae > Thereuonema > Thereuonema tuberculata. The sequence goes on along the minus strand of JAFIDM010006943.1, from coordinate 15,430,077 downwards.
TCTGCTACATAAACCAATTGTTTGAGGTGGCCCCACAGATAAAAATCCAAAGGACTGAGGTCAGGGGAATGTGCAGGCCATGGAACTGGTCCTCCTCTACATATCCATCTGTCGTGGTAGTATCAGCCAGTGTAACTCGAACAATGTGGCTAAAATGTGCTGGAGCCCCATCATGCATACACCACATGTTTCGTCGTGTTTGCAAGGGTACATCCTGTAGCAAGGCTGGAAGAGTGGTCTGAATCATGTCCCTGCAGACAGCACCTGTCAGACTTAGTATGGATTGGCTAGCTAGGTCTCTCGACATTAGCTCTTCTTGGCAGACGTTTCTGATGCCCTCAACACCTTTCCCAACAGCTGGAGAGGCAAAGAAAAGCTTTGTAATGGCCATTGCTACTTAATGATCTCCCTAATCATTATCAACAACATGAAACATCTTGTGAGGGTTGTATTGCTGTCGAGGGTGACCATTCCTCATATGAAGGAACTTTGTTTTTGATCTGCTTCTGCATGTCTAATTGTTAGAAGCAATCAGTTTCATTCTGAATGTTTTTGGGTCGCTTGCTATCATTGAAAATGATAGAGGTTTTCATCAACTTCCATAGAAATTAATTACATATTTTTTTAGTTATTTCTGTTTTTTGTTTCTTAATGGAAGTCAAGTGTAATTAATGCTTTGCACGGAATTCAGGAATAGGAATTACAACAAGTAGCATATGAGCCGTTTTCTTTGAAAGTGGTGTAAGTCCATTTTATACTATATGAAGATATTTAAGGGTTTGCATTTGAATGGTTTGAAAAATATTGGTAAATGTTTAATATGTTTAGTTTATTTTTTTTAATATTAAATTGATCCAAGTTTATAATGTGATCGTTTTTTAAATTTTAGTTCAAAGAAATTTATACTTATGACCTCAAATGGACTTACACCACTTTCAATGTCAACAAAATGTAAAAATCATACATTTATGAAATATTAAATATAGGATTTAAATTGAATCAAACCAATTTTTTTATGAAATTTTTAATATAACAAAAAACAGGTTTTATTACAATATTTCTTCAGGTAATGCCATTTAAATTACTTTAATTACAACTTTATATTAACATTTTTATTTTTTTTCATTATGAGAAAGTTTTTGAAAATAGTCATGATGTATTGGAGGAATATAAGGTAATAGATCCATCATATCTTTGAATTTTTCGGATGTGATGGGCCTGGCATGATGATATAAAGGTTATATTTTTGAACTATATATTATATCTGTGCGGAAAGTGGACTTGCACCACTTTCAAAGTAATTATATTTGTAATTTCATTAACTACGAAAATGTATATTGACAAAATGATAGAAAATTTTGAAGGATTTTTTTTGAACTGTTTACAGATAAAACGTCATAGCAGATTGCATTCATTGTTATCATTAACTTAATTTTTGTCAAAAATGGACTTACACCACTTTCAAAGAAAACGGCTCATATATTGAATTAATCATAAGGACAATCTAGTAATAACTATGATTTAAATGAGAGGGCTGTACTTACGTGATAGATGGCATAAATAAATGGATTGTAGCAAGAATTGCTCATTGCGAGCCAGTGACTGCAGAAAAATATGATATTTATATATTTGTATCTGTAAATGTAATAAAACAAAATTTGAAATTAAAAATGAAATTAAAGAAGTATTATTTCTGAAAAAGTATAATTAATATTTAGAATGTGCAAAAATATATATCTTTCAAAGTAAAATTCAATGAACCACCTATTAAAAAAATATATATATTTTTTAATTTAAATCAAAATACAATGAAAATATTTAAGAGCATATCTGGCTAAATCTAATTATGACATTTTCTGAATATCTGAAATTTTCTCACCAGATATTTGGATTTCACACAGTTTTCAAAGCCTGTCAATAAATTGTCCTACCTAATGACCCCTAAGAAAGATTTGTCTTTTTTTTTTGTGGCTGAATTGTTTTTCCTTGATGATTTCCTACTAACAAAGCAGCTCCAATCCTTTTTCAAGGTATTTGACATGCGTTTGTATGTAGTCTCTTGTACCCCAGAACAACCGTAGTGATAGTCACTATTGCATTGATGACAATAAATTTCTTTAGTGTCAATAGTTAAACTGCCTAATTCACATGTGAACATTTTCGTTTTCTAATATGCAGTTTGATGAGACTGGGGGGTCCAAGGGGAGTGATGTGACACACCACTTGCTGGTTAATATAACCTCTCCTCCCAAATGTCAACCTCACCTTCTTGTGGTGGACCCTGTTTTCACGAACGAGGCTCTGGCGACCGAGTATTGGCGGGATAACCATAGTCCTTTTGTGTTAAGGAGGAAATGCCGAGACACCAGCGCAGTCCATCGAAGCGCCCCCTCGATGCGGGTTGCTACATGGTGAGGGACACCCTTGGAGGGTTTTTTACCCTCCATGGGTCCTAAACGCCCGCCCCCGAATCCAAGGTGGAAGGCATCGTGCCGATGGATGTGTGGCACTACGGGGTTATTTTAGTGTCATGAACGATCCCTGTGGAAAAAAAAAGAATTGCCTGGCGACAACCACAGTATTTAAACTGCTTCGGCAGTGCCTTCCAGGCAGATATGGGGATAGCTGCCTGGCGACCGTTTACTTTCCCCAGTTAATTCTTCTGTGTATGGATTCTAATAATTTTTTTCCTGCATTGGGAAGCAATTCCCACACCGTCGATGTTACCTCTCCTTGTACTACCAGTCAGACTTTTTTAATTATGCACTCTTTAACCCTTGAGACACCTTTGTCTAAACTGTCCCTGTTTCTCATCTCGAAAGCACTTTCAGGTATCACTTCAAATATCAAGTCTGTCAAGAAGCTACAATCTGGCGATTTGCTAATCCAGCTGCCTTATTCAAAAGCTGTGGACCAACTTCTTAAGTTGACGACTCTGGCAAATACTCCGGTATCTGTCACTAAACACAAGACTTTAAATTCTAGTCGTGGCGTCATCCGAGAACCAGATCTGGGCGGTCTATGTGATGCTGACCTTCTCGAAGGCTTTGCTTCGCAGGGTGTCACTGCGGTCCGCCGCATTAACATCCGTCGTGATAATAAGGAACTCGCACAATTGTGCTTACTTTTAACTCCTCCACACTGCCTACGAGTGTCACCGCAGGCTATTTACGCTGTCCTGTGCGTCCGTATATTCCGAACCCTTTACGCTGTTTTAAATGCCAGCGTTATGGTCATGGCTCCGCAGCTTGTCGTGGCAAGTCCATCTGCCCTAAGTGTGGTGAGCCATCCCATGAGCCTATACAGTGCACTTTACCTCTCAAATGTGTCAATTGTTCCGGCGACCATCCTTCATATTCCCGATCTTGTCCTCGCTTGAAAGAGGAGAAAGAGATCCAGGCCATCAGAGTGAAACATTCTCTTTCTTATCCCGTGGCCCGGAAGATGCTTCCTGCTGTGCCAGCCCAAAAGACTTTTTCTACTGTGGTACAATCCAAACAGACGACTTCGATCGCCTGTCAAACAGACATCACTTGTCCTCCTCATGAGTCTTTTTCTTCAATATTTCAAACCATTGCTACTTGCACACCACGAGGTCCTTCGCCAGCTACACAATCTACCTCACAATCTACCATTTTGTCTTTACCGATATCTTCACGTCCTTCTATTACCCCAGCAGCTCCAAAATTCACACGGAAGCGGCATTCAGTTTCTCCACATCAATCCTTGTTATGCACACGTTCACGCTCACCTTCTCGTGGACGTCGGAGACATTCCTCTCCCCGTCGATCTTCTGATGATGATATAAATGACCCCTTAGCATCTCCTATTTTTCCGGCACTACCATCTGCTCCACCTTGATTTTTTCGTTAATTTTTTTCACCTTTTCTTTTTTAACTTCAATTATGGTTTCTTTGTCGTGGAATTGTAGAGGCTTTCGCTCCAACTTAAATGATGTTAAAGCTTTAGTTAACACACATCACCCTGTATGTCTGTGTCTGCAGGAAACTTTTCTTACGGGAAACGACACTTTTTCTTTTCATGGTTATTCCATGCTGAGTAAACAGCGGACTGATAGAAGCGGTGGAGGAGTTTGTCTCCTTATTCGAAATGACATTCCTTCTTCCCCTGTTCCACTTACGACTTCTCTGGAAGCTGTTGCTGCTCGCCTTTCAACACGCCGCCTTTTTACTATCTGTAGCTTGTACCTTTCCCCCACAGCGGCTGTTTCGCCTACAGACATTGATAATCTTCTTGATGAATTACCGACTCCGTTTCTCTTAGTTGGTGACTTCAATGCTCACTCTCCGGTATGGGGTTCTTCCTTCACCAATGCTCGAGGAACTGTTATTGAAGATCTTTTAGTTCGGCGCAATCTTTGTATTTTTAATGCAGGTGCAGCGACTCATTTCACATCCTCGCCAATATCGTTTTCTGCTATAGATTTAGCAATCGGTTCGGCTTCGCTCTTCCCCCATTTCTCATGGGATGTTATTGATGATCCTGGTGGCAGTGACCATTTCCCAATCACTCTCCAAGAACTACCTCGTTCTGCTGTTTCATCATCCTGTCGTCCTCGCTGGAAATTTGACTCTGCTGATTGGATAACTTTTACTACCCGCCGTACTTTGGAAACCATTGATCTTTCAGCTACCATTGATCAAATTATTGACGAGGTCACGCATACCATTATTGGTGCTGCAGAAGCAATAATTCCATAAACATCTGGACAATTCCCACTGCATCCTAAACCTTGGTGGACTCCTGATTGTACTTATGCACAGAAACTTAAACAAAAATCCTGGAACATTTTCCGACGTTATCCCACTTCTGCCAATCTTTTGTCCTTTAAGCGTGCCCGCGCTTCAGCTCGTCGTATCCGTCGGGCTAGTCAGAAGGAGTCATGGCAACGCTTTATATCATCAATAACATGTACACTGTCTTCAAAGACCCTCTGGGATAAAATTCGGAAGATGCATGGCAAATATGTATCTCACTCTTTGCACATCCTCAAAGAAGATGGAAAAGAAATTGCTAACATCTCTGATCAAGCTGAAGCACTTGGACGGGCTTTTGCGCGGAATTCCAGCCCAGCTTTGTTATCTTCCACTTTTCAACAAATTAAAGATCGTACTGAAGCTATTCCATTAAACTTCCAACAGAGAACTATATAATCTCCCTTTTGGTATCCAGGAGTTATTGTTTGCTTTAGATAATAGCAAAAATACCACATGCTGCCCTGATGGACTTCATTACGTGATGTTACGTCATTTATCTTTTTCTTCGTTGAATATTCTTCTTTCTATATTTAATAAAATCTGGTTAGAACACCTCTTTCCTGATTGTTGGCGTCGAGCCATCATTTTACCTTTCGCTAAACCTGGTAAAGATGTGAGTGATCCAAATAATTATCGGCCCATAGCACTCACCAGCTGCTTATGCAAGACACTTGAATGCATGGTAAATCGCCGACTTCAATGGTTTCTTGAAGTTAATCAGCATCTAGCTCCCACACAGTGTGGATTCCGACAACATCGTTCTACGATTGACCATCTTGTCCGTTTGGAAGATACTATTCGCACTGCCTTTGTTAATCGAGAACACCTCGTCTCCATCTTCTTTGACTTGGAGAAGGCCTATGATCGCACATGGAAATTTGGTATTTTGCAAGATCTTTATAGTTATGGCCTTCATGGCCACAAGCCTATTTTCATTCGCAATTTTCTTGCAAATCGAACTTTTCAAGTTCGTCTGGGATCTACGCTGTCCACCGTTTATCCTCAAGAACTCGGAGTTCCTCAGGGTTGTGTTTTGAGTGTTACCCTTTTTTCTGTAAAGATCAACGGCATCATCTCTGCTTTGCCTCCTTCTATCCACCATTCTTTGTATGTTGATGACTTACAGATTTCCTGCCGTTCTGTAAATTTACGTCTGATTGAAAGACAACTGCAGTTAGCTTTGAATCAGTTGCAGACATGAACTATTTCTAATGGTTTTAATTTCTCCCAATCCAAAACTGTCTGTGTCCATTTCACTCGTCGTCAGGGAATTTTTCCTGATCCCCAGCTGACTCTTGGTGGTGTCCCACTTCCATGTCATTCTCAACATAAATTTTTAGGCCTGATTTTTGACAGGAAATTGACTTTTAAGGATCACATCCTTGATCTCCGGAAGCGTTGTATTTTAAAATTACATTGTATCAAAGCGCTTTCACATTCCACTTGGGGTGGTGATCGCCTGGCTCTGTTGCGCATTTACCGTGCTCTTATTCGATCCAAACTAGATTATGGCTGCATTGTATATGGCTCTGCACGGCCATCTTTACTTCGAACACTTGATCCTGTTCACAATCAGGCCCTTCGTTTCTGCCTCGGTGCTTTCCGTACTTCACCGATTCCCAGCCTGTACGCAGAGGCTCTGGAACCATCCCTGCACTTTCGTAGACAAGCCATGTCACTGCAATATTTCTCACGGATTTCTTCACTTCCACATAACCCTGCTCATCAATGTGTCTGTCGTCCCCGTCAACGACGACTTTTTACCAATCGTCCTTCCATTATCCCACCGTTTGGACATCGGGTGACGACTTGGCTTACTACACTACATCTCACTGACCTTAACATTGCCACTTAACTGCTTTACCATCAGCACACTGGAACTATCACCTCCCAACCTGCGATTTTTCGCTTCGTAATTTTGCAAAAATCAATACATCCTCCACAGTCTTTCAGAATCTGCATCGGGACCATTTGTCCCGTCATTCTGACTTCAACATTTTTTACACCGATGGATCTAAAGGCGCATCTTATGTTGGAGCCGCCTTTTATACTGCGACTTTCAGGAAAGTTGTTCATCTTCCTTCTGAGGTTTCGGTGTTCTCTGCTGAGCTTTATGCCATTTTCCTAGCCTTAAAGTATGCATTTCAGGAAAAGTTTCCCAAAACTCTTATCTATAGTGACTCTGAGAGTGCTCTGCAGGCACTGTGCAGTCACACAGTGAAACTTCACCCTTTTGTTTTGTCCATTTTAGATTTCTTACAACGTTTTCAACATTGCACGATCATTTTATGCTGGATCCCAGGCCACGTCGGTATTGTCGGCAATGACCACGCTGATTCTCTCGCCAAGTCTGCTGCTGGTCTCCCACTGCGACGGATCTCCACTCCTCCCTCTGACATCAATGCTCTTATACGTACTCGTCTCCGATCTGCCTGGCAACACGAATGGGATGATCTTCACGGCAATAAACTTCGTCTTGTCAGTCCTTTATTATCCTCTCCTACCTATCGGCTGCTTCCAACTCGCCAGGAGGACGTTCTTCTGGTGCGTCTAAGGATCGGGCATACAAGACTCACACACAGCTATTTACTGCTGAATCGTCCACCTCCCCTGTGCTCTACGTGCAACGTTATTTTAACTATTCATCATATTTTAATTGACTGTCCTGCTTTTAATCAACATCGTCATCAGTGCTTTTATCCTCTTTTTAAATTTCACGTTCCTTTTCATATTTCCTTGCTTTTGAATGATAATGAGCTGTTACCCATTTCCGCAGTTATCCGCTTCATTTCTCAATGTGGCCTTGCCTCTCTTTTATAATTAACAGTTATTTCCTTGTTTTTGCCCATTTTATCTTGATTTAATTTGATTATTTTGCTTTTCCAATGTTCTCAATTTTACCTTTCTTGGCGCAGCTTAGCCACTGCTGCTTTTGCGCCATTAAAACACCAACAAACAAACAAACTGATGAGACTGGACAGCCCGAGCAAGGTTTTTTTTTTCATTTTTGGATGTATAGTAAGAGCGACTACATCCGGTAGCCACCTAGCGGCTAATTCCCGTTTTCCGTAAGATTGGTGCTGTATATCAAAAAAATGTTTCACTTATCACAAAATTTACTGTCACAACAAATTCTAAAAGTAATAAACAGCATCAAACACAAAATACTTCAGCCATAAAAAAATCATTTATTAGAAACTAGTCATATTTTAAAATTTTGATTTCTTGTCAATTGCAAGCACAGAAAAAAAAATTTTTAAGCTTAAAAATGAAAGAGGATCTATTGATCAAAAAACATCACAATATCCTCATTAATAGAAAACATGAAATCCCATTTATTCAGACATCTTACCGACTGATTGCATTATTTCTGTATTGTTATGTTTCTACAGTCCCTACGCTGAATGAAGATCCTCCCAGAATGCAACGTAGCTTATAGATTGAGCTTTCCTGGCCGACCGCTAACATTGAAAGAGAAGCGACCTCTTCTCTTTCTGGGAGGATCTTTCTCTGCATTCTGGGAGGATCTTTATTCAGCGTAGGGACTGTAGTTAGTTGATTGTTTGAAATCATTTCTATGCGAGATCTTGTCATGTTGTTAATCTTTCTATTCCGTTTTTCTTTTTATGAACTGACTGTATATTCTGTTATTCTTTGAAAATGGATCACAAAAATATCCGAAAAAATCTAGAATGTTTTGATTTAAAAATATTCTTCATTGTGTTTAGTCTGGTAATTGGGATGAATTATTTTCCCATCCACCCCGAACTGTTAATGTAGGTTTGGATTATGTTGTAGAATCACTGTTTGCCAATCAGGCTTCGTTTAGTTGCGGTTATCAATATTTAAGTATTCTCTGAATGAAGATATTTCAGTCACTCTACCTTATATGTCAGCTAAAATGTCGACCCTCGTGGGAATTAATGTGAAGCCTCATATCGAGAACGAGCCACAATAAATACGCAATAACAAAAGTTAGATTAAAAACTTCATGTGCCAGCAATCTGGAGGTCTCAAATGAATTTTCATACTGCATTAAAAGAATGGACTGCGAATAAAATATTCATAATCATCAATGGGTCCATTGGTCTCCTGCTCCAATGAAGGCTGCTGCCTACTGGAAGAATTTTCGTATTGTAATGATTTTGATTCAGTGTATATATTCTCATTTATCTGTTTATAATACCCTATTTATTCATTGTATATTCTTAGTTATCTTATCTTTATAATTGTAATAATCTTTAAATCACAATTATTTTATTATCAATTGTGTATATTCTAATTTTTACTGTTTCCTATTTAATTCTGCTATTTTATTCAAATTTTCCGTTGACCGTTCTTCTTATCGCTGATTCGTTATTATTTAAAAAGACAGTTAAGCATCAGTTAAATCCCACGTGTAATTTAAATCCACCAATCAATTTGTAAAGCCACGGCAACCAATCACAGCCCTGGTACATAAACTATTTAAACCCTTGCATCATATGAATAAACTAGAGTTCTTGCCAAATCGTATTTCTAGTCGACTCGTCTAATTTTTACGAAACAGTCGCTTATTGAGAAAGAGTTGCATTTCGGCAACTCGAAACATGTTTATGTAAATATTTTTAAAGTTTTTTGAAAGTTTTTAACTTGTATTTAGTCTTATATGTTTACGTTTTTTAAAATAGATTCTTTTACACAAATTAAAAGCTTGTTATGATTAATGGGTGAGACTAAGTACTTATTAAGTGGTTTCTAGAACAGCTATTTCAGGCTCTTTGTCACAGCTAGCTGTGCACTTTTTATTCTTTTAATGCCCTACGAAAATTCATTTGAGGGCGGCAAAATGCCATAGATGATTTTTTTTTAACATTTTTTTTCTGAATTTATTGGTGCTCATTTTTTCACATTAATTCCCACGATTTTTCCTATTAACCTTTGTACTAAGAACTCGCCGTTTGCTGGTGATTACTCCTAGCTGATGATCGCCAAAGAGCGTGAAACGGCTGTTCTAGGATGTCACTTAGTAAATACTTGATCTCGCCCATTGATGTTTATAAATATCTATTCCATTTGTCCTCAAGCGAGTTTAGCAGAATGGGGATTATTTCTAAATCTGAATAGTCCTGGCATTTAATGTGGATAAATTATGAGTAGTTTATTTACGCAATGTGCAAAAGAATCAAAATGAAAATTAAACAAAGGTGATGTGCATCTGCGAAGAAGTGTATAGAAAAGTGAAAAATGCAAAAGCGAGGCCAACAATACTCTGCACAAAACATAGTAATTTTTTTTTCTTTTTTCTGAACTTCGACTAAGTGTAAAAGTTAAAATGTAAAGAAATAAGTACCGTACAATATTTGCAAGTGCTGAAAATATAAATTTAAGATAACAATAATATGTTCAAATTCGTTTAACGTTTCGACTCAAGTAAATGTTATTACATCTTTAGTCAGTGCTTCGTTAATATAAATTATTATCAGGCCGGAATAATCATTGGTTCATCAAGAGGCTTATTATTGTACCTGAAGTAAAGCAACCTGATGGAAAGTCAGACATTGTGTTCAAGACATTCAACGAGTAATAATAACCAGTGGCGAATGTAGAATATATTTTTTTTTTTTTGGGGGGGGGGCAAGATTAATGTAAGGGCCTCGGACAAGATGAATTTTAACAAAAAAAAACAAAAAACGGCAATCCTATTTTAACAACCCCCCAAAAAATACGGCAATCCTATTTTAACAACAACAAAAAAAAGAAAGGAAAATCCTATTTTAGCCTCTCTCTTCTAACCTATTTACTTATTTTTTTTTTTTTATTTAATTATTTCGGGGGGGGGGGGGCGCCCGGGCCCCCCCCCCCCCCCCCTTTATATTTGCCCTTGATAATAACACATTACCAAGTATCTCTGTGTTATAAAGGGGGGGGATTTAGTTCCTTTTATAAAACAAATGAAGACAACGACGTTTATTATTGAGTTATGAACTTAAGAATTACTGTTCATTCAATTTATGTTTGTTACAAAGAATAAGATACATCATTTGATAGATATCCGTGTGATATCTGTGCATCTAAATAAACAGAGGTTAAGCAATACAGGTTTATATTTTTCAGTTACTGGAGTCTGCTCATATATTATGTTATTACATTATTCCTTAAGTTCATTATTGATAGCGCAAATACTAAGAACTACCACAATCTTACCACGATTTTATGGGTCAACTGCGCTAGATCAACAGCATAAAGAAGAACTTTGCAAAATCTACTGAGTTAAGAAATGTATGGCCAGTCGAACGGACTTTAAGCACAAAATTGATTGTGTTAAAAAATACCTAAATTTGAAATAGAACGTTCGAATCCTGGTAGCATGATAATATTGAATTTATCAATATCTCTTGATATTCAAGATGGCAACTAAAGTGTTGAAATTTGACGGCAAGAATTATATTAGTTGCAAGATGAATTTAAGAAGTAATTTACAGAAAGACGGCTTAAGGCAGTCTGCCAATACCTCAAGAACGCAAGTCAAGTCAATGGAGGATGGACCTCAGAAATACAAATTGCTAAAATTTTAATGACGGAAAAACAACTAGATACAATTGGCTAAGAATTTTTAGCAATGCTAATTAAAAAATAATTTTGGTTAAAGGTTGGAAAACCAAATTAAATATAAATTGTTTAGTCAATTAAATTGAGAAATATATAATTTAGAAAATTTCAAAAACATTAAACATATAAAAGATAAGTTAATATCAGACATAATTGATGAAAAAATAAGTCTTAATCTTAATTTAACTTAACTATATTAACTTTAAGTACTCATATTAAAACTATCAGCACCTACACCACAGTTATACCTAATAGGACTGGTAAACATAAAAAAAAAATTCTGAATTAAAATATGTGAAGTTATTAATGCTAAAGTTGGATATTCTAATAATGATGCAAGCCTTTTTAAAAACAAATGAAATTTCTACAACAAAATAATGATGATATACCACATATCTTGACGATTTTTAAAATATCTACTTTTCATATTTTATTGTCTTCTATGTCTATTTACACTGTAACCAAAGAATTATAAATTTCTGCAAAGTCAGAACAAAAAAAAAATATAATGAAAGCAGCTGTGGAAACCATTTTAATATCCAGAAAGAAAGATTCCGAATGCTAGTAAACGAAACGAAAACTCCAGCTAAACTATTAACTATTTCCCTGATGGGAAATTTGACATAAGGAACTATTTAAAGAAAACACGATTGAAAAGAAAACTATTCGATTAGTGAAATCAAAGATGATGAAATGTATCTGTGCTGAAGGAGAAACAAATAACGAAAGTTCCTGTAAGTGGTATCTTGGATAGTGCGTCTATTCATCACATTTGTAATCAACTCAGCCAGTTCAGTGAATATCATGTTTAGGCAACCTAAAATTGTGTATTCACGCGATTAGTTCATTGTAAATATTACAACAAGAAAGCTTGGAATATAGGAAATACTGAAAAACAACTTTACGAAGTGCATTGTAAAAAGATATTGAATGCAAGATATTTCTTAACTTTGATGACTACTCAAGACGATCCTGTGTTTACTGATTACAAATTTGTAAAAGTAGTGATTCTGAAGAACTCAGCGAAATAGAATAAAAATTTGTTTTGAAAAAAAAAAAAAAAAAAAAAGCAAAAAAAGGTTCTTGTTAAGGTTAACAAATAAGGATATAGAGTAATCAATTCGTTCCTCATATAGGATTTATAATAAAATTATTTAACAAGTTATTGAGCAAAAAAAATAAATTAACATTAGCTTTTTTTTTTTTCTCTTTAAATCACGACAGAACAGAAGATAATAAAAGTAATTATAGAATATTGAAAACTTAATTTATGTAAAATATTATTCGAATCAAAAATCACTTCTTATAAGTTAATAAAAAAATGACCAAAATTAAACTAAAAGAAAAAAAATCCCCAAAACAGAAAATTTTTATTTAATTGATGTTTAAGGCTTTCGACAAGATGGCTGCCTTGACACTACTTTTAAGATATGAATTTTAGTTTTTCAATTAATTAGTGAAAAGTAGAATGAGATTTGCAGGTAAGTCCCTTATTTAAAAATGGTTTTGCACGATCTTTCACTAGAAAAACTAACCCTCATCTAGCTAACTGCGATTTGAGATAACAGTACGCACCATCATGTATCCCTGCGCGGATGTATCCTTAAGAAGACTGATTGGCTTGTACCGTATCCTCCGTTTTAGCCAAAATAGCTAATTAACCTCTAATTGGTAGTTTTTTACGAAATCTCACCTGTGAAATTAGAGCTAATTTCAAGTTTTTTGGAAGGAAACAATTCGTTAATGCATATTAGGAATAAAACTGATGGAAAACCCCGTTTTTTTTGGTAATTTTTAAGAAAATTCGGGATTTTCTTGGAACTCTTTCACAGGCGGCGGATGTGCACATTTTCAAGGCAAAAGCTTGTAGCGCCTTTCAGCAAAATTTTCCCAATGCCTGTAGCGTCCTTTTAGCAAAAGTTACGACCGCCATGTTCATTGTCTGATACGTGTACTTCCGCAAAAGAGTCCCGCTTTAAATTCAAATTTTCTTCAAAACTACCAAAAAAATCCGAGGTTTTCCATCACATTTATTCCTACGATGTATTAACGAATCGTTTTCGTCCAAAAACAATTCAATTAGCCCTAATTCCACAGGTGAGATTTAGTAAAATATTACCCTATAATTAAACTAGAAATTAGTTAAGCCTTAGGCCTAACTTAAATTTGCTTCCTAAACACGGTTTGAAATTAAGGCTAATGTCACCTATCGTTAGGGATAACAATTGCAAATGGCGGCCGCTATTAATTACTCGCAGTACAATTAATTAATGAACAATAACTAACATATCCCGGATAAATTAAAACTATGAGTCGGTGGTTCAAAAATCCACCTCGGCAGACCAAAACTTTGAGTGGAGCGATTTGGCGTCCCTGACGCGCAAGGCCCGTAAATATAAACTAAAATGAAGGAAAAACTGAATACAACAAATAAACTAAAACCCCGACATTGTGGCTTAATAAAAGGACAAATAAGAAGACACTTACTAATATGAAGCTTATTCGGTTGACACCAGAGAACTTCATCTTATGACGACCGGCATGGAATACTGTTGACGTTGCTTGGTCCATTAACCGTCACTTTCTTTAATAACTTTTAGTCACTTTGCTGGGAGTTCTAGTTATAATTGCTCACTGTCACTGGCCTTGAGCTCTAGTGTACGCTCGAAAAGGCAAATTTGCTTGGAGTTCTGGAATTATCAGATATGCTCACAGGCAGAAACACACACTTCTTTTACTTTTACCGCTAATGAAGCCTCCTCTTCGATAACCACCACAGTTCGTTACGTATATGCGATGTGGTTCGAATGAGTCTCGAACCCAGAGAGTGTACTATCTTATTGATTACTTATTAAAAGGCACAACAATCTTTATATAATTTTTTTTTTTGAAAAATCTGTTATCCTTACATATTTAGAATGCTCTTAATTCTACGTACCCGATGAAACCCATGCCGTATATACTCAAGGAAAAGTCAATCTCATAATTTTGGGCAAAATATCTGGAATTTTCCATAATTGGCAACGACCAATCACACGCCATCTCAGCATTAGAATTTCGCATATAACCAGGTGCCGATGGAAACTGGAGGCAGTTCACGCCGTGAAATGTACGGGACAGGATACGACGATTCGGAACTCACCAGCTCAGCACAGAAACAAGGTATTTTCATTTTAATAAGTGCTTCACATTGTATTTTTGTTTATATTCATTTAGATATCATTTGGACTTATCCTACTGATACGATATTTTGGATTTCAACATAAATTTCAGCCCTTCAAAAATAGTATCCATGTAATAGTCGACCCTAAAAATTTAACTTTCATTGGAAAAAAAATAGTGAATAATCGCGCAGCTTTTCAAATGCTTATCTATATAGTTACTTTTTATATTAAATGAGTGTTTATACTTGTTAATATTGTAGTATTAATAGCATATAATCCACTATTGCACAACAAAACAATTTTTTTTATATATATTTTATTTTATTACTATAAGTGTAATCAGAAACATTTAAATGCGTTAATAGACTATTTAAAAATTTCCAATCAAATATTTAGTTCAACAAAGATTTTCAAGCTGGAATGTTTAGTCATTCATATCGAATAACTGATGAATTACGCTGTCAATATTACAGAAGATTCAATAACCAGTATCGAAAGACTGTATGCTTGGATAACATTTTACGAACTTAACTATTAATATTCCATCCAAGTATAAAACTATGCTTATCTCCAGATATTCGTCACACACTAAGTTTAATTTGTTGCTTGTGAAAATCCATACACTTTAAAAGTTCACTTCTATAAGTTTCTAGGCAACTTTTAGCGGAAAATATCACGCTTAACAATTTAAGTCAGTAAACGGTGCTAAACTTCTTTAATCCAAAAAGACGCATAAATAACTCAAACATCTTCACTGTAGATACCGATATTTCGTTTTAATTTCTAAAAAACTAAACTTATTTGCTGTATTTCCTCGTTCACTATTATTATGCAAAATATATTTGCGGTAGCTAATAAGTCACGATAATGATGTGAAACGCATATTTGCTGTATCTAATACTTCACTATATTAGATGTAATGTCTTTATCTAATGTTGGAGTAATACTTCTACTAATCCTTCTTTCATTCGAGGGTTCTGATTCATGGTTGATTTTGAACAGTCCATAATCGCGTTGGACGATTAGAAAAGTAAAAAGAACTTTCTTTAATCTTCATTAAATGATATCTGATATCTGTAGAATATCTGTTCTCACCAATTCTCCTTTAATCCTTTGAATTAAACTATCCGATTACAATCCTATTCGAAACGCAATATGGCGTTCCTTTCATATACGTTAGGCATCTTGAGTGTCGGCAAAATCAGTCTTAAAATCCTTCAGAGTAATTCTACAAACAAACATTAATGCTCTTATATTATAAGCATTAACTTTAAGAATGTTCACTACTTTAATTCCATACTTCAATTCTATATTTGAAGTATATTTACTTAGCTTTTTATTCATTATATTTCGGACATTTTTTATCGAGAGAACACTTGACTCCATTTTTTTATATCTTCCACAGCTCTTTACACTTCTCTCACATCTCGTGAATAACAATCAAAAACAAAATATTTCCCGATTGAAATATTTTGTCACTCAGTTACGATAATTTAGAAAACTGGAAAAAATAATAAAATTAAATGAATTTTATTTATTTATTTATTTTTTTTTATCTGTAACGGTAAAACAAATTTACTTTCCTTAAACAATATCTTTGTAAATACTTTCTTCATGTATTTAAAAAGAGAAAGATTTCTTTGACAAAATTTCGTATCTAATTAAGACACAGTTTTCACTTTTAGGAAATTTCAAAGTTTTTCTAGACTACGGTAATCCTTTAAAGAATGTAAATTTGCTAAACTCTCTTCTAGTAAAAACGCAGGGATTCCTCGTTCAAAAATCAAATAAATGAAACTGATTTTAAATATTCCAGGTTCTGAGTTCGACACTTTTAAAGATTGACGTAAATTAAAGTGTATAAAATATTGGAAGAACAAATAAGATAAAATCTTAAATAGTCAAGATGATCTTCGGTCTGAACTTTTAATCAAATTAATAAATATTACAAAATAGCAATTTTTTTTTCTATTTATTTATTTATTTATTTTATTTCATTTTTTTTTTCAAATGATGAAAAACTTAAAATTGTTAAAAAAATTTACAATTTTTTTTTTTTTTTTTTTTTTAAATTGCTTGTTATAAACATATTTTTTAACATAATTTTAATGTTTGTTTGTGGAAGTTCGTTTCACCATTTAAATCAACGGTTTATTATAACACACCTAAAAAAAATCACAACTCACAAATTTCATCACCTTTTTTTTTTTCCTCCAGTTTCTTTGCTAGCATTTTATTGGTCTTTATTGAAAATTAAGTCTCTACTAAACTGGTTAAAAAAAAAGAAGGATCTTGGGAAGGAGAAGAGTGTTATCTTTGCGTTGCAGTGACGAGGTCACCAGTGCAAATACGTTTGGGAAAGCCACCGCCCTTTATCCGACAGAATGGCGGACCATCGAAGAGCTCTCATCAGTAAAGATGAGGCATACGGAACTGTGACAGAAGGAGGGGATACTGGTCAGGGCTGATGCTACATATCTGACGCTACATGGAGTCTGTCATCATTGGTGTCGACTGATGAATGCTACAACGACCGTGTATCACGGTCTTCCCGTTCGTTCTAGGGATAGGCAAGTTTAATCCCCGCCCCCACTCCCTTTTTATTATTTTAATTTTGTATTTTATTTGAAAAAAAATTCATTTTGCTTTTATTTATTTTCTAATTTTATTTTTTTAGGTTCTCGTATGTGGGCTGATAACCAAAGTTCCTTTGACCGACGCTTGGTGTCAGGCTTGCTGCATTGACTTAAGACGATTGGCTTAAGTGGCTACAGGATTGCGATCCGTGCATGTGTGTGATGCGTTCATTGGTCTCCTACTACAATAAACGTGCTTGCCTGCTGGAAAAACGTTCATATTGAAGAAGAGTTACATTTCGGAAACTCTAAACTACTTTACATAATTTTAAAAGTTTTTAATTTATATCTGACTCATGATTTTTACAAAATATATATTTACTGTTTTCCTATTATTGTGTAGATAAAAATGTTGTAATAAACTTCAGCACTTGCAAAGATTATACTTCCTAAAATCTCAGAATTGAAATGGAAATTAATTTGGCTTGTTTATTTCTTAATTAAGAAAAAAAAATCTACGAAATTTCTTAATTGTTTTGCTTTCTGTACTCTTCTCAAATAAAATTTAATTTATATTGTTCGTTTGTAATTATTACAGGAATAAGAACTTCGATGGTTTTTAAGAAAAACAGTTATGTAATCCTACAATTGTTTATTGTAGATATAGGAATAATAGTTTTATTTTAATAAACCTGCCAATAACCATTTAGTGGTTATAAATAAAAGTTATAAGAAAATACCAAATATAAAATGTTGTGCTGCACAAACAATTGATTAATTGTTGAGTAGATGCTGCCACCTGGGCCAAAATTGCATCATTAGTGTTGAGTTAAGCCCATTGCACATGGATTCGAAAATCGGTCGGTCGGACCCATGTGTCATCAATGGGCTTAAAGGGAAAGTTTGAGATCAAAATTATCATATTGAAATAATAAAAAAAAGGTAAGGTAAGGTGAATGAGGGTGTTTTGGAACACAATTTAAAAATAGGGAGATTCAGTCCAAAATTTAAATATTCAAAACAACTTCATTCACCTTACCTTTTTTATTTCAATATGATAATTTTGGTCTCAAACGCTCCCCTTAACCCCATTGCACATCCATCCGAAAATCGGACGGTCGGATCCACGAATCGGACATATTCTCTTTCAAATGGCCACGAAACTCTCTGACGTTGTCTATAGACATGTAACATTCAAATCGTTCGTATAGGCGACGTTTCGTGGCCATGTGAAAGAGAAAACGTCCGATTCGTGGATCCGACCATCCGATTTTCGGATCCATATGTAATGGGTTTTAGATGGGTTGTACTGAAAAGACTCATTTCCTCAACAGTTATTAGATCGAGTTCTTTCTTTGTTTTTATAAAAATAATCTAGATCCGACCTTTCTCAAGATTTTAAAATTCGCCTGTCTCCAAGCATTCGTTAATCAGTGTAAACGCCCACTGCTAAGAGAAATTCGTTATTAGTTTCATCTGGGTCTGGTACTTTCCTGTTTTTTTTTTTTATATTAGACCAAATCGAAAAGCTTCTTTTTCTTTAATAATTTGAACATGTCAAGAATAGATAGATATATTTTGAGTTATATTGATCTCGAATGGACAATTGGATGGATATATTATTTCTATCTAAAATTGCATGCTAAAACTTTCTCTCCTTATCTTCTGCTCATTAAAATCTTCTATATAAGCACCTAAAATCACCACTGAAAGCTTTACGAACACAAAAGATGTTGATTCTTACAAGAGGTTGCAAGAACTAACAGTCGCTCCTTTTTGGCAGGTTCCAATATACAGGGTGTACCTGAAATGTGCTGCCTAATTTAATTTTATTGACAAAAGTCAGTAGTTAACAGAGTTTGACATTTCATTTTTGCATTGAAAACATGTTTCTCAATATGAATAGTGAAAGTCATATTGAGCCCTCAGAGTCCCTTTGCACAGTCTCTCTTTTCAGTTCTTCACTGTATCTCAGTGCTTCCGAAAAGTCTTTAATTTTACAGTCATCGTCCTCATGCACAGGGAAGTCATTCTCATCATCGTCGGAAAGAGCAAATTGTTCGGTCGTGTTTTGAGGAATGAAATTTGAAAAAATTTGAGGAATGAATTGAAATTTTAATTCGCACTAAATTTAATCAACACGTTTATAGGATAGCTTTACGAGGGATTGATATTTACAAAACAACTGCAGTGAAAAAAAGGGCCTCAGATTCGTGCAATGAATCATGGGACACCGATACAATGTACCAATATGAGGGTCACCGATGTAAATACAACCATGATGTGTTTGTCGAAATGTTAATCGAAAAAAAAAATCTTTTTACAGTTAAAATAACTGTCCGCTATTCGAACGTGGATAACATGGAATGTCCTATTTTAAGGGACTGGTACTCGCAATAATGTCCGCTAATTAGAGGTGTCCGCTATTCGGGGTGTCCGTTACAGAAGATAACACTATATATTGGCAATTATGAGGAAACCTCAAAATCCATCCAATTAAACGTACGATCTGTTCATATTTGAGAAACACCTATAATACCAATCACTACTTCTGGTTGTCTGAGTTTTTGATAGCAAATGGATTTCTTCTGTTCCCTCACTCTTCAAATTGCTTTATTTGTAAAGTCTGTTGATTCTCCACCTGGCCATTGATCCACCGTCTTTGTGAACTAATGGAATCCCTCCCACCATCTACTTAGAATCACAACCTCTTGATGGTAAGTCAGCTGGATTTTGGTCACTTGGCACGTGCCTCCTCGATTTGAGATCCGTCAATTTCTTTATCTCCTTGACTAGACTTTTCACAAAGACTGCCCAGGGATGCTCCTCCTGAATCCAAATTAGCAATGTATTGGAGTCTGTCCAAAAATGAAGTTTTACATCTTTCCATTTCAGGCCTTCCAAAACTGAAGAACAAAGCCTCGCTCCCACCATTGCAGCAAGTAACTACCTAACTCGGGGGACGACGATTGGCTTTCAAAACAGACAACTCTTGATTTATCAGCTAAAAGATGAATATAAACTGTTTCAATTATCACCACTCATAGGAATACGGCTGTTGCATTAGCTCCAGAACTTCCATCACAAAATCTATGAATACTAAGGTCTTCAGGATTTCCTTTACAATGAATCCAGCGTTGAACTCGGATTTCTTTTAATAAATGAAGATTCTTGAAGAATTATTTTCTGTGTGA
Organism: Thereuonema tuberculata; assembly: GCA_023159025.1. Taxonomy (NCBI): domain Eukaryota; kingdom Metazoa; phylum Arthropoda; class Chilopoda; order Scutigeromorpha; family Scutigeridae; genus Thereuonema; species Thereuonema tuberculata. The sequence goes on along the minus strand of JAFIDM010006943.1, from coordinate 15,409,774 downwards.
ATCCCAAGAATCCAGTTTCTGTAGCAACGGTTTTGGAATTAAGAACACAGGTCAAGCAAGACCGATTGGATCAATCAATTCATATTCAGTTTCTTTTTATTCTTCAGCACAATTCCATGCAGTTCTAGCACTGGCAATTCGTTGATGATCATCTCCTGTATACGGCCAATTTCGTAAACTCACATCAAACTCACTAGTAACTTTTTCATTAAAATACTGCTATATTTCGGATTTTCCGAGTTCTTCTTCAAATCAAACTATAGCACGGCTTTAAGCAAAAAAAGGCTCGATTTTACACCGAAAACAACACGTGCGTGACGAAGACTTTTTAAGTCACCCATCATCTGAATATCACCAAAACCTCAGAAAGTCTCTGTCTTATGCTAATTTGTAAAAATGCTTTTCAATGTCAGATATTACACCTTTTCTATATTCTCTGAATCTCAACAAGATGGAGGGTATTAGTTCAATGACATTAGGACCACATTCAAGACAACTGATTTAAGAACGGTGAATCGTTTGTTATTTTTTTCTGCAGAAGCATCAAGCACTGGACATACCTTGACAACAAGTATACGAGGTAAGAAATGCTCATAGAGGATCTTATCCGAAACATCTTCAATGAAGAAAACCGCATCATATGTGATGAAGAAGTTATTAGAATGTAATTTCTTCGTTGCAGCTTCTAATCTCCGTAAGGCTATCTCTCTGTTACTGGGAAGTGGAAGATGATCTTCTTTCCAAGGTAGGGCTATTTCGTACCTTCTTTGCATGTTTATCTGTATATTTGCTAAGAAATCATTCTTTACTCGCAAATTCCTTTTTTCGATAGAGAACTTAGTAGCAGGATCATTTATGCCAAAGATCTCTGATGGAAGTTTCTTTGATAAAAATGGATGTAACATCATAGCCACGGGTTCGTTGCCATCTACAAAATGATTTCTACCCATGAGAATCCATTCTAGTTGCGTTTTGATTGCCACTAACCCACTCATGAGCTGTTTTCTTCGACCGGCCAATAGTTTCCCAGCACCGCCTGCTCCAATTAACACATTGATGTCTTCGTCTGTGTCGTTAACATAACATTGGAAGCCTTCAACTCGTCTCTCCAGGGTCCTTGGTGATGGACATCATCACAATTGATTGTCATCACAATTAATCGATTGTTCAAGTGCCTCATAATTGCAAAGATATTAGCCGTCCAAACTTTCGGTGTATTTGCGGACTTGACTTAAGATCCTCGAATAAACACTATGAGAGAATGTCTTCTCTTAATGATTCATAGCCTAATACCAAGGCTGTATTTTTTACAATGTAAGACTTCTCAGATCCAGTGTCTATTAGAGCTCTGGCGGCTAAGGGTACTTTTCCTTTTGTGCTAACTCTTTATTTGCGATATGTGCATCGTACTTGGGACGAAAGGCACCTTTATCCTCACCAGTTAAGAGGTTAAACTTAGTGTACTTAGTTCACTGATCTTTTTTGGGTTTATGAAAACCCACGTTGAATTTTGTGCAGAACACACTACGGTAGTTCTTTCCTTTACAGGTATTTTCCCTGCTGCAGTACATTTTTCTTTGTACAAACTGTATATTTTCTTAAAGTTCACATCTGGGCCTAGGTAATGTCGCACCGAATCTTTTCATACGTAAAGAGGCTTCATTCTAGGAAAAGATCAATATGATCGCAAACAAACTATATGTCATCTGGGCTAGTTTTGTTTGCTGGCGGGTGTCTTCCTCTGATCTTGTTGTACAAAATTTCCTAACTATTTTTTCATTGCACCTTGAACCTTCTGTGAAAAATAGTACACTTTTCAAATATTATAGAAAACGCACAATTGATTTAGAAGTGGTGAATTACCTTTAACTTTTAGTGCTCTGCTTCTTGATCTTGGTGGTCTGGCGGCAACTATAGTCCGCAAGGTGGTGACACCTAGTGGAGTTTCTGTCTTGTTTTTAGAGTGCCATCTAGTGGTCTTTCCAGCAAGTCCGAATACTTTTGCTCTAATAGAACCATTTGGCCAGCTAAAGTTGAGGACTTTTTTGCGCTAAAAGTTTTTATTTGCACATAGAACATTTGGCACAGAGAAAGTTGTAAGCAGTGAAAATATAACTTTTTGGAACAATCAGCTGACAGGTTAAAAATACTTTTTCAAACAGAATCTTTTGGCACACGACAGAAGTCACCAAAATAAACCGTTTAGCACATAAAACTAAAATTTAGCAAAATGTGCAAATAGAATCTTTTGGCTTGGGACCCTCGATTTGATGATGTTTGATTTCGAAAGGGCACAAAATCCTCCTTAATGAAAATATTGGAAGACGATATTGTGGAAGAAATTGATCCGAGTGATGCAGCAGTTGTATTGGATGGAGGATTTCTGGCCAAAAGAGCTGGCCAAAAGATTGCACATTTGGAGAAAGAGTACAAAATTATTGTACACATGTACATACGAACGTTGGGGAAAATACACCATCATTTTCGACGGATATCCCGATGAGACAACAACCAAACACGAAGAACAAAATTGAAATCAGCAAATAGAACTTCCGTCAAAAGACATCACTTTTGACGAAAACACCAGATGTATGACACTTAAGGAGAATTTCCTAGGAAATAAGAAGAACAAGAAAAGATTATTACAGTAGTAGCATCAGAACTAGATAAACAAAGGTCTATCTAGGTTTATTGCCGAAGAAGACGCTGATGTAGATATAGTCAGGATTGCTGTTGAAAAACTATAACTATGTTCTAAGGTTGTGATCTGACAGGGATCTGTTAGTCTTGTTGGTTGGTCTTACTCCTGAGAAGAAATAACAGATGTATTTTTGTAAACCAAGAGATGGTAAAAACCAACAAAAGTTTTTTTATAAAATCGAATGTTTGATTGAAGTTCAGAGATGGCTAGGAAATACACTGCCGGTAACGAGTGAGGATTTTCTTACAAATTCATAAGAGAAAATGGAGAAATGACAAAAGTACTTAAACCAATTGCCAGTTTAAAGCCAGTTCAAAGCCTTTTGAACCAAAAGATATTTTGTGCTTGGTGTCTTACTCTTGTAAATCGGCGTCTGGGAAATTATTGCGGATGTCGCAAGTTAAGCTTACATTGCTCTGCAATGTGTGAGCACTTCAGTGGCCTTTTCATGCTACAACTCAACAGCTATTAATTTCGTCATACAGACTTATCTTATGACGAGTAACCATGCATATATTGTAAAGATGAAGTTAAAAAACTCATGATATCGATGATTAGGATTGTAAATACAGGATAAAAAAGTAAAATAAAATATGTAAATTTAGTGGTGGGTGGGAGGTCCGTGATGCTGTTTAATGGCACTGTTAATTACACAGAGTTTTCTACAAACAGTCAACATTCAAGACACAACTGCACGTTATTAACAGTCCGGGATACGGCGTTGTCCATACATCTATGATGGATAATGAAATGACCCTTTATTTAAGGAACCCCCGAACCAAGACTGGCATAAAACTATGGAAAATTGAACATATAATTTATAAATGTATATTTTCTGTTTTTTGAAGACAAAAAGGTGTAATATCTAGCAGTTATAGGCCTGGTTAACTATTTAATCATAACATTTGGCTACTAAGAGGATTACATACAGTAACCCACCAAAACACTCCGACTGCGATTATGATTATTAATCACTACAATTGTGTAAGGGTCAAGAAAGTAACTTGCATCACACCACTAGCCAGTAATAAAAATAAGAGTCTAACAGTGTGGTTGTACAGCGCCGTGAAAGTGGGGCATTAAGGTTGGTCACTGCTCAGTTCCTGCCTCCTGGGCGGCAAATCTTAGCTTAAACTTTATTGATATCATTGTAAAGCTTACAAGGCGTGCTATAACTTTTATACCAAACATTTTGTCGAATTATTACTTAATAAAAAGTTAAATGATAAAAATTAAAAAAAAATCGGTTAAACAGCGGTCTAACAACTAGTCAAAATTATCTACCAGCTTGTAACTAATTATTCCCGATATCAACCCTTTATTTCCTGAGCTACGAAAGTCAACTGGATTTAGCAAGTGGATTTAGTCAGAATCTTTATAAGAGACTTGTACTCTTCTGTAAATCATTAGACCACTGTTAAATACGATTAATGTGGGGCCGTTTATTATTTAGGGTCAAAAATGTTGTCTATTAAAGTTGTTTTGAAATTTTGTCTTCTTTCTTTCAGCTCATTAAATTTTCAAATTTTAAAAATCAAATTTTAAGTTATTTATATAATTAAGTGGAATATGAAGTGTCTTACAAGAGAACTGCTTAAGTAAATAAAGAATGTTACAGCTTTTATATATGTAAAGTTCTTCGTTTCTACATTATGATATACTATTTATTATTTTGAACGGAATCGCAGTGAAGAATACAGACTATATCTCCATTGCTGCTTCTTTTATTTTTAGCAGAATGTATTGATTTAAAACACTTTTGTAAGAATCGCCGCAAGAGAAATGGTTTTCCTGAATAAGAAAAACACAGAAAGACAATTTTAGATAATTTTGATCCTGAATCTATAATTAAAGTTAAAGCAATCTGAGATGCACGATCTTTCCGCCAATGTAAATATATCAACACCAAGCAAACGGATAATGCTGAAGATGAGGTTAAATTAATATTATTACGCGATAAGAGTGTAATTGAAATCGATGTTGGCAGTTGTTTACGCCAAGAACATACAGAATGTAATAAAAATCCTTACGAGTAATCGAATGTCCACAGGAAGGAAGGCTTTCTAGAGAATTGTTCCAATGTAAGTATTTAAGCCTTACATTAATCTCTGAGAAACAGTTCCAGGAAAGCTATCTAAGCTCTCATGCGAGTGTAATGAACCACTTCAAGAAAGAGAGACAGGTAGCTCTGGAGTTATTGTGGGCAACGTAAACAGCGTTTCTTCAGATATTTAAGTGATTTACAAAACCAATGAAAAAAGAAGAATTAAAAAGGATTACTGGCGACAAAAAAAAATTAGAATTAGAGATTAACCGAAGGTCTATTTACTATTTCACTTAAAAAAGTAACTCGAATCTACAGCTGACAACATTGTTCTCTTAATTAGTTTTAAAATTGTACTGATTAATAAAATAAATGCAGTTGTGCATCACTAATTCGGAACGCTTGGAACTGACAGTATTTCGGATTTTTGATTTTTCCGGATTTTAGAATATGAAATGATGGTGTTGCTGAAAAATATTTTTTTTTTACTTTCTTAAAAGTTATTTTTTACTTAAAAAAAACATGAACACAAATGAAACAAACAAACAAACAAAAAGAAGAATACCCGAGGTTCCCGTTTACAAAAAATCCAGAGAAATTCCTAGGCTTTATGATCCCAAACAATTAGCATCAGTTTATCTTTCTAATGTTTCAATGTATCTCTCAGCGCAAGAAGAATGAATAACATATATGAATTCCTCACATAGGCAGCAAATTATCTTGAAAAGTTTCGGGATTTCGAAATTCCCGATTAGAGATGCTCAATTGTAACGTAATTTCCAATGAAACTTATTAATCATCCTTTTACAAGTATAATTAATTGTTTTTTATTATAAATCATCAAACACATAAGTAGATATAAATGGTCCTTAGTTATTACATTCAATTAAATTGTAAGAAAAGCAAATCACTGAAGACATTTTCTTAGAAACTTTTACTCCCGTTTCTAAGATAAGGAATTTCATTATTTCTTTACTATACTGACAACTTAAGTACTAAAGTTTGGCTGGCTGATGAGTCCTAACAGGGACGAAACCGTCCGTCCCAGTCTCTTCCCGGTGACAACTCAGGGTGCGAATCCTTTATTGTAACGTTGTGCATTCGCTTGCTTACTCAATTCTTTGAATCATCGGGCACGTTAAATTTCCTTTCATTTTAATACACTACTGTTTGTGAAAATTGCAACACCATGAATGGCTGATGGTATTAGCTTGAAACTTATAGTATATGTATATCAGGTTGGGACATACAAATGATTATAATCTCAGTGAAAATGTGCATGCGGTTTCGAAACAGCGCCCTCTAAACTTTCCGGTCAACAAAACGAGATGTTGCAATCACTGAAGGGCTAACATTATCACTATGCCCGTCACCGAAGAAGATCGCATTATGAACGCTTGACGGACTTTTGAGCGAGAAAGGATTGTTTCGATGAAAGAAGTTGGATTTTTACCGCGAAATTGCCACTAGTACAGGATGAACGCCAGTACAGTGATGCGAATGTAGCGTCAATGGCCAGATGAGTTTCGGACGGCCAGGCTCCCTTTTGTCGAAAGACTCGACAAAAGGGGGAAAGCAAAGTGCCAGTAGGTAGTCCACCACGAAACTCCGACCGGTCTGTACTCTACATTAACAGAGGACTGATCACTCGCAGCCCAGTTATGCGAATGCACTTTATCACGGATGTTTATCTGTTGATATCTAAAAATTTACTTTCTTTCCAATATAAAGAGCTCTCTTTCCTGTTCGAAAAAAAAAGTAATCTTGTTTTTCAATCCAAAAGAGCATAGAGCACTGATAAATCCGTAGTGATACGCTTTGTGCTACTATAAAAATAATATTCCTGTAAGAGTTTCAGCTTTTCTCAAAATACTGTATATTCTATCTTGGTTTCTTCTTATAAATAATGCAAAAAAAAATGTTTATATATTTCTCAAAATGTTTACATTTTGTATCTTCCATTTGCTAAAAATTAAGTACGTATAATCCCATAAAATTTTAATAAATCTGTGCACGCGCAACTTTAAAACTCTTAAAAGTCGGAACATAAAAATAATTGATGAGACTTAAGTGTTTCGCTTTTAATACTTGTTTGCGGGAATTTTTGTCACTTTCCCATTCAAGTTTTTTCTCCTTGGATGCAAGTGGAGAAATTTTGAAATATCAAAGTTAGATCATCTGGTATGCGTTTCAAGAAAACTCATTTACTTCGTTCAAAAGTTATCAGATTGCAAATAAACACTAGCTTTCCCTTGAAAGTGCACTAAAACACTATTCAAGCTACTGTATAGATTTCTAAATTACAGTTCATTAGTCAATGAGAAAAGGTTTTAAAAGAGGATAATACCTGTGCTAATGTAACTCAAGTTTTTTAAAGTTCCACGTGAAGTGTAATCTAAGGAAGGAGTATGGACAATAGAAAAAGAGTCTGAGTGCTCTGGTTCTTTCTTGAAAGGTATAAAAGTAAAAGTTTTTAATAAAGTTTTGTGTAAACAATTATTTCGAATGAACAGGCGACAATTTCGTTGTCTGAAGATGAAGAATAACGAAGGGAAGGATCAAAGACTTCAAGTAAAAGAAATGAAACACCAACATCAATAAGGGATAAATGAAAATGTAGATGGAAAACAGAAATGGAAGCAGAACGGTAGTGGCATGCGTTGACGGCTGTTGTAAAATGATTATAAAAGGATATGCATATAAAAGGGTGTGAAAACATTTGAGAATGTCTGTTAAGAAAGGAATGAAGAATCTGAAAACAAGTTCTAAAATCTAAAGCCTTCATGTTCTTCCATTGAAAAAAAACCTACTGAAACATTTACAAATATTAACTGTCAAATCGATATCTTTATGAATCCTCATTGACGCACCAAACTTTAATGTTATTTACCAAATCAGTTGTTTATATTGTTTATCTTCTCGAAACTCTTTAAACATGGTGATATCTCTTAATGCATATTTGATGTAGTTATTTAAATAGTACATAATCAATATCAACAAACTAAATACAATCTTATAGATTTATTTCTATCAACAGTTGTTATTAAAAACCAATATTAGAAGATCATTTCCAAATTACAACTGAAATGGAAATATCAACAAAACACATCTTTAAGACGAACAAATGCAATATGCGAATTAAACAAAGTGTTAATAGCAATCCCATTCTAAATAACATTCTAAATTTTTTTTTCTAATTAATTATGTAAGCAAAAACCTTAAAAACGAATAAGCATGGTAGAGTTCATTGCAGTAAAATTACAAATGATGTAGAGTAATTACAAATGAATTGGCGCTCAGATGCTAAGAAGAAAGTATTACTTTCCCATCGACCTCGAATATCATCTTGTTAAGCAGCTAAAGGTTTTTCTAGTCTTCAAATTTTTCCAATAATAATTCACATCTTAATTATTCATTCTCTGACCACAGTGTGACAAGACTTATTTAAGAGTGGAACTTATTGAACTTCTAACACAATCAACAAATTTTATGTATTCGTATTAGGACTGAAACAGATATTACGTTAGGTTTAATTTTCTATTTAAGAGAATAGTTGTTTAAATACTTCACGCTCACTAAGAGAATTTGATGGAAAATGTGAGCCTTGATTTAATATTCCGATGACTCCAGAGTTGAAACAACTGTAGAATACGTTTTTCCTGTAATAGATGATTATTTTGTGCTTTTAATGTCATTCATTTTTGTATTTCGGCCTTCTTTTCAAAAACATCACCCATTTCAATTTAGCACATTTCAGCCAAAGAACGTTCTTTGTTCGGAGTTAACAGAAACTTCAATATCTCTGAAACTATCATAAGTAAAGGCTCGAGATCAAAACCATTTTATTAATCTAGAACTAACCTACATAATAACTCATTACAAATTTTTAACTGTTTAAAAAAAATCATAAACTTTAATGTTGTTAATGTCAGTCAATTCAAAATTAAAAAGATCTTCGGAAATATCTGCAACTACAATTCTGATGTTGGTCTCTGCATCGACTCACGAAAAGGCTACATGTAACACGGTTTCAAATGTCTTGATGAAACTTATGCCCATGACATTCAAAATCGCAACAAGACGGAATTGATAAATAATTGAAACTTTCTGCATTGAACTTCTATAACGTTAGACATTGATATTTAAGCCAAAAAAAATTGTTTATATTATTTCTTTACTCAGATTGGGAATGTTTTTTCAAAGTTCAAACTGAAGGTATCCCAAATTATATAATATATCCAAATTACAGGATTGTAATTTTTCGTCATAGATAAAAGGTTAAAATCAGGACGTTTCAGCCTAACCTGTAGGCTGTTCTCAACTGTGCTGCTGGCTCGGATAACATGCATTTAAATAGTTTTTTATGGCCGTATTTGATAGTTCATGGTTAATGGTAGGGGTGTTGGCTAGGGGCTTGGTCTATTATCTGAATATTGTCAAAGTTGGGGGCATGGGTTGTATTTTTGCTATGGATATATAAAGTGGATTTAAATTCATCTTTGTAATTGATTTGGTGCTGTTTCATTCTTTTATTATTTCTTTACGTTTTAAGTCTCACCTGAAGAATCTAAGGGGAGCTTTAGACGGGTGAGAATTGGATGGTTCTGTGCAGGATGCTCGCCTAGGAATTCGCTGGTCTTCGCGTGTTTAACCGGATTGCCATCAAGCTATTTTGAGTGTATTACAAGGCCAACAAAAATACATTCACCCATCTGAAAATCCCATGAAGGTCTTGTTGTTACGAGATCCCACCATGGCACATCGACAAAATCGATTGAAGCTTGGTCTCTTAATACCTGGCAATTACATCGTACCTAGTTTTATTTACGAAAATAAACATTGATTTATATAAAAATCATTTATTCAATGCATAGATGGGATTTTTCATTAATTAAAACAGTAAGTATTTCATTTTTTCATCTTTTTGTATTTCTTTATTTTCAGTTTCGATATTTCTCGTGAATGACAAACGACGATATGTTTTCAAGATTTGAAACGCTAGCCGTTCAAATTTTCAGGCCGATATTCTGTTATGTATTTGGTTAAAAATGTAGCTTTTTCTGGAAGCATTCACGAAAACATAGGGAAAAGATGAGTTCTGTTCCTGAAAATCAATTTTGTAATCAATAATTTCGTTTAAACAGATACAAATCTATAGGACTTAAAGTTCTTAAATTCGCCACCAGGAGCCCTGTTCGCCATCAAACCATCAAGGAAATACAGCATGTTCTAAAAACTGCTGGCCAACAGGAATTCCCAGCACAGAACCACCCAATTTTCATTTGCCTAATACCAGCCATAGCCTCAAAAATTTTTTTAAGCAACCAGACTTTCCTTCCAAAAAATTTCAGAGTTTATTGGACATACTATGACCTAGATCTTCAAACATTTGAAATTGATCGTAAGTATGAAGCATTGATTACATCTTAAATTGATTGATTTCGAATGAATGATTAGGGTGTCGAAATAAGGTCGATACTTATTAAAAGAAGCATTGATAACAGTTTAGTTATGTATTATAATCTCATTTATTTAATCACATTAAAACGATGATTAAGTTGTGGAAAATTATTTACCCCTGTATAATCTCTCCTTAGAAGAAGCGTTTCATGGCTATCGCCAAATATTTGAGAAAAAATACATAATTTTGAAACATATCGTTATTTTTCTATTTTGGAAATACATCTGAGAAATGAACATTTTCACTGGATGAACACCATTGCAATGTATGTGACAACAAAGAATTATAAAATAATGATTACATTAATTACAATAGTGATTTATATTAATTAGCTTGCGATAGCTTATACATTTATCAAATATTTAACTACAGTATAGTCTTTTCTTTTATTTGAAATTCAAATATTATTTTAAGATTACATATGTAGATTATTCTGTTAATTTTTCCCTTAGAAAAAAATATTTCAAATTTCTATGAAACTAGTTAGAAAATGTTACGTTATTTTTCTATTTTGAAATACATCTGAGAAAAGAACGTTTTCACTGGATGAACGCCATTGCAATATCTGTAGACCATAAGACATCACAAAATAATGACCACTGATATATAGTCAAATTCCTGCGTTGAAAGAAGCAAGAGAAAAAAAACTCGTTGCAAAACGAAAGAGCTCTTTTGGATGTTCTTCAGTTCAACAATATTTATCGATTTGCTAACTTAAACGATGGATTTCAACCCCTTCACCTACAATCACAGAAAGAAGGTCACTCAACTTCTGGTGATCGCACTGTGAAATCGTTAGGAAAGGCCCCCTAACGAGAATATTGGCACTAAGTCACTAAAGGGCAAGTGGAAGGTAATGTTTCTAAGCTTTGCGGGAAAAAATTGCTCAATGGCATTCGTTTTTAATTGGATAGTTTACCTTGATGGCTACAGGTCTTCGATAAATATAAAATGGTTGAGAGGATTTACGGAACAAAGAAAGATTGGATTCGCTGGATCAAATTCCTCTGAAATGGAATACGTACTGCGAGGATAAATCTTTTATTACTTTGCTACATAAGAGATCTATTAACTAATCGAGTATTTCACAACACTCTTCTAATTAAAATTCAAAAATCCATATTTTTATCTTCTACGACAAACCTAGAAAGATCTGCTCTGAAAACAAGCGAGATTCACTCATTACGATCTACAATTCTGCAATTAGGTACGATAGTTCACGATCTTTTGATAATTTTCTCTTCTTCATTTTCTCTTCTTCATTTTCCTTTGACAGTTGTAATTCTTTCACTAGAATGGAGCTGTTTTTTTCCTTTTCAAACATTCGCAATCAGCTAATTCAGCCCTCATACATTGCAAGATTCCAGTCGTCATTTCTTGATTTTTACCATTTCAATCAATTCCACAGGAAGAAGCAGCTCAATTACAGTTTGATACTACAGTTAATCAAACGATAATTAAGCTTCTAATTTATTAACGTGTTATTAAGATATTTATTAACGTGTCTTCAGAGTAGCTTTTAAAAAGTAATATTTTATTTTTAGTTGATTTTAAAATTCATACAGTTTAATATGAATTTTAAAATCAATTTTAAGGACTAAAACGTTTATTGCACTTTTATTTTTACAATACATTAATGGTTAAGTAAATCTATTAACCTAAAGAATAATGTTTTTTTATTTTTTTTTCGATTATCAATACAATGGTTCAGTAAAATTTATGAGCTTAAACGTAAAAATTATCAAATATTTCTTAATAATCCAAAACATTTTTTATTGTATGCCTGATTACGTAATGAAGCAATTTTATTGGGAATGAAATATTATTGTTGTAAGCTTGCTCGTCTCGACCCCTAATCTTTCTTTTTGATGTACAAACAGATTGGACAGCGTTCACAATTCAAAAGAAAAAAAGTTATAAAAAAAGTAATTTGAACGTATGATGATTTTTTTCATCATTTGTGTTTCATAAATATTAACTTTATATGCATTTCTTTTTTCGATAAATAACATTCACTTTTTCTTTTTGCTAGTATTCACTTTTAAATTCATTTTTACATACTATACGAAAAATTATTAAACACAACTATTGACATTCAACATTTAAAATGATGAGGTGACATTAATTATTAAACAATTAATGATAATGCAGTACATGAAGATGTGTATTCTAAAAGTGCCAGTTATAAATATAAGATGAGGAATCAAAAAGATCAAAGGGAGACTTACTACAGTGATAAATCAAGCAGATGAAGCTTGTCCAAGATCTTATTTTTCACGAAAAAACACAGAAAACTCGCAACAAAGCTTAAGTATAAAATCACCGATGGAGAAAAGTATTGGATTCCAAAATAGAAATCTCAGGTGTTATACAAGAAGTGTAACATATGTAGAAAGTCAATTAACCTCAATTCAAAGTATTTCATCTGGAATTGGAAGAAGGGAATCGTTTTAAGTTGTTTTAGGACTGAAATGAATGAACATTAAATTACTGTTGACTTATATTCTAGATAAATACGAGTTTAGAATACCTACATATATATAATAAAAGCTAACACTGATGATTTTTATTTTCGAGAAGCACTCAAATAAATAGCATTAACATATATGAGCCGTTTATTTTGAAAGTGACCGAAATCCATTTTTCAATTTTTTTTGTTAACTGTAGTAACTTGTGAAAATTCCACGTTAGCAGTCATAGACCACATTTTGCGATTGAGTATATTATGTTGAATATGTTAGTTATATTATACTCAATCGCAAAATGTGATCTATGACTGTAACGTGGAATTTGCACACTGAATCGTTTATTCTCCTTGCGCTGAAGGATACATTGGTCACCTAGAAACATTAGAAAGATGAACTGATGATAATTATTTGGGATCACAAGGCTGAGGAATTTCTGTGGGTTTTTATCAACGGTATTCCTGTTTATCATTAGCCTTTTATTCCTTGTCATCCTACACAGACCATTAAGCAGCACTGATCAGTAATTGCGTGATTACGTTTCTCTCTAATTGATTTCTGGTTCTAACTTGTAAAAATCGATTTTTAATACAATGACCAAAAGAAGATATTAAGCCATTTGGCTTAATGGCTTAACTTTACTTTTAGAACAGCAGGTTGTCAATGAAGCCAAAACAAATGTGGGTTGGAGGGTTTTTTCAGACAACACCAAGATTCGATGGAGTGCTGAATTCATCCCGCAATACTTTTCGTCAATGACAATAGTATAAACAAATTCCAAATAATAATATCCTTGATAATAAGACTCAAGTCTTACCAATCTAAACATTGATACCAGAGATATCGAAATGTAAAGGAACACCATTTTTTTTTAATAAAAGTTATTCATTTTATTGGAAAGCTAGGAACCCAAACAGAATAACAGAATTTGTTATGAGCTACGTATGGCTGGGTTCTTGACGCACAGAAGAGTGATCGTGATGATGCCGTTCAAGAGATGTTTCAAGCCCAAAACAATATGATTGAGGTAAATAATGGGATCTCTTCAACAGCGCCGCCAGAGCTCCTTATCATAGTTGCCCCCTCCATAGTAACTTTACTGAAAAGTCTTCCCAATTCATATTACACGACAATCTCTTAATATTCAAGATGAACTGTTGAACATTGTTCATATAGCAAGGAATAGTAGAGATAGAAATACAGAATTTTACAAAGCTATTTCTGAAAAAACATTTCATGCAATGCAACTTTCCCTATATTCATTTGATCTAATAAAAAATATCTGTAGATATTTTCTTACATCAAACGTGTCTCATAAATCTTCTACATTTTTTTACTCCAAAAAAAAAAACCATTAAGACAAATTGGAATGTGCTTTTATCATTTAATGTACAATAGTAAAATGACATTTAAAAAGGAGAGATACAATTATACAATTAAAAAGCCAAAAAAATAGACCAAATGTTAAAAATTTAAAACCAACATTTTTTTTGATAAAGATTCACTGAAATTAAATACTGTTAATTCTTTCATAATTGTCTTCAGCCATGTCTCCCTTAATTCTAATAGAGAATCCTTATAAACGTTGATGTACCCGACAATATTGCAATATTTTACACCATATTAAATATAGTAACTGTCTTAATCAAAGACAGAAAGAAAAGAAAGGACACAAACGATCAAAGTACTGAAAAAAAAAATCATGAAAATCTTCGAAAAGTAGAGTTTGTAAATCCAATAGTATCTCTTTCCATATTCATGGAGTATGTTTATTTTCCATTCCATTTCTAAATCCGTTTTTATTTTGAAATCCTCCCACATATAATAGTAGTCTTATTGCTCATCCCTTTTTTTGATTTTTTTTTTACTTTTATAAACTCAAGGACAGAGTTATCAAATTTATTCTTAAGGACCGAGTTGTCAAGTCTGATGATGTTTGAGTCGGAATTTTTTTAGCTTTTAACTTAACAATTTAGCCTTAGTTTATCCTACTTAACAATTTAGTGTTACTTTACCCTACTTAACAATTTAGCCTTAGTTTACTCTCCTTAATTGTGCAGTTATATCTATTATCTTTATACAAATAAAGCTACTTACAAATTGATTTCAGGATAAATCTCCTGTAATACTTGATACGTTTGAAGGGGCATCCAACATATTGCAAATAAAGTCAGTACTAAAAACAGCATCTTCAGAACCTATTAAAAAAGAAAAAAAATAATAAATCCAGTTATTTATTAAGAAAAAAAAATCTACTTACATTATTTCCCACAGGAACCATTAAAGACTAGGCCTCAACGATGAATGTTTCTATAATAGATTTCATTGTCATAGTTTACTGAATTGAAGCCATAACATTATTTATTTAATACAATTGATGTTGAAATATTTGATTAAGTAATAAGGAAAAAGCATATTCAAAAATATGGAAATTTTAATTTTTTGATGTAGATTGTAAATGAATTAACAATAAAAATGAATAACTATTAAAAAGTAATAGTTCAAAAATCTATATCTGATCATTCTTTTACTTTTTACTTACCAAAATAAAGATATACACACTTATCGTAAGAGAGCATAAAACATTGTTAATAAAACTAAGAACTTTCTCAGTCAAATTTAGGATGCTCAAAGTGTGTTTATAGATGGAGCCATCCGTCTCCGAAGTCGTCAGTAATTTCTGCTCATAGATACACCAACTATGAGCCCTTTCACAGTCGGCCCATTTTCAACTTAATCTTTTATAATTTTATTATGTATAACCTTTTTAAATTGTGATGTGTGGTGACCTCAATTTTTGTCTTAAATTAATTAAGATACACACGTTAGAAATCTACATAATAATTTAAATATTAACATTAATAAAAAATAAATATTATCAGAGGAATTTATTCAAATTCCTCTGATTAAATATTGCAGAAAACATACTGAAATTGTTTACAATCATACTAGTTTAGCATTATTAAACGTTCTAATCTAAATTAAAAAGTTTAGAATTATAAATCTTATATTGGCTGTATTTGAATTAAAGCCAGATTACTCGGTGTTATCAAGTAACTAATTGAGGATTACTATCGTCTTTCACTGCTAATACGCTTCCTACGATGTTATCCTACCGAATTAACGCTGCCACTGTTTCTCTTTAATAATTTCAAAGCCGTCAATTCACTCTAATATCCGAATCTCCAGAGAAAACAACGAAGCATCAATAAGCATTGACGGTTAGTGATTGGAGTCTACATTTTAGAAGCGACTTTTGAGCATGCGCTGATTTGAAGAACATTGCAAACTTAGCTGGAAATAAAATAACAATAGTTCTGTTTTCTTTGAAAACTAATTTTTTGTTTTCTCCTGTTTCTGTAGTGAATTCTCTTCACAAAGCTTATATTTCCTTTCATACGAATTCCAAGAACGAAGACTGAGCCAAGTAATCATTTGACTGATTGACCAAATCGCTAGTCCAATCAGGCTCTGCTTCCTATTTGATTCTGAAGGAAAGAATTGCAGTTCCTATTTCAGACTATTATTTTCATTTTAGAAAAATTTTGATGCGTTTTTGTTTTTTAGAAACAAAACTATTAAATTTATCAGTGAACACTGATATAGATAAGTTTTTGTAAAAATAAATCTTGAAAACTATTATAAAAAAGGAAATTACTTTGGAAATTGTTCTGACTCGAAAAGAAAACCAAAATTCCATTTGAAATCTCAAATAAATGGGACCCCTAAGGACTTCTCATTAACTCTCCTTAAGCATCTTCTGTACATTCTCTGCCTTTGTCAATTTATTACTTCTGCAGAAAAGCAATATGTTGACATTTGACGCTGTTATATCTCTGATTGTCAATTCCAGAAATCTTCTTTGTTATATTCTTCTTTTGTTCTTTCTATTCTTCTATTCTTTGAATTCTCTTTATTGTATTTTTTGTTGCTTTCCCAGTACAATGTTTCTCCAATGCAAGTTTAAAAGAAAACACATTTTGACCAAAAGCCAGATTCATAAAATTTATAGAGAAGACTTTAGAAGTACAGTCTTTATAGATGCAGTCGAAATTTAACAACAACTTAAACTTCTAATGCTAAGTTTACTCTGTGTTGTTTCTAATTCTAAAATTCTACTTTCAGAATCTGGCATCAGTGGAAAACCTCTCAAGATTTGGAGTCTTATCTTATCTCTACTTTAAATCTACTTCAAAGTCTTATTTCTATTTTTTAACTTTAGATTAAGATTTAATTAAGATTTGGAGTTAATAAAACTGATGTATTCTTAATGTTCTACAGTTAAAAAGCAGAGATAAGGCTTTTATAAATTAATGCATATTAATTCATGACGTATTTAAGAAAAAATATTTTTATTGTTAATCTTTTATGCTACATTAAACAATTGCAGTAGGATGCCGATTGGTCATCAAAGAAAATTCGCCCACTATGCCACGCTGTTGTTATGTTCAGAAAAATTCTGACTTATTTTTCTTAATAAAAGAAAAATTCAAAGAAGAATCACTAAAATAAGAAAAAAAAACACACACTGAAATAACAGCTGGTTCATACCAAATTGTATGGGATTCTGACTCTGCTGTAATGGATTGTTCCCGGGAAAGAAAGTTCCAATGGATAATTCCAGCCGTGGACACCAAACAGTCAAAAGAATTTTTCGTGAAAGGCGAGGTGGTTTAGGAGTTGCTGCCGATAGCTCGTTCTTATCTAGCCAAGGTGCGCTTCCTAATGTCGTCCATTATCCACTTTTCGTAGCAGGATACAATTCTGTCAAAGAAAGGCTCTTTTTCTTCGCGAAGATGGAGTGAAGAACAAATTGTATAACGCGTCGCCTTGTTTCCTTCTGTGAGTTCATGGGATACCCCTTTGTCGATCTTCCGCACTTTGCCAAGTTCTTCCAGGCGGCATAAAATTGTTGTGTGAGATACCCCTAGTTTCTCAGCCATTTTCCCTGAACTATGGGTCAGTCTCAATCAGTTCTTTCACCTCCTCGGCTGAGACCACTATTTCACGGCGTCCTCTAGGAGCATTCTATAGGTTGTAATCTCCATCACGGAAATTTTGGACCCAACGTTGCCCTGTCCTTTCACTTACATGGTCTTCACCGAAAACGCTACCTTTCGCTTCAGCTGCTGATAAGCCTCGTAAGAACTCTTAAACCATCAGCTGACGATAGCAACGTCTCCTTATTTTGATTCAACTCACAAAACAGAATACAGAAAAAAAAACTTGTGACCAGACGATACCAAAATCAGTAGAGATGATCCTTTAACCGACATAAATGAACACCTAAAGCATAATTTAATTACTTTCTTAGAAGTGGTGATATTTGCAAATCAACCAAACCGATATTTAGGCAACCTGATATAAAGAAAAATTCAAGATTCGTAAGGTGACCAACAGTGTCACTTAACTCCCTCTACTATCAGAGAAAGTGCTGGATCCATTTTACAGCAAAGAAATTCTTTTCCTGTATAGATCAGACATAAATCAAGTTTGGGTGCCCCAAGACAAAGCTTCCAGCCACACCGCTAAGTCGATCTTGGATTCCTTAAAAATTCTTGAACAAGAAACATGTAATTCCTTTTTCTGATCTCTCCGTCAAATTCCCCGACGAATAGCCGATGGATTTTAGCGCGCTTGGGTTATTAAAACGGGCGCTTGGAAGTAGACGATTACGTTCTTTGTAGAAAGTCTGTAGAGAGGAAGGGGAGTCGATTCATACGAATTCTCTGAGATGGAGTCTTTTCGAATGGAAATTGCGATGCAATAGTTCGAAATATCTGCTATCAGACAGAACATGATCGATATGGCATCGAGGATTTTCGGAATGTTGTGAAGGTTAGAAATCATTAACTTGTAATGTAATCAATCCTGTATATTAAAAGCTGCTTTGGAAACATCGTTAAGTAAAAGAAAGTAAAGTGCAAAATTCTTATACTTTATTTAGAGAAAAAAATACTACCCCAAACAATTTTAAAAAGAATTGGTGAAAACAGAAACTCGTTCTCACTGAACTCCTTGAACTGAGGAAATCAAGCACTAAGTAATGTCTTACTCCATCTTTTTTTTTTTTATATCCATTCCTCATTATCGTATCTCAAACGTCGAAAGTCCTTTATAAAGTTCTCAAAATTTCATATCTAATTTTGAATAAAAATCTGTCCAATAGATGTTTTACTACAATATAACATTGTAATTCAGGTCAAAGATTAATTATCTGTTATTTTTACAGCAATGGATTTTTTAATGCTTTGTTGCAGCTACGATTCTGAATTGAAGGCAATTTTCGAATATTCACTGACAAACAATCGCAAAACAGATACAGGCTAATTAATTTAAAGTTAAAACTTTGTTTTGGATAAAAAATAAAAAAAATATTCATGGCTACAACCAACTGTAAAACAATATTTTGCTATTTTATTAATCACGTCATTGTAAAATTTAACGCTAATCAAGTTTTAACGCTGATAAAGTTTATCAAAAAACAAAATAAAAAACAAAGAGTAAAACATTAATCATTTGTCATGGGATTAATGAGAAACATTTCATGGGATTGTATTTAAAATATATCTATTTCTCTTAGGAATGCATATCTTTTAATAATAAAACTTTCAAATAAAAGAAGTGGATTCACAATCCGTCACTTTTGGTAAGAATATTGATCAATTTATCCGCTACTACTCTGTGTCTAAATCCTGAGTTCTCAATAAAATTTGAGAAAAATAAAATCGTTAGAGAAAAAATGACAGTTTTTCTGTATTTAAAAAAAAAAAAAATCAAATTTCGTAATGACATTTAAATACATTTTAATGTTATCACAATAAATTAATAATGATAGTCTGAACAATATCGTAAGTAAATTACAATGTTCGGGATTTTTAGCGTTCCGGTAGAAAGGAGCTATTCCAGTGTCTGTCTGTGTGTGCAGCGTCCTCCACAACCAACCGGGAGTTGGACCTCATGCTCTGGAAACTTGAAAAAAATCCGACTTTCGGTCCACGTCGCTTTGGTTTTAATGACCGTTGACAGTCAAAGAAAGAAATTAACGCTAATTGAACAAAATTGGGATCTATCTGTACTGAATCGATACGCTGAGATGAATATGATACGCTCGACCCAATATGGCCATTTTCGGTACTAAATGCGATGATCGCTTGGAATTATACTTCACCTTCGAATTACAGCGACCTGAATAAATGAGTTTTGTGCGACAACGAACAGTAGTGACACATTTAACAATGAAACCTTTTGATAGATTGCACATTGTACGAGGTCACTTCCTTTTATCACAAAATTGCGAATTATAAAATAACTTATAAATTCTCAATTTTCTTACGTGATTATTTATTGTATTTTCTTATTTATTGTTAAAAAATAATAGAATAAGTATCTATTTATTTTCTTGCACCGACCAGTTTTCTTTCTAAAAACTCGAATTACTTTTTTAGTTTATTTTTTAGTTCAGCCATCTGTGATGAGAATGAACATATTAACTTATGAGCGTAATGCACGTTGGTCGATCAGAGAAAAAGTTTATTAAGCTTATGTACGAAAAGCAAACCTTTATTGGAAGAAAACAAAATGCTGTCCTGAAACTGTACAGATATACTATTTTTCTACAAAGTCACCTTGACGATTGAGGCATTTCTCACATTATTTGATCACTTTACCAATCCCAGCCGCATAAAAGCCAGGGCCCTGATGATATAGTACTTTTCTGCATAACGCTGGACTTATTCAGTGATGGGAAGCGTCGGCCTATTGATTACTCAATTGAAAGTGGACACCTGTGGTATGAAACAGACGTTTTATTTACAGCGTGTCTAATAGCGCATACTGTGGCGTTTTGCCCTAAGCACAGCACCCACACGCCGTGGCATGCTCTCCACCAGTTTCAACTGGTATTTTTACCCACTCCTCCTTCAAAGCCTGAGTTGGATGCGTATTTGTAGTCGCATCGGACGCGACGAATCTGGTATTCCAATTCATCTCACAGATGTTCAACAGGGTTGAGGTCCGGACTCTGGGTGGGCCACTGAAGTTCCTGAACATTATTCTCCGAAAACCAAGCGTTGACAATACAGGCCTTAGGGCACGGCGCATTGTCGTGCTGGAACACAAATGGCCCTTCACCGAACTGCGACCACAACATAGGAAGCATGGAATTGTCTAGAACGTCCAGATACTGTGAGGATTCCATGTTTCCCTCGAGCACAAACAACGGACCACGTCCAAACATGGAGAAACACGACTGCACCACCACCGCCAAACTTAACTGTTGGGATGACACACTCAGGTGTCCACTTTCAATTGAGCAGTCAGTGTAGATGCTCTTTTAAGATAGGGAACAGATGTTAATCACTGGTAGCCAAATCAGGGCTATTAGACGGATATCCCAAAATTTCCTAGTGGAAACCGTGCAGCAAGTTTTGTGTGTTTGGTGCAACGCGTGGTCTGACATTGTCATCATTTCCTCACACCATTTCCATTCACCTTGATAATCTTTCGATGAATCTCAGATGTTGGTATTCTCTGTGTCCAAAGAAAGAGAATAACTACACGGACTTCAATAGGAGACCAGTTATTCAAGACGAATTGCCAATTTGAAATTTGCCAATTTGACAGCGCGCAGCTCCGATCAAGGTGACTGAACACACAGAAAGAACACATTGCACTGAGTAGTACATCCCTCTAACGGATATTTCAGGAATCTTCAAATTATGGCAAACTCATAAATTTAATTTCTAGAGGTTTATTTGCGATTATCATCGTAGCTTCATACTTTATTACTACAGTACCTGGGTTCGAATCCCGGTCGTGGCATGGTTGTTTCTTTCGTCTTCTTCTGTGTGTTGTGTCCGCCGGGGACCCGAAATCTGCTCTGTAGGTAGTGATCCCCATTTGTCTTCTATATGTTACAGGCTATAGTACTAAACATATAAAATACAGAAATCAAAATATCGCAGAGTCATTACATACCCTCTACGCGTTTCTGAACTAGTAACGAATCTTCCTCGCATACATATTGATGGATAACAGATGACCACGTTTTCGAATTTCATATTTTGTGTTCTTGTGGCGAATTCTGCACTTTAAGGAAACAAAAATTTCCATTAAAAAAAACAAACATTAGAAGTGAAAATAATAACTCAGTGACTGCAAATTTCTAGTAATGTCCAATAACGTAATCTATTTTATAATCCATTTTAAACGGCTGCTTTCAACTGATAAAAGTTAACTTAATTCCGATGATTTACTGATTTTCAAATTTAATTAAATTCAGGAAATGAAAATTTTCAGGAACTTTTTCTAAAATCAACGATGTTGTAATATTCAAATACTTTGACTTGGCTAAATTTTAAAAAAATAAAAGAAACCTTAGAGAAATGCAATCTTTTAACGGAAGTAGGCAAATTCTGGGATGATAAGTTTAATAGAAAGTTATTAGGAAGATTTATAGGGAACATTCCTATACACAAGTCTTAATAATTGCTTATTGTTAATTTTACTATTTTTAAAAAAAAATGAATAATAAGGAAAGAAGAAATGATACCAAAAAAATATTGTGAACAAATTCCATAAACAGTCTCATAAATCCATAACTTCAAAACCCGTATACGATATTTCAAACATGTTCTCGAATATTCTTCATCAGGTAAAATAAAATAAAAAGGGGAAAGCTATTTTAGTTCTTCCTCCTTTACATAATGAAAAGATCAATTCTATTAAACAAAATAAGCATATAATATAAATAACATGACTTATTTAGATACATTAATTTTTCGGTTTCATCTATATAGAGTTTATTCATTAACGTGTTTATATTGTTTTAACATACCTGAACGAAATCGATCAAACAAATTTGTAGAACTCAGGAATCGAAGGCAAGATTATATTAGAAGGATCTGATAGTCCCTTTTTATTTTATTTTAACCTGATGAAGAATATTCGAGAAGATGTTCGAAATATCGTATATGGGTTTTGAAGTTATGAATTTTTGAGACTGTTTATGGAATTTATATCGATAATTAAGTATTTTTTGAATATTGTGAACAAATATTTTTAATGGATTTTGTTCCTTACTATAACTTTCTTTAAATATGCTTCTTTCAATTTCCTCCAATTCAATTCCTCATATCTGAACAATTCTATCAGTTCTGACATCAGTTCCCCTCTTTATCATCATTCATCTCTTTTCAAAAGTTCAATTGCTTCTTAGTTATTCCTTCAGCTGAATCTTCAGATTTTGTTTTATCGATTTTCTAGGAACACTTCTTAATCTTCTTCTTAATCATGTTCCTGAAATTTTATACTTTCCTACTTTCTTCAAAAGTTAATGAATTCTTCGCATTTGACACCTAATAAATTTTAAAAAGAAGCAAGTTTCTCAAATCAGATAAAGTATGTTAATAATGAATTTTTTCGATAATTGATTTCATCGCTTGCTAAGCCTAAACAAGTCGTGGACCTGTTTAGGTTGGTTCGCTTTCGTTGTTTCAAACACTTGAAAGATCCGTTCTTTCTAGTTTTAATATCAGTCAGGGAAAAGTTAAATGTTAACTGAAAAACTGTTTATTCTAATGGAAACTTTAATTATAACTTTTCACATATTAAAAAGAAAACAAGAGGTAGGGAAAGGTGTTGTACCTTTGACCACCCTTGCTAGTTTTGCCATCTATCAGCATACTTTAAAAGCTTTTCTGTTTAATGTGTAATATTCCCAATATTTGCGCCTTTAAACCTACAGTAGCAGTTAGATCTTTGACTGGCAAGGAGTGAAAAATATTTTTCCAATTCCATCACCGAAAAGTAAGTATTTTGCGAGTGCATGTTTCTTTAATAACATTGTTTATTTTCTTTTGATTGTTATTTTAACAATAATGAGTAATACATATATGCCTGTAGATTAATTATTAGGACTTTTAAGATGACTGGATTAACCTAAAAATTGTAGCATGGCGTGAAACGTAAGTTTGACTGATGTTGTCCCTTTGACCACTGCAGGGTGTTGTTCCTCTGACCAGGTCAAAGGTACAACATTACTTAATAGTAAGTAAATGTTTTTACTTACAATCATTTTAGCATTATGTAAGATGGAAATTTAAATATTTTTTGCTAAATTTTTATTTTTTTACCAAATCTTATCCAAAGAAAGTAAACAATCGATTGTTTGTCCATGACTTTGAGTCTGATGTTGAATATTCATCAGGGGAAAGTGTTTTCGATATTTCAGATGAATGCCATGAGTTGGAGAAGGAATTAAACTTTGAAAAAGAAGATTTAGTTGAAGAAAGTTATGTCCTTGTCAAGCTGACAAAAAAAAACAAACAAAAACAAAAAGAACCAAGAAATACTTTGTGGCTCAAATAAAGGAAACAGCATGTGATTATTTTAAAGTTAAATATTTGAAAAAACTACCGAAGATGACGAAATTCATCCAAGAAAATAACCAGCTCTAAGATATAGAACTACAAGATATTGTGGCCAGGCTACCAAATCCAACCACAGCTGGCTGCACAGCTCGATTACAACAATGTCTATTTTTTGGAGATAGACATTGATTTTTCATTGTCTAATGTAGAGTAAACGGGCAGGAGTAGGCTACTTAAGCCATTAGAATTTATTTCATGTTTTATTATTCTACTTTGAATTGCATATATTTGCCAAATGTATATATTTCTGAATAGAAATGCTAATTAAATAACTTGTATCTAACTGTCAGTTTCTACTACCACCTGGTCAAAGGTACAATGCCCTCCGGTCAAAGGTACAACATGTAGTTGTACCTTTGACCACAAGGTATAGTTTTTTTGTAAAATAAAAATAAAATACTTATACTCAAAATATAACATATAAAACACATGCAATTGATGGCAAGATGCGTGAAGATCACATGTATCTATTCAGGTAAGGATTTACTTGAGTACAAAAAATTAGAAAATTCATTTAGTGAAAACTGGTCAAATGTACAACACCTTCCCCTAAGGATTAGGCCCAAGAATGGCGTCGTAAAAACGGAATTTTTTTTAATTTTGGAGGGTAAAATGTTAGATTGTGTTTAGAACTTTCAAGAAGAAATTCGTATTGATTTGATTAATGTTGGAATTAAAAAAAAGATGAGTCCTAAGAGCAGAAAATTGAACATCGCGATAAACTGGGAAAACAAGTCTTACTTGTCAATGGAGAAGTCACTGGATGACATCTGGGCAAAGAACCTGTCAATAGCAGAATCCGTAATAGTACGTCGAAGAGTAAAACAACGAAGTTATGACAAGTTTGTTGCACTGATATAATGTGGAGGAAGACACAATCTTCATTGCCTAATAGTAATAGTGATTGGACAAAAGCATTGGTATCTTAATCTCAGTTGCGATTCATCATTTCACTGCTAAAGTTTTATGGAGATCCTTTGTTTCTAGGATGAACAACCTCGTTCGTTCTGTCCTAAGGGCTTCAGTAGCCAAACCGACTATGTTGATAAATAGTGCATCAGTGATTCTTTAAGGTCTATCAGATCCTTCTAATACAATCTTTCCTTCGATTCATGAGTTCTACGAATTTGTTTGATCGATTTCGTGCAGGTATATTCAAACAATATAAACACGTTAATTAATAAACTCCATATAGATGAAACCGAAAAATTAATGTACTCTAAATAAGTCATGTTATTGCTTTGGTTGAAAAGCACCATGTGACTTATATGGTAGGGTTTTTTTTTTCAAATAATAAACAGTTATTTTGGAAAGCTAAAAGCTTACCAATATATTTAGATGATCAATTATAAACTATCTATTTGAGCGAGTTTGGTCTAGCTACACTTGGCATGCAAATTATAATTTTATTGTTTTCAAAAACTAGTAATTAATTAACTAGTAATTAGTAACTAGTAATTCATTTGCCATTTGTTCAAAAGGAAAGTTGCTTATAACAGAAAACGAATTTCCGAAAGAACTTAAGTCCTACTTTCTTGGAATGTTGTTTCTTTTTCTGTTCTTTTTTCTAAAACCGTGAAAATATTATAAAGTATTTGTAAATTATATCGCCCGATGCCAAATAATCTATCTGAAAATTTTTCATTTGTTGAAAATTGCTAAATTCCGGAAAATCTATTTTACATCATATAAATGAAATTAATTTTAATCAAATTAAATTTTAATCAAGACAAGCAAACGAGTATGAAGGGTATCACAACTGCAATGTGCTATTTGCATTAATGCTAGAAATTCGTTGATTTTTGGTCAATGAGATGAATCGGTGTGTTTTAAAACTTTTTTCCTTGGAATTCTATCCCCTAATGAAGAAATTTCTCTGAAAGGGTCGATATCGTTATCTGTAGATATGAACCCTAACTTTCAAAAGATCTATTCAGTGTGGTGCTAACGTTGTTAGAGAAAAGCATTTTTGAGAGGCGGGAAAGACATACTGATTGTGTGAGCTTCACCTTTCCTTACAAAAATATTGTGACAAGAAAAATTGATGAAAACTCCGTTTCTCTAAGTGCTCAATTCAACCTAACTTTCTCGAAGGAGTCTATAGATTGCAACAGAATGAAATAAAATCTTCTGCGATACTAAACAGACTGAATAGCATTTCTTTGGATCAACCTTATCGGCGCCAGGAAACGAAAAAGCCTCTTAATTATCTCGGTTTCTCCATAATCCAGCAAAGCTCCAATTTTCTCCATTCAAACGGAAGAAATAAAGAAGCTCTAGAAACTCGACTTAATTTTTTTTTTTTAGAGTCAGATCTCAGCTTCAATTTTAGTTTAATTGTTGTACTGTTGCTGCATCTAGACCTCCACCCAATTTTTAAATCTGTTTGTAAACTTTATAAATTGTGAAACATACAATCAATTCTGGTATCTTAGATTGATTATTTAATTAAATGAAAGAAAAATATATGAAATAGTGAATATTAGAGAAATATTGTTAAGAAATGTAAAAAAAAATTTGGAAAGACTAGTAAATTAGTGGTTTTCTATAATTCTAGATTTCGTCCTATATTATATCATACGAACGTGTGTTTGGCAAATAAACTATAGTCTTTGAATTTTACTGGGATTCAGCAATGTGGTATTTTCTTTCATGGTGTTTTTTTTAACCAATTTATAAATATTTAAAGTTCCTCCTCTATGATCCAGGAAGTGTGGCTATGTCTTGAACTGGTTTTCTCTGGAGATTATTAAAATCATCCGATTTTTTAAAAGCATATATTTCATTACGGTAACAGAAGCCTACGGCATTTTAAAATACTTTCCAAAGGAAAATACATATTGCATTCTACCCTATCTGAGCAGATGGCCCCCGGGATCTTGTGATAAACGCCGATCAGGGGTCATAGATCATGAATATATATGCCATTCAAATTCTTCCCACGATATATATATTTTATTTCTACTTTTTGACGATTTTTCTTATTTCAAAACGTAATAGTCACGTTGTTTTTAGAGCTTTCGGCACAAACGTTTCAGAGATGTTAGGGCTTTGGTTGAACTATAAATAAGTATAAAAACATTCGAAATCTGTTCACAGGTTTTTAGGGCACGGGCTTTTGAAGTAGGGCGTGACCTCAATGTTGTGACGTGGATAACTGCCGTAAATTTTGAGCTTCTGAGCTAAAACTGTTGTGGGTGCTAGATACCCTTAAGGACTCGACTGTTATTGTATTTCAGCCATATCTGACCCACCGTTCTAAATTGGCGGCCGATAGAAATTTCAACTTTTTAACGTTTTCCCTATCTTCAAACTCCTATCCTGTAAACCAGCGGTTCCCAACCTTTTTCAGCTGGCGACCCACCTTTCCTTATCGGAATACCTCCACATATATAGGAATAGAAGAATATAGAATAAAACCATATTTGTTTCGTATCCCTTCCTTATATATGATCGATTTTCCATTTTTTTTCTGATCTTTTCTGATGGTTTCTGATAGTTTTAGGATCAAGTCGCGACCCACCTGTAACCCTTCCGCGACCCACTAGTGGGTCGCGACCCACCGGTTGGGAACCGCTGCTGTAAACTATTTAAAGCAGATTCAACTCTGTAGGTAACGAAATTGCATAGCTTAAAACAGATTTTCAATAATAATTGAGTGATTAAATTCAGCCATCAATTGTTCCATTTCTGGTCTCAAACTGACTCATTAACTAGTTTTCAGTAATTCACTATTTATAATATACAAAATTTTAACATACCATGATACTTAAAAATTAAATTTCTTGAGCGAAAATGCAGCCATAAGCGGTGAATGCAGTCAACTTTAACATCCCACGTTGATTGCTTGTGAATGCTGTGATAAATACGTATTAAGGCTTGTTCGCACTATAGCGTTTTGCTGCGTCAAACGTTAAGTTTATGTAAGATAATTGCTTTTACGTCTCAGTTTAAGGCCAAACGCTTATGTTGAAATGAGCGAACATAAGCGTCTCCTCAGACGTAAGACCAGCCAATCAGATCTTGTGTGTGAGCAACATCCAATCACAGAGCACTGACGTATTCCTACAACTTTTGAAGATCGAAAGCAAGTTTTCTGACGCCATTTTGTTCACCGCTTCGTTGGGATCGAAGGTTATTACGAATTAAATATCACATTGAGGAGATTAATTTTCGAAAATAAACAATATTTTTACTGAAATAAATTAATGCTATGCGTCAGAATGTGCAGATCTCACCTTTGTAAAGAGATGTAGCATGTAAATCAACATCAAAGGTAGCGTTAGCCAATCGGAGTGTGTGTGTTAAGCAACAGCCAATCCGAGAGCATTGATACAAATTTTGCCGGGAAAACGGAATATTGGCAATTGTGATCGCCATCCATTTAACCGTCGTTCGTCTCCAGTAGTTTTTTTTGACAAAATTTGTTTTTAATATCTGTACATCGTTTTTTTGTTTCATATACTTCTTTATGAAAGAAATAATCGCTTGTAAATATTCATAAATGTAGGTTTTTAAACAAAATATACATTACAATTTCGAATGTTGCATGAATTTATTAAAAGATGAAGGTTAGTATGTCATAACAGAATTGTGATCAGCCACTGCATAATACTGAAGTACTCCAATCCCTAAGAAAAGTATGATAAATTTTCATAAATAATATCAGTAGCCTAAGTGAACAAGTGACTAAAATCATAAATTAAAATAAGGCTAGGAAAATTTTACTGTTCCAATGATAAAGCACAACATGAATATGTGGTTTCAGTATCCCTCCTGAATGAATTTACTGCTTCACTAAATATAATATATTTGTTTCTAATTTTTCTTAAATTCCCATAAACATTTGCTAATGTTTTCTTTTTTATATATGACTGCTATGTTGTTTGATATTGGGTGTTACATTACAAAAAAAAAGAGAAGAAATTTCACTAAAGTTTTGGTTTATATGATTGAAGTGCAGAAATTGTTTTGGAATCTTATAAGTTTCTTTATTATGATTTCTGATAAAAAAAAAATAAATAAGCATTATTATGTTTGGTTGATTCTCATTACAATAAAGAACTGAAATTACTTAGATTCATTATCTTCATAATTCATATGTGCTTTTATATTGTCTCTTAAAAGATTACAGTTGTAGGGTCAGTAAGCTTCTGTTAGTAGGTGATGTGTTATTTACCTTGAATACAATAAATTATTGGCAGTCAATTTTCTGCAATTCAATTTCATATTTTTTTATTCTACTCAATAAATATTTGTTGACAAGTACAATGAATTTAAAATAGAAAACAAAATAACAGGGTTCTCCAGAGAAGTAATTATAATCCCTCAGCAAAATATGGAAACATGAAAAGTACAAAGTATGAAACAGGGTTTTCAATGTACGTATTCATATAGTAAATATAATGCAAAAAAATATTATGGAAACATGGTTGAAATAAAACAGATGCAGTAAAGCAAAATAAATTACACAAAAAAAATACTCATAAATTAAAATAACGCTAGGAAAATGGTACTTTTCCAATGAATAGGCAACATATCTAAATCACAATATAAGCAGTTTCCGCTTGCCGTTAACTTGCGAACGCAAGTTAACGTTAAAGTGCGCTCTGATTTTGCCGCTGACGGTTACACGACTTTTACGCAAACACAACGCTGACGCTATAGTGCGAACAAGCCTTTAATAGTGATAAAAGTTAATAAAAATAAACGTGCCCATGTCTGGTAAAAGGAAATTACTCTGTATGAACATAATAATTAAGTTATTATTTATTATTTTATGTTAATTTAGTAGGCCTAGGAAAGTATTTAAACATTTTATATTAATTTTAGTTGTAAAATTAATTAGCTTGGTTTAATTTCATAAAAACAATATATTTTTGGATGTGTGGAATTCATCTCCCCCGTTTACATTATGTATTGGGTTCGTTTTGCGTCGCTTCGATTTACGACGCCAGTGTAGGAAGGCAACACCGGCGTAAAATGAGGGCTGCCTGTAATTAGAAACATCTGTTGCTACTTGCCGCAGGTTCTATTTATAATTGCATACGGAGTTGCTCAGTTTTATCTATAATTTGTATGATTTTTTCTTTTATCTCTTCTACTAAACATATTCGAATCTGAATTTTGTATACTGACATGAAGCTTAAAAGAAAGGCCAGTAACATAAAACTTTGTGATTTTTTTTCCTTCCAGACAGAATTGCAAGAAGGAAAAATGTACAATATAATGTCCTTAAAAATAACTCAAATAAAGAAATACATTCATAAAATTCTTAACTTTCTCTCGTATTTTATTGCACACAATATTTCAATCGGTAAATTATCGATCTTCCTCAGATGCCAGAGGTGGAAAAAAGATAAGTCTTTCCTGACCCTATTTACAGAATTCCTAATGCTTTCACAATAACAACGCAACAATATAACAAAGATCAAGAGAAAATTATGAAGTTTATGAATATAACAATGTATTTTTTAATTCAAAATGACATAAAATATTAAATTTAGTTAAAATTAAATTTTAATTTTTCACAAGTTTATCAATATTTTTGATTAAAAAAGTTTCAGTTGTGTGCTTTATGATTAAAGACGAATTTTGATATGAATGGGTACATCAAGGTATCATTATGGAGTTAATTACGTATCTTTCACAATTATTTATTATAAAGAAACTCCCGAGATCACCTTTAGTTAGCAGTAGGAATCGGAAAGTGTTTGTGTTACTTGACAATCAGACACCGAATGTTCTGTCTGCGATCTCATTCTACAAATAATTTAAACAATGTACCTTTTTTTGCCTCATGCCGATCAAAGCTACATTGTTTAAATGTTTGATGTCTAGGACACTGTTTCGGTTTATTCTCTGCTCCAACTGCTATTTCATATATATTTTATAATATTTGTTATTCTGTTGTGCATAGAAAAGTCTAGGACATCAAGAAGGTTTATTAAAATAAGCGAAATATCCAATCAGAGAAGAGTGGAATTAAAGCATAGAAAACACTGTTACAGAAAAGATACATAATGATCCATGCATTGCGTTCAATCCAGTCTATGCTAAATTGACTTCTAGATAATATATAAGAGCCATTTGCTTTCGGTTTGCTGTCGTGCAGTGTAATGACTTATAAAAATGATAATTCAATGCACAATGTATGTGCGCAATATTTTAATGTAAAACAATGATTACAACATTACTGAATGCACATCTCTTTGCATTGTAACTCCATTAAGTGAAGCGTTTCTTCTTCAAGCCTTACTGTAATAGAGAATTTTAGAGTAAATATTTCGGTACTATTAGTAAAAAAAAATCTTATCTTTTTTAAAAACTAGGTCATCTCCCGTATACACGCGCTTGTTTTTCTATATCACATAGATTTGGTTAAGTAAGAATGCTAAATATAACTATAAAGGAGAAAATAAGAAATGAAACTATAGGGAAACAAACAGGAATCAGAGACTTTATAGAAGTAATAAAAAATTCTAAATGGAGATGGGCAGGGCATTTGGGAAGAATGAATGATGAAAGATGGACTCGATTACTAACGGAATGGCAGCCAAGAAATGGAAAGAGAAAAAGAGGACGCCCAAAAAAGAGATGGAGAGATGACCTACAGAAATTCAGGGGTGCAAGATGGTGGAGAGAGACAAAAGATAGAAGAAGGTGGCGGAAATTGGGGGAGGCCTATGTCCTGCAGTGGACTAAACCAGGCTAAGAAGAAGAAGAAGAAGAAGAAGAAGAAGAAGAATATCATATTTAAAATATTGCAACGTTTCGGCAATTATAGTTTTAATTATCATTTTCGAATTGCAAATAAACTGACGGATCGGAAATAAATAAACAATCTTGAGATTCAAAAAACAGGTTGAATACATTCATTATTTAATGGGGCGAATGGGAAGGACACGTATGTCAAAAAACAACATAAAGTGAGTTATAGTCCCGGTGGCCTAATATATAAGACGTCTGACTTCGGATCAGAAGGTTGCAGGTTCGATTCCCGTCGTTTCATTGTAAAAATTACTTATATTTTCCATTCTCACAGGAAATTGCGCCGGACAGAGAAATAAAAGATTTTAGTAATATAGATCATGTAGAGCCAAGCCCCTAACTCTACAAGGCCTAACTCTACAAGCCCTAACTCTAACAACCCTATATCTTGGTCAAAAAGTATGGCTTGGCCGTTTCGTGGCTGTCGCACAGACAATCCCATGGAGTTACGTTAAGGATATGGAGTATGCCAAGGCATACTTTTTGACCAAGATATTAGGGTTTTTAGAGTTAGGCATGTAGCATGAGGGGCTTGGCTCTACATGAGATCTGATAACTTTTTAACAGTGAAAGCATTATGAGCATCTTGGCAACGTATTTTACATGAAATGTTTTGGGTGGGATGAAATAGTTCCATGAAACGACCAAGCCATACTTTTTGACCACGATATAGGGTTTTTAGAGTTAGGGCTTGTAGAGTTAGGGGCTTGGCTTTACATGAGATCTCATATCTTTTTACCAGTGAAAGCATTATGAGCGTGTGAGTCTTGGCAACTTATTTTATATGAAATGTTTTGGGTGGGATTTCATTTCTTTTTGTAGGATGAGATCTGATAACTTTTTAACAGTGAAAGCGTTATGAGCATGTGAGTCTTGGCAACTTATTTTACATGAAATGTTTTGAGTGGGATTATCTATTACAACTAAATTTAGTTTTAAGATTATTTAGAAAATGGATTTTTTTTTCAATATCCTACTTTTCTGTTTATCTATTGGTCAACTTGTATATACAAGCTGTTTGCACTTTTGTAAGAAATCACATTATTACACAGTATTATTTAGGCCGAAGCATTGAGGATACGACGTATTTCAGATCTTAATAAAATCCAAAGTATAAAAGCTAGATAAATGAAACTTAGCGTATTTCATTAGTATGGTAACTGCATCTTATCCTGAAAATTTGAGCTCTCTAGTATTATCCAGGCCGAAGCTATGAGGGTTCGATAATACATAACCAGATCCCCCTTTATGAGGGGTTGGAGGGTGAAAGTTACGGATTTCTTAATTTTTTTGTTGTTTGTGTGCTAATCCTAGCCTGCATAACAAATTTCAGCTTTCTAGGACTTCAGGAAGTACCCTAGAGGTTTTGATGATCATGAGTCATGCTAGGCGAACACGGAGCGATTTTATGGCAATATGATTGGGACAAGTTGGCCCAATTTGATTGCGGACAACTTTATCAAGCGTGAACACGTAGTTTCTCCTGAACCAATATTGCCCTGAATTTTTATGGCTACGGCGCTTCTCACTAGGGAGAGCTAAAGAGAGAGCGTGTTTTCGTACAGAATTGCTATAGTATTAAACGCCGTCCCTCTGTAGAAATCAATTACGATTCTTTCATTATCAATTGACAAAATGTTGTTGTTGGAATTATCTGTTTTGGGCCGACCCATTTTGCTGATTTTAAGCCTTGTTTCTCAAAGAAAATGGCCGGCGTGAGTGACTGAATTTCCGATGTTCAAAGTCCCTCCTCCTTCGACGTCAGCATTGTCACGTGATGTCATCCGTTCATTTGATTCGCTTTCGTACCACCAATATTTTGAGCCAACTAATATTGGGCCAATATTGTTCCTTTGGTACCGACAATAAAATTGGGGCAATATTGTTCAGGTTGGGGCAATCAAATTGGGGCAAACGGTTGCCAGCAATCAAATTGGGCCTGATTGTCCCAAAATATCGCCTCGTGTTCGCCCAGTATCAGTCAGTGAGTGAGTGAGTGAGTGACGGAATCGACGTATTTTAGGTATTAATCCAAAGTATAAAAGCTAAATAAATGAAACTTAGCGTATTTCATTAGTCTGCTAACTGCATCTTATCCTGAAAATTTGAGCTCTGTAGTATTATCAAGGCCGAAGCTATAAGGGTTCGAAAATACGACGAAACACTTCCAGAAAAGGTACGTAGTGCCCTTCCTGCCTTCGGCTCGTCTTGGCGGGGGCACTGCCGTGCCCCCAGATTTAACATTGGCTGTATTTTGAAATTTTCTGGGCTTAAGATCGAAATACAACTGACTTCGAATTCACAATAAAACCCAACACAATTTTAGATACCATCACTTCTACCCAGGAAACTTCATAAATTTTGTCCTTTGCTATATGTACTGTGATATGCATTTAAAGGAATTTTAAGATGTTTAAAACAGTGTGGTATTTTTATTGGATTTATATTTATTTATTTATTTATTCATTTATTTATTTATAGGTTAACACAGTTCTTTGAGACTACAAACTTAAGTGATGTCACTCTACAGATCACTTAAATTACTTGTCTTGTCTTCTCTTGAACATTTTAGGTTTAGATATGATTGTCTTCCTAACTCTGAAGATGATTTTGATCTCTCCATCTTTTTCTTGGACGTCCTCGATCTCTTTTTCCTTTGGGTTTATATTTCAAAATTAAATTTGGAATCCTATCGTTGGACATTCTTTCTATATGGTTAAGCCAATTTTTTTGATAATTTTGAATTTCTTGAATTATATTTGGAGTTTTAAGTTGTATTCTGATATCATTATTTTTCTTTTTGTCGAAACGTGTAAATCCTAATAAAGGTCTCAAAATTTCATTTGTGCAGTTTCCAATCTTTGTTTGTTTCTTTGTTTCAATATCCAGGTTTCACTCCCATATTTAATTGCTGCTTTGGCTGTAATGTTATGTAATCTTAGTAGTATTTCTTTCGTCATTTGTTTTCCAAATCTTCTTCTAATTATTCCATTTATTCTGTTATATGCCTGTACGTTTGATTTCAGGTTTGCTTCATCGTTATAACAGGAAATTATGTTTCCCAAATATTAAAACTCTGATACTTGTTCTATTATTTTCCCATTAATTACAATTTTCACTCTTTGTATTTGTTTTCCGCACATAGCCATAGATTTTGTTTTTAATTCCGAAATTTTTATTTTATATTTTTTTGAGATAGTATTTAAATGATTTGCTCCAATTTGAAGTTTATCTTCTGAATTTGCTATCAAAACTTGATCGTCAGCATACAGCAATGTCTTCAATTTCCTTAAATTACTATAGATCACTAATTACTGTCGTCTAATATCAGTAATTAATTAAGTGTAATTTTAGGTTTTAATTTTTTTGAAGCAAATGAGGAATATTTCAATTGATACAGAAATAGAAGAATACCATAAATACTTCACAGAAATAATGGTAAGCTTTGTACTTATCACTATACTTATTAAAAAAAATAGAAACAATAAATTCCTGTCAGTATTATCATGTCTTTACGGAATGAATACAACTGCTGATCATCCAAGAATTTTATACAGTTAATCCTTCAATAATAATATTATTTCTTCTACCTGAGTCTTCTTTTTCCTTTGTTTTTCTTTAATTTCAAGCAGCTGTAAATTTAATGTCTTTTTAATTAAGTTGATATTCTCTTTCATTTCTTGCTTTTCATTTTCATCTTTTTGTAGTTTTTCTTTCATAGAAAAACTAACTGGCCTTTAGATTTTGCTTATCTTCAGAAACTTCTTCTCGATCTAACTTTAAGTAATTTTTGCTTTACAATACTTGTTATATCGTCTGGCTTTTCTGCCGCGTTGCTGTTTCTTTCTGCGCGGGTAAACCTTTACCCTCATCTTCGTCGTTGGTTTCGTGGGTTTTCTTCCTTTTTGTTACTGTTCTTCTTTAGCCATAAAGACGATGTCTTTATCTTTGTCATTTGCACTTTCAGAAGCTCCGGTGTCCTTCCTCGTTAGGAAGTCCAACGCATTCAGGGACCGTTCTCTTTGAAATGTCTCGTATTCTCCTCCATTTTCATAACACTGTCACACGAAAATAAGTCAAATTTCACTAATAAACTGACGACCAGCAGGCTCTCTGCAATTGACAATTGAAATTAAGTTATCTCACACAAAGTTCTGCACAATTAGATGAAAATGTTCATGGTAATTGTGAACTTTTTTTTCCTAAAATGTGAAAAAGTTCAGAGGAGCAGATTCGCACAAGACTAACCAGTTCAATGGACCAATCCCGTCCTACAATCAAAAATGAGAAAGACTAATAGAAATCGTCCTCAGCCATTATGAAGATCGGAGGGAAAGCCTACAGGCTTAACTTCTTAACTCAAAACGAATGAAATTCTGAGGAATAAATATAAAATGAAACCCTAAATTATGCTCTTCATAGCCATATTGCTCTGTGTTTTCAATAGAAGGTTTGCCATTATAAGTGCTATCAGCCAGTATTCTTAATGAATTCTTAAATTTCCTAGCATATTCATCCAAAGATAGCCTTTCAAAGATGATCGTTCATATCCAATTAGTGGCCACTTCGGTAAACATGCGCCTCCTTATTTTAGGCTAATAAAGTGCTCTTAAAAGCCCTAGCGCGCTTATTCAGTCGGGATTCCCCATTACATTCTTACATCTTATACCATATATGCAGCTATTCTTTTTTTCTATCTTTACATTTTCATTCTTTTATTTGTCTTATTTGTTTTTTTTTTTAATATAAGGAATCACGATATATCCTGTTGGTTTATTTTTATGTAAATGTTTATTAAGGTTAAATAACGAACTCATGGACCTCCTAAAAACGTTGCTAACGAACTATAAAGGATAATCATTACCCAAGGCAAATCTCTTTGATATCGATTCTTTCTCAAAAATTATTTCGTAGGACGGCACTTGAAAGCCCAAATAATCGCCATTGAATCATATTCTTTTAACATGCATGGGCAGTTTAGAATGAAAGTTCGTTGTCATTCCAAAACACAAAAAAATATGGCAACAATAACTCACGACGTTCACTTGACATTAGAGCTAGCACATAACAGAAGACATGTAAACAAAAAAACAAAACAAAAATAAAATCGTAAATTTTTAGCTATTTGGTCTTTACCACTGAATTCAAATTTCAAACATTTT
Organism: Thereuonema tuberculata; assembly: GCA_023159025.1. NCBI lineage: Eukaryota > Metazoa > Arthropoda > Chilopoda > Scutigeromorpha > Scutigeridae > Thereuonema > Thereuonema tuberculata. The sequence continues at coordinate 15,372,739 of JAFIDM010006943.1, read as the reverse complement.
TATATAAGATGTAAACAACTTCTACTCTTCCATTAGTATTTAAAAATATTTATTTTAAAATACATGTAGCAAATTGTCGGGAAAGTGATTCATGATTCATGGCTTGAAAAAGGGAAACCGGACGTACAATATTTGCTATGTATATTTTATAATAAATATTTTTTCAATTATATTCAAAGATGTAACGGAGAAAGATTTTTGAAGAATTCGGTTTCAAACATTTTTATTGGTAAGCATGTTCACTAGCTATTCCTAAGTTCACTTTAAAATGACCATTTTACGAAACTTTGGTTTTGTTATAAATGAAAAAAAAATCATCTCATTATTTGTGTTTTTCCGATGATTTATTTACAATCGGAAAAACACAAATAAGCTACTCTGTAATCATGTGCAAAGAAGGGAATCTTTCCGGCATTCACTTAAATCTAATTCTGCGGCACGAAAACGTTGAAAAACGTAGAAAACATCTCGAAATTCAAGAGAACAAATCTTCAAGATCTAAAAATATCTAGTCTCCACTCTCCAAATATAAGAAGATTCTTACTTATAATTTAAAAGGTTTCTGCGTCATTAAGATAGATCAATAAGAAGAATCTCTAAAATTGATGCAAAGAGAAACGAGATTTGATAAAACAGAGGAAAATTGTAGAGACAAAAGTAAAATACTTATATTGATCCTGAAGCTACGGGGTTCAATCAAGAGAGGAAAAAAAAAAAACACCCCATGATTGTTCTTTTTACTTTTAGAAGCTGTATAAAAGGGTTTGTTTCTTTAATTGTCTTAAGTTACATTGAAAAAGGATTGTAATTTCGGCAAGCCGAAACATATATATTTTTAAATTATAAAGTTAATTTTTTAGTAATTTGTGTATTTGGCCTCTTCAATATAAACTTTTGTACACACGTAAAATCACCCAAAGAATCAGTTTCTTAATCCATTTTTTTATTTTTTATTTTCATGTAATACTATGTTTTATTTTCATCTCTTCTTAGCCTCAATGCTCTCATTTAAGACACTTAGCTGCCGAAATTATAATCGATAGGGGAGACCGGGGCTAAGTGGACCTAGGGATAGAGTGGACCGTTGACTTTAGTAATTCGTGTAGACGCTAGAATGCGCCAAAAATCGGAAAGAAAGTTGGTGCCATTATGGCGCTGCTACCACAAAAGCGTCAGTGAATTCGGTTTATTGGTGACAGTGATGTGATCGATTGTTTTGTTTTTGTCCAGGTAAGTAAATGTTTAGAGGTGTTTTTACTTTAATATTGCCGTTCAGCGATGCATTGAATAACATAACCGTAATATTCATATTGAAGGTGGTAATCTAAAGATCATTTTAAGCTGTAGTATGAATTGAATACTTAAAGTAGTCGATAGTTACAACTGAAGGAAACGCCAAAAAGGCGATGGGGCAGAGTGGACCGAACGACACGGGGCACATTGGACCAGTGGTCCACTCTGCCCCGCTGTTTTTACAATAAAATATTTTGGCACTATACATTAGATTTTTTTTTCTATATTATATATTTATTAGGCCTATTATATTACATTGTATTATATTATTACATATTATATTTTTTTGTATATTTTTTTACGTAGGCTATTATATATTGTGTGTAGCCTATATTATTAAAGGATATTACCCCTTCAGTAATTCCTCTCAGCAAGTACTGTAATAGGGGAAGACTCCGTGCGAAGGCATCTTAATCTTCAAAAATAGCCAATTTACACATTTAACTGTTATTAAATTCTAATTAAAAACTATGCAAACTGTCACGTTGTGGAATTGGCAATATGACACGATTAAAATCTTGGTCTCTGAGGGAATATATTTTTAATAATTGTATTGTTGTAATTATGTATTTGAATTTTTGTATTTGGTTAAGTCTTGTATATCATTATTGTGATATTTCATGGTTAAATATTATTTTAATAGTTTGAGCTTATTTAGAAAACAATATGTGCGAAAGAAAAAAAAAACTTTTAAAAAACAGTTGTGCGTTGATTGAGTGATCACGTGGTTTTATCTGTTTCGTTTTCCCGTGGGAACAAAAGGAGAAAAGTTAAGTACATCCTGGCGGGAAAAAATCAGATCAGTTGATGAATCTGAAACACACGGGCAAAAAGTACACCCAATCAGTCTAAACATTTCAGGAGAAGGAGCGTATTCTAAAACATACACAATTACATCCCTAAGTGAACTAACACAATTTTCAGTAAGTGAAACTCTAAATTAAATATAAATTCTATAGTTACACTTTGTTACATTAGAAAGCATTAAAAAATGGCATAAATAACAATATAATCTTAATAGAGAACAAAAAAAGGTCAACGGCAATACTGACGGATACGCCAGTAAAAAAAGCTCTGCAAGAAGAGCAACGAAAATCTAAAGAAAGAAAAGAAAGAGTAGCAACATGACTCAGCCAACAGTCTCTAAAACCAACATAAACAAAAACACAAATAGAAGCAAAGGCAAAGGAATAAAGAGGAAACGATTACAGATGATTAGTGATGATGAAGATGATGAAGATGCTGTGTGCCTCTCCTGTTTGAAGAACTTTAAAAAAAGCAAACCATGGCAGGAGTGGATTCAATGTACGCAGTGCAAGAGATGGGCCCATAGTTCCTGCGTAGCCAGTGATATTCGGGGTTTATTTTACGAATGCCTCAACTGCAAAGAAGATTTCTCTAGTGAAAGTGATTAATTAATTCAATGTAAACCTATTTGATATTATTCATTTACGACTTTCAACTGCATAATGATTATGTTAAATTTTCACTTGAATATATAATACCTTAGGTAGTCTATATTAAGTTAAACTTTATTTCATGATATCCTAAATGGCATGTTATTTTATATTCAATAAAAAAACTTACTTTAAATGTTGTTATTCTTACCCGGATCAACGTGCCCCAAGGGGGGGTCCATCCTGCCCCGTGGTCGGGGCAGGTTGGACCACTCTACCATTTTTGCTTTATGAATTAATACCAATTTTATTTTTGAATATAATGAAATGAAATCAAGTATTTACATTCTTGAATAGTTCCCGATTCTGACAAAAATAAATGCAATGGAAAATCTCTTAACAAAAAAAAAAAAAAATTCAACAAAAAAAAGTGGACCGTTCTGCCCCGGTCTCCCCTACTTAGTCCGCGCGGTTGGCGTTGTCGCTAAGACAATGGCATCTCACCTCTGAGAATCGGGGTTCGATTCTTATGTGGATTTCGCGATGGTGAACGATCCGCGTTGGGGAAGGTTTTTTCGGAGCTCTCCCGTTTCCCCTCAACTTCTCCCACCATACTTTCTCCGGTCTGTTCCCATTTCTATATCATTACAGTAGACCTATAGGTCGCGTGCTTGGCTTCCCTGCCACCCACATTCACCACAATCAAATCGATATCTACATTTGTAGTAAATGTTTTATAGGCAATAAACTATTATTATTATTATGTGAGTATCTTAAATACAGAAATTATGTGATTTTGATTTATGTTCTTTAATCTAAACATTTTATTTCGCATTTAATAATTTTCTCGCGTATAATTTGCTTTAATGATGAATTTTTTAGTTTTATTTTGGCGACCCAATTGTAAACTGATCAAAAATGATATAATTCTGTGCTTTACTCCGAAAAATACAGTACATAATGTAAGTTCAACATTAATGCAACGGAGGCACTCTACTTGTAGTGAGGCCTCATAGCCCTTCTGAACTGATACGACAATTAACAAGTGGTCACCGTCGCACAGTGGGGCAAGAAGCATGAAAAGTTGGCATTAACTATAAAAATCAAACACAAAATTTAAAGTCTGTTACCCATTATTTATATGGTACACACTTCTGTTAGAAACAATTCCCCCCCCCTCCCCCCCGGTCTTGAGCTAACCCGAGGTTGAGTTAGTTCTAGCCCGTTGTCAATGGTGTCAATACGTACGTTGATGTTACTAATGAATTGCAACTAGTTCGGTGTCGTGTTTTGATTAAAATAAAAGGAAATTAATAATCTACTTTATGGAGGCTTCATCATCAGGTATGTGGCAATATTTTACGTCATGAACACTAGCGCTTTATTCAATATTAATTTATTAAACTGATGATGTTAAAATAAGGCTAAAAATATGTTTAATTAGTTTTGCTTACCCTCAAACAACATGATATTTGTTAATGTTCCGAGCATGACCCGGATTTCGTATTTGTTTCCTTAGAAAGCCTGATTACTGTTCTTTTTGGAACACTATAAATATTTTGCTACAATTTGCTACTTTGTTTTTAAAAAATCTTTTTGATAGGTTGTGTCTAGTCAGATGTCATTGTGGTAAAGTTATGATGTTTTTCTTAGTTTTAGGTTCAAGTTCTAACACAATGTTTGTGACAAGAAAAGAGCTTGTTAGCATTTTTAAAAGATGTGAGAGCACAGACATTGGAAAAAAAAAGTGGATTAATAATATTGATGAAATGATCAGCAGAAAAGTTCAGCCTGAGAATTTGGAGTTCGGCTTGCGGGTATAACACGGATGGATTCACATGTTTAAATGCCTTCTGTGCATCTTGCGTATAAATTGCCAATCAAGAAGTGTCAGGCTGGAGGAAGCGACAAAGACATTGTGGCCGCTAACAAATCCAGAATTCAAAAGGAATTTAGGGAAAAATGTGGACTAATTGTTGACACTCCTAAGCCAGGATTTGGAAACACGAATGATGGATGAACTGCGAGGAGATTTTTTAAAAATGCTGAATTAGCAAAATATAGTGCATAACTGTAAATAATGACTTTTATTTAAATCTATTGATAAAGTTACGTAATTAGAACACGAATTATATTCAAAATGTTTCACCAATGAGTTGATGCCAACTTTTCTTGCTTCTTGCCCCACTGTGCGTCGCGAGGAGAGAATGGGAAAAGAAGTAGACGAATGAAAGAAAACATGGATTTCAGCCCTGGGGTTTAAATTCGCATTCAAGCATATCAACCAAGTAGTAGGTTACTAAACTATTAATTATACTTAAGAAGAGTAGGATAGCAACATTTTCTAATAGCTCAACTATATAAAATAAGAGCTTGAAGTGATCATTAATGATTGAGGGGCTTTTAATTTTAATTAATTTTCACCATTCCATTACAACAGGCAACAATGCTGAATAACGGCAATTTTAATAGATGATAAATAAGTTACACATTTGAATTGTTTTATTAATCATCACTAAATGCAGATGGAATCATTAATTTAAACAGAAACAAGGTAGGGATAGCGATTAGTAAACCCATCACAATACTTCGCAACGGCTTTCGATACGTAATTTATGGTGAATTATTTATTTTGAAAGGCGCAATTGTTGCGTTTATTGTGATTGTTGTGATTGTTGCTGAACTTTATTATACATGTGATTGTTGCGATTGCAAAAGGCGCAATTGTTGTGCTTTGCATTGTGGGATAATTGTCCACAGACAGACGGACAAACCGGGATTATAAGGTTTCCTTTCATAAGCCTAAAAATAAATTGTTCATATTTATTAATCCATTCCTGATGTATATTTTAGATAAATTAGATTTTACAAACTACAGACTGAACAAGAAAAAATCCTTAAACTTATGCTGATTACATCAAAGATTTAATTAATTAATTAATTAATTTTAATGCAGGATTGGTTAAAGTCAGTATCTCCGTAAACAAATTACGCTGCCATACTTCACAATTACAAATGCACACAGTAATCAAATCAAACAGTTAATTGTAGAAATAGGTTTAGCAGGCACTCATTATTAAGATATTTATCTTAAATAAAGAAAGGAGAAAAAATTGTGAATTACTAAGATATACGATCAAAAAAAAAAAAAAAGCAGAAAAAAATGTGGGTCGTGGATTACTACTTCCTTGTATTCTCAGAAACTTCTACTGCAAAGCATCTTAATAACTTTTACATTTCTTCAAATCAAAGCAGATTTTCAATTTACAAGATTTTCGATTTTTAGAGCTATTGAGAAAGCGACCAAAATCGGTAGATGTCCGTCCGTCCATCCGTGACTATTCACCTCTAACAACTCCCGAAGATCGGATCGACAAACGAATTTCATCATCGTGTTCAGAGGCCCAGACACTGTAGGAAATGGGATATTTTCAGGGGCCAACGCCCCCTCCCCCATGTTCGAGATATTTGGCATTGTTTTTCCGCTATTAGCTTACATGTTAGAAATATCTTGCCGGTTGAAAATTGTCGGTTCAAATCTGTATAGTTTAGACTACTCTTTTTTTTTTCTCTTAATCTTTTTTTCTCTAAATGTCCGCGTTGGTTTTTTTTTTTATCATATTTTTTACCTAATTTTTTTTTTACTTTTCCTTATGTTGTTGTATTTCCTTTTTTTATTATTATTTTAATTTTTTTTTATTATTATGGGTCGCCCTTAAATTTATGCTTAAGCACAAAATTATATTTACTTGTTTTATTCTTTACATCTTTTACTTATCTACATATATACTGTTATTATTATTATTTTTGTACTATTAATATTTTTTTAAAGAATCTTGTTATTCCAAATTTCTTTATAGCCCAGGCAGAATAGAAAAAAACGCAGAATAAACCTGTGTAGTTCTAAAATTTGTAGGATTGTGTAGGGGTAGGTCCCCTGAACAACGTCCTATAAAGTCCCCTCGATTACAGGCGCCGCGGGGGGTGGGAGGGGGAGTTAAAGGTCCCGTTTTTCATTGTTTCGCTCACAACTCGAAAACAGTGCGCCTTAGCGGCAATACATACGTAATGAAAATTAAAGCTTAGTAAATTTCCCACAACTTTGTTCGATACATAATTACGGAAAAACGCATGGTTTGCAAGATATACCCTATCCAAAGTATGTAATTTTCACAAAAATAGAATTTTCGTAACATGTTGCATCAAACTGACCTTTCTAGGTCATCACTCGGCCGTTTCACTGAAACAACGTTAGAAAGAAAATTGTGGAGCATTACATTTCCTTTCAGAATATATGCACATATATACAGTTATATTGAACACGTCAAGAGGTATAGCGTTGAGAAGATTGTTGCCAAAAATAGTGAATTTGAGAGAAAACTGCTCGGATCTGTTTGATATCAAGGCGGGCGATAAATGTCCACAGAGCATTATATATATGGTTTAGATATATGTTTAGATAAACTTATTATGTAGTGTGTGTGTATTGAACAAATAAAATTGAAAATAGTACTGTTTTTGAAACAAAGAGAATTAAAGAGAATAAAGTAGTAAAGTTGAACTTAACACATTTTACTGGCAAAAAAGTGTTAATATACTGTATAAAAACATTCCACAAATCTTCACTCTATCGCCTCAACCAGGTCCATCGCCACATCTTCATCCTCCAGAAGGTCGATCGCATGGATTGGTGTGCTGTTGATAAGTGGGGAAAAGCTACAAATGAAGTGAGTGAAGTTTGAAAGGTATGGTGGCAAGATCATTTTCAGTACGGTGCCTCCACAAA
>JAFIDM010006943.1:15354939-15365253 GCA_023159025.1 Thereuonema tuberculata | reverse complement strand
TTTTCAGTACGGTGCCTCCACAAAAAACGGTTGTATGCTTTCGTGATATAGGTGAGAACATTTTGAACTCTGCGTGGTATGCATCTCGAACTGATAACGATGAGGAAGAGTGCATAAGAGTAGTACAAACGGCTGCTGCAATTATAAAACAGATCGAATCTCAGGCTTATGATACAAACAGCCCTCCAAGCGATGCTTTCTTGAATGGCGCTGACCAGATGGTACTGACAATGCTACAAGCTTTCGTGGAGGCTCTGATCCCAAAGCAAAGACGGGTAGAGAGAGAATTGCAAGGAAACAAGTGGGCATTGCCCTTGCCATTATTTCTACCATTCGTCCACGATCGTTTATATCGCCAAACCTCACAGGAATTGCTTACTTCGTACACCGGAAATTTGGGTCCAGGAATTTGATAAATTTGCTAGCTATCTTGGGTTTTAGTGCAACGTTCTATCAAGCAGCACAATTGGAAATGTCATCCCTATACCAACAGCAGACATCTATGTCCGTGGAAAACTTTTTGCCAATACGTGTTTGATAAAGCTGACTTTAATGTATCAACTCTGGATGGCCTCAAAACGTATCATAGTACGGGGGGAGGCATGAAATGTGTGACACCAGCAGTCGCTCTGCCGAAATCAGATGAGATCAAACGACTGACAACAGCTCCACCTGGTTTTGAAATGGGAAAATTGGATATTTTGGAACTGCAGACGTTATGTAAACTTACCAAAACCGGGATTAGCGAATGTTATTGTGAAGGATGTGAATACTTTGAATCCTATTCCCCCAGGATGCATTGCTACCAAGTCTAATGGATACGTTATGGATGTGTGGAAAATGGTTATCAGGACAAAATATACCGGAGATTCCTTGCTAATGATAAGAACAAGACCAAGCTGATAGCGCTGCTGGTGATGACCTTGATCGCACGAGGGATACAGGCGACTACCGCCCCGGGAGATGCTGATGGTTGTATTGTACGATGTGGCTTGAACAAGAAGGCTTTTCATTCATCTGTTGTTGTGATTGGAGAAGATGTAGACCTCTTCTACAGATACCAAACTTAAAACATCTTGTAACTTATTAGAAAAAACTCCATAAACACCTTTTGGTTAAATTTCGACTTTTAATTCCAAAGTCTTAATCAATACCTCTATAGGAAGTGATAAACATCTCTCACTTTCCCAAAAAAACGAAAAATAATACAAAACAAGAATTATTCTCAATCAAACAAACAACAGAGAACGTGACATCAGCCACGTTCATGCTATCAATTTACAAGTAAAATTATTGTTTAAAAATTCATTGATTTAACATTTTTAAAATACATATTAAATTTCATTAATTTAACATTCTTTTTCAATTCAAAATAAATATTAAATCTTTTCAAATCGATGCCTAGATTCCCACTTCCTATAGAGGTATGATTAAGACTTTGGAATTAAAAGTCGAAATATAACCAAAAGGTGTTTATGGAGTTTTTTTCTAATAAGTTAGAAGATGTAGACCTGCTTGTCCTGCTGATAGCCCTCACACCACCAAACACAAACATCTACTTCTTGAAGCCTGAAAGAGGAAACATCGAGACCACATTATTCTCCAACTCAGAATTGCAGAAGCTCCCGTTTAGTGGATCGATCCTCTTCATTCACAGCTTCACAGGGTGTGACGCAACTTGCGGCATCTTCGGCAAAAGCAAAGCGTCTATCTTGAAAGGCTTCACCAAAATGCCGAGGGAAACCAAAGCCATAGCTGAGGTATTTCACGAACACACTTCAACACGGGATGCTGTTGCAAAAGCTGGGGAGGAGATGTTCCTCATCATGTACCCCCCCCCCCCCCGAACCAACACGATTTGAACAGTCATCGTTATAACTGCTTTGTGAAATCCTCCACCAAGGTGAGGGCCAATCTTACTTCCTTACCACCTACCAGAGGTGCAGCACAACAACACTCGTTTAGAATGTACTTACAAATGCAGATACCGCTAGGTAACTTTCACGATCCAGAAAGGTGGGGTTGGGTTCCAGATGATAGTAGAGTTCTCAATCCCATCAAAACAACACACCTCCTGCTCCTGCCAGAGATCTTGAATCAATGTTTTGCCGTTGTGCTACCGGCTGCAGTACTAAGTGTGGCTGCAGAAACACCGGTATTTACTGTTCGTCAGTTTGTGGATGCGAAGGAGCCTGCCTCAGCAGCACACCAATCCATGCGATCGACCTTCTGGAGGATGAAGATGTGGCGATGGACCTGGTTGAGGCGATAGAGTGAAGATTTGTGGAATGTTTTTATACAGTATATTAACCCTTTTTTGCCAGTAAAATGTGTTAAATTCAACTTTACTACTTTATTCTCTTTAATTCTCTTTGTTTCAAAAAACAGTACTATTTTCAATTTTATTTGTTCAATACAAACACACACTACATAATAAGTTTATCTAAACATATATCTAAACCATATATATAACGCGCTGTGGACATTTGTCGCCCGCCTTGATGTCAAACAGACCTGAGTTTTCTCGCAAATTCACTATTTTTGGCAACAATCTTCTCAACGCTATACCTCTTGACGAATATAAATCTCTTAATTGTATATATATATATATATATTCTTAAAGAAAATTTCATGCTCCACAATTTTCTTTCAAACGATGTTTCTGTGAAATGATCGAGTGATGACCTAGAAAGGTCAGTTTGATGCAACATGTTACGAAAATTTTATTTTTGTGAAAATTACATACTTTGGATAGGGTATATCTTGCAAACCATGCGTTTTTCCGTAATTGTGTACCGAACAAAGTTGTGGGAAATTTACTAAGCTTTAATTTTCATTGCGTATGTATTGCCGCTAAGGCGCACTGTTTTCGAGTTATGAGCGAAACAATGAAAAACGGGACCTTTAACTCCCCCTCCCACCCCCCGCGGCGCCTGTAATCGAGGGGACTTTATAGGACGTTGTTCAGGGGACCTACCCCTACACAATCCTGCAAATTTTAGAACTACATAGGTTTATTCCGCGTTTTGCCCTTTTTTGGTTCAGTTTGCCTGGACTGTTATAAGATGTCAGTTGTTAGCCTAACTATGCTATTCAGCCAAACTTTATTCAGACAAGGCAACAAATACTCTGTCAACCTTAGTCAATAAATGAGTTTTATAACAATATTTATAATTATTTTGCTTATTCTATTTTATCCTATTTAATTTTATATGTATTTTTGTGGATTTCATAGGAGATGAAATCAGATGTTGAAAATATTATCGCAGCAATTTGATTTTCTTTGTAAGTGTTGTAAAATAAATTCATCATGATTTTGAAGATGAGCTATTTTTGCACGGCTGGAATAACAGTGTTCATTGTTCAAATCGAAGCGCAAGAAACTATGTGTTAGTGGAGGATATGCTACGTGATAAATGCGAGCTGTCTTCATTGTTTCTTGGATTGTTGCACGATAGAAGCAACCACGTAAAGTTGGAAAAATGTTCTTCTGACATTGCTTTCTGCATCACGGCGCAAGGATCGAATGCAACGGGAACCCGTTGGATATCAAAATATATATATCCTTCAGTGATTAGTAGGTGGTGAAATAGAATTTCAAATAACTGAAATATCCATTCTACTAATGATTTCGTTTATTTTAGTATGCTTACTAAAATGTGTGTTAAGTGTGTATTTGCAGAAATAAAATCTACGGACGTACAATGGTTCAAGATGGCGGAGTTTGGATTTCACAGTGAGGATTCGAATGCACGTGTTTTTGGAACGAGAGACGAACGAGCCTAAGCGACTTCGGGAAATGTACACTTGTTCGAGAAGTGTATTTGAGGATCGATAATCAAATTCCCAAGGTGTTACGTAAATAGAATTTACTTATCGTTTTTCGTTCGGACAATTAGAAGACATCGTCTTAATTAATCTCTCATCGAGCGGATTCTTCAATAAATATTTCAAATTGAATTTCCGGAAGGATTAGTGATAAAAAATTACAGCCTTATTTAAGTGCAGATATACGAAGGAATTCTCAAGAGAACTTTTATGTTAATGCCATTACGAACAAGTGTTGAACTTTCTATTTCGAACAAGTGTTGAACTTTGATAGTGTTAAAGCAACATCGCAAGTGTGACTTAAAATCAATATTAATATAATAAGAAAAGGTTGAATATATATCAACGATTGACTCTGAACTTTTCTTGACGTACAAATAGGAGAAACTGTGTTCTTATTAATTAAAGAATATTGATTTATCATATCTGTCATTGGAACGATCTTGTAGAAGCATCATTGATAAATGCATCCAGAATTATTTATAATGTAGTAAAGAAAGAAATTGAAGTTCATGGGTCAACACCTTATTGAGCTCGTTACTTTGTAACTCTGTAACTCTGAAATAAATCATTCAATTTGTCTGAAAGTTTAATCATTTTCTATTCTGTACATAATCTTCCTCTCCACCAATTTTTGTCTCCATCGGACAACTCCTTCTAGGTGTGTCGTTTTTTTTGTTAATGAGTGTATTATTTTTTTGTCACACAGAGGTCCTTGCATGTATGAAGTAAAATATATGGACATAAAACAGAATTTTGCAAATAGTCATAATATATAGAAATTAAAAAAAAAATCCATGGACTACTACTTTGTTTCTCCTATCACCCCTCGTTAACAATATTTGAAATTTTTAATGTAAAACGAAATAATGGCAATATTATCATTATGCAAAATTAATTGTTAAAATTCTTAGCAATGACTTAATAAAAATAATGACTGAAAATAATTATGTAATTATCTACACATATCCAGAGTTAATAGCAATGAAATTTGATAATTTTTCTTAATAATTACCAAAGTAACATAGTAATGTCAGGGTTATAGCAGTATAAACCTGCTTGATGATCTTTGGTAATTCGTCATTATCAAACTAATTTTCTAGTCACATTCTCTCTTTAAGTTCTTATCAGTTACGGAAAACTTTGTTTTGGAATGAATTGAAGATCTGAAAATGTTGACTTTTGTCGGTTGGGGATCGCAGAAATTAAATGTCGTAACGTAATTCGGTAAAAGAATTAAATAGAAACAGAAAACTTGAAGTAATTGGGATTATCGATCATGAAGATTCTTTTGAAAAAGGTAATTGGATAAGCATTTACAACGAAAACACCAATTGCAGAATACTCTAGATGTAATGAAGCTATTCTAAAAGTTGTCAATGAATTCTCTAATGGGAACCATTGAGGCAAAGACCAAACTAATGAAAACATCCGACCAGAGAAGTGGTGTTTCATTAAAACCTAAACCGCAATCATAGGAGATTTGGTCCCACTTGAAATTTACTTCAAATTACTTCAAAATGGAAGAGCTTTATGTATTCATCAGTTTGGAACAGTGATAAAGAATTGCATGCCAATTTCTGTACATATCTATTATGTAATAGTCTAAAGTCCCCGCGCTGAATAAAGATCCTCCCAGAATGCAACGCAGCTTATAGATTGAGCTTTCCTGGCCGACCGCTAACATTGAAAGAGAAGAGGTCGCTTCTCTTCTGTTTCAATGTTAGCGGTCGCCCAGGAAAGGACAATCTATAGCCTGCTTTGCATTCTGGGAGGATCTTTATTCAGCGCGGGGACTTTAAGTATTCAATTAAATAGAACTTTATTAACTTTTTCAGCTTATTATCTTTCTGTAATGTTTTGTACTTAAAATAGCAATGTAAAACTGAGTTAGTTTTCCATTAGAAAAACCTTCAAAAATTCCATTGTCGAAGAGATACCGAAGTACCATGTAATATCAAGTCACGTGCGGCCAGTATAAATAGGTACCACTTCTCCCCTGTACGTATTCAGTAAAAGTTTGCTAGTGATAGGAAAACGTGGCGACCTAAGTCACTTTGCCCGCAGGCAGATAATTAGGATGTGGAGGACAGATGCCAATATTTCCTAAACAGACGTACCACTGTATCAAGATGCACCGGACTGCATTTAACACGAACAGACATCTAACAAATGGCTCATAAGCCACTTTGGTCAGCCACGCATGGTTGATCGTAAAGTTGAGCGTAGGCTGATATATCAGCAAAGACGTTCAAACTCACACAGCTCACCCATTACTACAACAGCGATGCAATTCGTACCTTCGCCTAAAGTTCACAGCAGAAGACCAACACATCAACGGGTATCCATAACGAAGCACAAACTTTCCAAGAATCCCCTCAAATAATCAGCGAGCATCGGGACTGGATCCTCGACAGCCGGAAGAAAGTCTTCCGGAGTGACAATTCCCGTTTCCTGCTGCACAATTCTGATGGCCAGGTTCGCATTGGCGTAAATACCATGAAACCCTATCATCTGGTTGTACTCGTACAGTTGGGTTCAATAAGCCGGTTGAGATGGTGTCCTGGATTAGGTAACTTTTTGCTGGCACGGCCTAGATCCGTTTGTTGTCATCCCGCAAACACTGAATGGTGAACGCTATTTGGAGTTGTTGGCCGACCTTCTCCATCTATATCTAAGTCTTCCTCAACCATAATGCCATCTTGTAATAGGACAACGCGCCTTGTCATTGGCTCTTATTGGTATATCTATCAAGAGGTTGGAGACAGCAAATCGTCACTTTGCCTTTTCCCACATCTGTAGGATGTGCTAGAACAGTGTGTGAAAATTACTGATCCTCCGCAAGGAATGAGCGTGAACACACACATTGCGGCAGCCGATATGGTCGAGTTACGCATGAAAGATGTCAGAATCCTAGGCGAGCCATTATTGCATTATTTGGTGGGAGCTCCTAATGCAAAGCTAACTCGATGCAAATATACTGCTTCCAAAAGTTTGGCGTAATGAAAAAAGTTTCTGGCAGCTCAACCTTAATAATAAACAAAAATTAAATGACATAACTTTGGCCAACACTAATAAATGATAGTTAAAAACTTAATATTAACGATTAAAACTTAATAAAAGCTCAATATAACAAAATGCAATAAGAAGACAATCAATACATGAAGGAAAATTTCAAAGAAAAACAGAACAGAAAAGTAGTATATACATAAAAAACAAATGTAGATATGGAAAGTGGAAGAAAGAACAGGAAGACCAAGCAAAAAGGTGAATTCGGGATATAAAAGATTCATTTCTCTAACATCCACGTGAGTTTCATTTGCTATCATGGTAAACTTGAAATTTACAGAAGGCGTATGGCTCGGTAAAAGACTAGTTTTAGACTTTTAAGAGGTGGATAATGTTCGAGATCTAACATGCGACGTGAAGCTTTATTGCAAAACTATGATATAAATTATTAAAGAGTTGAGAGTACTTCTGAAAATATAGAATACGGCACAATTCAATTTAGCTTGAAATTCAATTTCCAAACCAAGCTTCAACTTGGCAACTTTATTCAGTCTAAAGCAATTCTTAAAACAACCACAGGATCTGGATCTGCTTGGATAGTAAATAACTTAAATAACTAGCATTACTAAAATTTCCGTATTTAATATTCATCCTCTATATTCACAGTATAAAAATGAATAGAAAAGATTTGATTCCTTTTTCAAAGTGAACAGAAATTACAGAAATTAAAATAACTTTTAAAAGTCTTTCTTTCTAATAGATTTCGAAAAGTAAAATTACGACTAAGTTATACTTATAAAAACGAACAAGAAAAATGTCATTCTGCAAAACAAACAAAACTGAAATGTAATGTGATCTTTGAATGCAAAACAAAGCAATAGACTTAATTATACAAAAGAGAAGAAAATTACATTTCAAGATTTAAGCAAACAGCAAGAGAAAACCAAAATAGCAAAAGATGTATCATTTGTGTCTTAGGTTGATTGCCATGTAATGACTCAAAAATAATTTGTATTCTGTCTGGTGTGCTATTTCATAAACTTTCTTGAAGTAATCTACATTTAACTCAATTTAGTTTTCCAACTTTCCAACTTTATGATTATGTTTGGCGCAGCTTAGCCACTGCTGCATTTGCGCCATTAAAATACCAACAAACAATATGATTATGTTCTTAAACAAAGCAGAATAACGTTAAATTTAAATGAAACACTGTTTGGCAATTAAGTAAAATATCTTCAGTTTCTGCTTGATAAATATGCTTGACGGAGGTCCCTTTTATTTCTTAAAAGTGACGTTAAAATTCCTCAAGCACACACTGAAGATATGTTTATTTAATCTGAGTTAAATTTCGATTATTTTTGATTATATTAAAAAATGATAAATTTCCTAATATTTCTGAACAACACAGTTTTACTTTTTCTCTTCGGAAACTAACATAAATAATTTTTTTTCTTTTATTCTAGTAACAGTGGTTCGTTACCAAGTCACGAACTTTGCAAATTAATTCCTGCAAAAATGTATTGTTCTTGTGATTTGTCGATTGTCTTGTATTGTCTTAAAGTTGAATCATTTGAATTACGTTATATTTGTTAAATCTACTTTGATAAAATCAGCAAGATTGGAAGAATGAAAATATCTTCTTTGTAAATTATTTCTTTGTAAATTTGTAAATTTCAACTTTCAAAATTATTTCTTCATTAATGTATACCATTAACTTTTAAATGATGCAGTGTCATGTCATTGCCCAATCTTCGCACGAATTCCACTTGTTCAGAATTCTAATCTATCAATTGCAATTGTTTCAAATTAATTAAAAAAAAAAAAACAAAGTACTGCTATAAAACTTTAAACTCAAATGAGACTTTAGGATAAGATAACTGGCCTGTAGGCTCCTAAAGTGGCAATGTTTTTTTTATTATTTTATCTTGATTATATTGTTTTATCTTATAAACGTGTGTTTTGAAATTATTGAACTGTTTTTTTTTTAACATCTAAACAATTTTTTGTGAGCTCTTAAAAAAAAAATTGACACCAATCACATCTAGATTCTATTTCTCCTGTCCGACCCAGAAGCTTATCTGCTCCTTTGTACTTCTTTACTGATGATTTCAACTTCTTCTCCGTACTTATTTGTTGAAAACTTTATTATTAAACTTCACGTATATTATATTTCCTTATTAATTTACAATTTCGCCAAAATTTTCTCTAAAGCTGTCTAATTCTTCATTACTACCCTTTTCATCTTCTATTTTTTCTATAGAGATATGATCATTTTCTCTTTATAAAAAAGTAATTATATATTTTGAATGCTTCAAAAGTTCGTTATAGAACTGAAGATAATCTTGTACATGTAATATGTCAAGCACACGATGCTGTTCTATTCGCTAAAACTAAAACAGCCTTCAATTGTTACAATACTTGTAATATAATATGAAAGTGTCTGCCAAAAAAAAGCAAAAAAGCAACTGCCAAAATTCTCTCTGATACTAGCTAATCAAAGTTATTGAGCGAAGATCATACTTTAACAATTTAAGAGTAGAAATATTCAATTCTAGTCACATAAAACAAGACATGAAATTACAAACAGCCTAGATTCTCTGTGAATTTGGATATCTGATTAGCTGTAAGTCAACATCTGACGAACTTAATCGCTTATTTAAAACAAAGTAATTAATGCTTTTTGACAGTGTCAAAAGCAAAGCGGCCCCATAATATGCACAATTTTATAAACACAATTTTTTGTTTAGAGACCGTTCTTTACGTAAGCGTGAAAGCTTCTCGCTTTGCATCAGCATTTCGTTTTTCCGCACGTCGCCATTGATGTTTTGTAACATTATTCATCATGACTACTCCAGCGGACTCTCAGTTACCGGCTTTCTATAGAGTCACGATATCCGGGTCGTGTACTAGTAAGAGTTTACGCAATCATTTAACTAAACTGACTCCAGGTCTACCCCACTTTTACGGTCTCTGCCGTAGTGGTGATGAGCCCTCTTCATTCTTGATATTTAGTAATGTGCCACAATGGCACGATTGGTTCAATGCCATCGTCGCTTCGACTTTTCCTGTTGTTGTATCTCCACAACTCACTTTCACCACTTGTACAGCTATTGAATGGAACACGGTCCAGCAGTCTCAGCATGATCAATGGTGCTTCCACACTCGATGTAAGCGTCATGAAGAGACCGTGACACCACCTCCTGATCATCCTGCTATCCTCCCCCCATCGTCGACGCCAGCTCCTCCGGATTTACCGACGGCGGAACCTTCCACTTCTCACGTATCTTACGCTGCCTCTGTTCGAGGGCGTACTACTCCTCATCGCCTTGCTCACGCTTGGAGCGATAACCACGAGCCGGCTACGCGTGCTACAGAGTTTACTCCAAATCGTTTCATGGAATCTGTTGCCCACCGTGACCAGAGTGTGGTAATTTCTCTCGCTTCCACTCGAGCCAATTTAGCAGAGGCTTTGACTGC
>JAFIDM010006943.1:15293119-15339939 GCA_023159025.1 Thereuonema tuberculata | reverse complement strand
TAATAAAAATGTCTGGCGTTAATGGTGAGAATGCATTTATTTCCTTTTCATTTTTCCCCTCGAAGTTAACTATAAACATTCTTTGATTGTTAGTTTGCATCTACATCAGTAATTAATTCTTATACATGTTTGTATAAGTTGATTAATAACATAATTATGAATCGAAAAAGAGTAAAAAGCAATACAAATTCCAATTCGATTTGACAACAAAAATTGGGAAGTTTCAAAATATACTTTCTTCATATGAAGTTTTTTCTGCAAATTAAAAATTTTTTAATGATTTTAATGTGAAAGACCATTACGAAGCTTTTCCAAATTTTGGTAAATTATAATTAATGCAGTAAACTTCCAAGTACATATAATTCTTTAAATTAAAAAAAATATATATCAAATTTACGTCAAAAATACTGTATATATATATATATATATCAAATGTTTTTTATGTGAAAATAATTTACATTAAGAGTTCTACTTATCATTATGTTTACTACAAAATAGTAGAAATAGAAAGATATGAATGAATAATCATAGAATAAAAACATAACAAATTTATATGACAAGTATAATCATTTCAGTCCGTTGCAGCTGCTGAAGTAGCTGGATTAGCTGATATAATACAAAGAACTATCTTCGAAAACTACTATAAGCCAAAGGGCGTTCTGTAAAAACACTACAGTTTAAGCCTCACCCTATAAGCCCTATAAAGGTCTCCTAATTTAAGTTTGACTCTGACTTTTAACTACTTCAGTGATCAGTTAAATATTCGTGGCAGAATCGTTCAGTCTCCTTTGTTTCCCTTATAGATCTGTTGAATTTATTATAAACTGTAATAAAGGCTGCTTCTCCTTAATGGATGTGTGTTTCTTTATTTTCAAGATAAAAAAACCATGAAAAATGGGACTAGAAAGCAAAGATTGGAATTATAATCTTCGGAATAAGGGGAATCGACCGAATTTGTAAACAATTAGAGAAAAGCCTAAATACAAATGAAGATATCGATGCAGCTATCGAATAGGCTTAGGTGTTGTGAATATATGTGGGTGAATCTACAGAAAACCTGCAATTTCAGTCAAAAATTTTTGAGATTTTAAATTACAATATTTCCTTTTCAAAAAAATTGAGATGATTGCGTTTGACGTTCTTATATCCATGATATATGTGGTTCAGGTCAACGCATTTTGATTATTTAAAAAAAAAAAAATGATGGTAGGCTATGTCCACAGAAGTGACTTGTGTTGATAACTATGTCGAATTTTAATACAAATTATATTCCAAATTGTGAATTTACATGGGAAAAACTATGAAATAAATAAATAGAAGACTATAATTTATGAATTAAAAGAACTTTTTATCAAAAGAGGAAATCATGTACAATAAAAATGAATCAGACTGTCAATCTTAAACGTCCATAAAAATGTAAATATATAATTACATATATCATATATTATATTATATATATTTATATATAATTATAAATATCCTTATTGGCATTTAATAAAGACTGGAAGTGAAAGACAAGTCTTCGTGAAAAACATAGTAGTCGCTATTGTTGATGATCATACTTCCATGGACCCCAAATGTCCACGGAAGTGATGTCCACGGAAGTGACGAATACTTATGTTTCTTGACCCATGTGCTCTTCTTTTTGAGGTTAGGAACACAAGTCATTCAGAAAATTAAGTTTACCATATTTCAGTTATCATGCCCAGAAATAATCATTTTTCCATAGAAAAATTAGGTTCTAAACAAGACCACAGAAGTAATGGGATGAGCTGTGCAAATTGCGAAAAATGAATAAAAAGGTAATATTTTCCTGACAAATGTGCGACTCAGACGAATAAAATCATTTCCCAATCCAAAATCGCCGTGTAAACTTTTGTTTTTAAGTGAAATGGAAGACAACTAGGGCATCGGGTGGATTTTGCAGAAAGTTTAGGAATGTCCAGAAAATCGATGACTAAACCTTGTGACAAGACTTGAGGTTGCCAAAAAAATTTACTGATAATTCGAAAAAAAATTTCACTCAATATTATGTTAAATTTATGTATTTTCTGATTTCACAATATATATATTATTTGAAAAATATTAAAAAATAACGCAATTTGGATCTTTAGAAGCTATCCAACTGTAGCTTGTGACAGTCCACGGAAGTGACGAATCACCTTCTGTAGACAACTTTTTTTTTGGAAATTCCATAAAATTAAAAAAAAAAATTATACTAAACTACAGTATATTTTGTACTTAAATGTGTGATTTTGAAAAATGACAAATATTTTCAATCATTTTCAATTTATTGTTCTGTGACACGAATTACAGGTTTTCTGTAGATTCACCCATGTGTGAATATTCGACGTTACCAGTTCATCGTGGTCACAGTGAATGCATCGCAATAGCATTGAAGGTAAGTTATTATTATTATTATTATAGCACTGAAGATAAATTATTATTATTATCATAGCACTGAAGATAAATTATGTTGTTGTGCTAAAATATTCAAGTGACTCCTTGCAACTTTTATTATTTCTTTATAGTGACATGAGAGTTATCATGAAGTGTTAATCGTGATGGCCAATGAAAAAATGAAGCTTAACCTAACTGTGAATATAGATGAAGTTAGGAACTTAGGTGTTTTCAGTGTTTAAATAATAATTTATCTATTCCATTTCTTATATTATATAATAAAAATATTTATTCGTTCCATGCTTCTATCGTGCATACTGTATCAATCTCCTGCATACCGTAAAACAGGGTTACTTGGACCCTGAAGGGTTACTTGAACTCAAATTATAAATGTTTAAATTCACTATCACAACTTAACAATTGGCTATATGTTGTAAATAAAATGTTTATTTTATATGGAAGATTATATTGATATATCTAACAAGTATTATGGCTGGTATGCTTGGGAATGGAAAGAGCTTAAGAAGTCAGACAGAGAAGTCATTTTTAAAATTAAAAGTAAAAATTTTAAAAAAGAGGGAAAAAATGATTATTTTACAACAGTTTGAAAAATTAACTAAGCTGGAGCCTCATTACAAATGATTTACCGGTGTCATTCATTTCTCATCACATCTGTAAAACTTTATTTGGCATTTATAATGCTCATAAAAGAGAAGAGATTGTTGGATACATATTACTGTCCTACAATCTTGTGTTATTTCCAGAGATCGCGAAGTTGTTAATACCAGTGAAATAACAGTTAATACCTATTGATAACAGCAAAAACATGTTACTACTTCATCAGGATCACATGGCATTGTTTATAGGTTAAGGTGGAAAAATAACACTTATACTCAGGGGAATCGGGACGACTCCTTTGTAACATATTAATGAATACGTCCGAGTAATGCAAAAGAACGATCCAGCTTATCTTACAGCAAACCATATACAATGTGCAGGATATGAACTCAGTTTTCATAATCCAGTGATTTTAGTTAAGTCTAAAAAGCATCTACACTCGTAGATTCAAAGAATCGGCGCATATTGTGTTCAATCAGCACTGTTGGAATGATTCTTTGTCAGTGCAGGCTACTGGCGCTTACTGTTTGCAGAATAATTTTTAAGTTCTTCATGAATGGAAGGGTTTTTTTTTCGTTATTTGTTTTGGTTTGGTGTTTTCTTCATTCTTTTTTTTCTCTCTTCCTTAATTTAGGTATTGTTTCCGTCAACTCATAGATAAGTTTTCCAGTTGTATATGACTCCATTATTCTGTTGATTAGAAAATATTGGACATTTTGTAGAGTAGCATCGGTAGCAACCTACAGATCAGTTGGATATTTACAACCACCATCTGGTTCTGGAGACTTCTTCCTTTCCAACCCTGCCGTCATTTTTGAATCTTCCAGCCATAGCGTAATAGGGAGGCTTCACCACATCAATGAATCTATTTAATTATTCCGATTTTATGAACTTATATTCCTGCTTACATTTGTATATGAGTAAGAACTTTGCAATATTATTTTATCATTCGCCTGAGGAAACTTGTGAACTCAACAGGATAACCGGTAGCAGTTCTTATTGTAAATACAGGATGATTTGAAATTCCCTTTACAAACTTCAAAGTTAGTCAGGAAAACAAAACAAATCTTATTCATAGTGGAAAGTATGTCTACAAACGCCACCCGAATGTGCTAGAGGGCGCTGTTTGGCAGCAAATTAGTTGGGCAGTGTGAGCTATCGTTATTACGTTGACTTTGTACGAGTAAGATG
This sequence comes from Thereuonema tuberculata, assembly GCA_023159025.1. Classification (NCBI taxonomy): domain Eukaryota; kingdom Metazoa; phylum Arthropoda; class Chilopoda; order Scutigeromorpha; family Scutigeridae; genus Thereuonema; species Thereuonema tuberculata. The sequence goes on along the minus strand of JAFIDM010006943.1, from coordinate 15,335,730 downwards.
TAATGCTTCGAGGGCACTAATGCTGAGAGGGAAGATATGTACCTAGCCTATGGGGCATCGAACGGAACGATTCCCCAATCATCAAACTTTTGCGCGTTTGCACCAGAAATTGTATGAAACAGGATCATTCGACAGAAACAGGCATGATTGTGAAAACTTACTGTAATATTGTAAACGCAGGGGTAATAAATGTGTTATCTATCTTACTTGTTGTCTTTTATTTTTGAATCTTAGTGTACCTTCTAGCACATTCTGGTGGCGTTTGCTTTTGTATTTCTGACACATCTTTAAAGTTTATACAGGAAATTTGCTCTTTATTTTCCGCTGTCTTTTAAGAATGATTTCTACTTTTCGCAGTTTCCGCAGCAACTTGAAACAGTTTTCAGTACAATTAAGTACTTCTGTAGATCGAAAATGAAGTTTTGTTGGCGTATTTCCTTATCAACCAATGCATTCTTGTTTTATTTTCTTCACATTCATTTTCCATTTGTCTGGTTTTCATTACAATCAATGTAGGAAATACAATCTTACCAAGAAACGAAAAGGCGAGAATGGAAAATATATGACATACAAAAGGAATCTGAGAATTAGTTGTCGTAGAAACAACATTGAGCGGAATTCAGGTTTCTTTTTTTAGAAAGAGTTAATAAACATTGATCAAACTGCCCCAATTACTTGGGAAACGAAGGAGGAACCATAAAACACAAACAATTCTAGAAAAGAGCGAATTGAAGAAAAGGAAAGTAATATTCTCTAATATCAATGTTCGACTGCCTATTTTCTTTAATGAGTAATCCATTTAAATAGCGGAAGGGTTCAGGAAGGGCTCACACTACAAATTATTCAGGAGAACGATTTTTAAGGTTTAAAAAAAAATCATAATTTTAATGAGTTTTTCAAATGGGAGAGGTTGTGAATATCGCATTTGTTTACTCCCCCCTTCCCAAAAATAAATACCGTCTTGTCTTTTTCCGCATGGGGGGGGGGGCGATGGTTACAAAAAAATAAAACAAAAACAAAACGATGAACTAACGAAAAGAAACGAAAACAAGAACGGCACTTGAATAATCAAAAATTCCGATTCAATTATGGGGTGGAATTGGGAACGGCCGTTTCGTCCTTCAATGGACTCATCAGCCCAATCCCTCCTTCCGATAAAAGACTTGGAAAGACAAGATCTTATTAGTGAAGGTCCCCGCCAACCTGGCAGTGACCCCCAAAAAGAAAACAAAACAAGAAAATTAAGTGTTGTGTCACTTGACACTAACCTTTTCCTACAACTAGCAGGTATGAAAGGCCTTTAACAAAGAACAGAAAGTTCACAAAACGATGAACTTTTCAAATAAAAAAATAGCTTTTTTTCAGCAACCCCTCCTAATCCCCGATATGCTAATGAATGCTTCTGTAGAATTCGAAAACATTTCCATTAATTTAGTTTGTATTAGCTTACATTATATTGCAAGGGAATTCGTATCACTTAAGACATATTAGGACAGTTGTGAATAAGAAAATGGAGAAATAGAAAAGGAGAAAGAAGGGAAATACAAGGTACATGTTATTTACATAGAAAACTAGTTATCTAGAATGTTGTTCTTATATGCAGCATTTTTTTTCAGATTCCAAGAATTTAAATTACTTAACGCATTAAAAAGAGATTAAATTACTATGAATTATTTGAATCAAGAGAAGGCGAATAAGTCACCTGCTGATACAAAGCATAAAAATAAATTACCATTCAAGTTAAATTTGAAGAGCGAAAGTGAAATTAGAGGTTAATTATCTGTGTTTCAATTCATGTTTGTTTCATGTGTTTAATACGATTAAAATTAATATCTTTAAGATATTAACTAGATTAAAAAATAAGATATAAAAGTAACCAATATTATACAAGGTGGATATAATTATAGAAAGTGTTCAGAGTTAAGTAGCGAAAAATGTAGTGAGCAAAACTCAACCAAATTTGGTATAAGTACTTTGAGGAATGTGGGGTTTTGATTTATAAAAAAGAAAAAAAAATAATATACTTTTTGCCACCAGAGGAATTTGGCTGTAGAAGCTCTTGATTTTGGATTGTTGAAACAATAATGGCTAGAAGGTTAATGGCTACAAATCAATTTTCATGTTTGTAAAAAATATGATTCAATATGTCCTCCGTTCATATGTGAACATCCTGTTTTCTACAGCCCAACAGATCTGCACTGATCATCTCACACGCCGTCTTTAAAGGTTGCTAAATCAGAAACATATGTACGATGCACCAGTTTTTTTCAGATGGACCTACAACCAAAAAGTCACAGGGTTGAGAAAAGCTTATTTCCTTGCCGTGCGAAATGCTCGATGAATCGCTCTGTAAACTGTTGGTCGTAACTCTCACTATACCAACAATCCTATTGAGATGATGCATCGTTCTGCATGAACATGTTTGAATCGAGGCATGCAGTGCGGAACAACAAAGCTAAGCAGCATCTCTTGATAACAGCGGAGTCTGTACAAATCTCTAGTCCTGTCAGGCGAATTTCTTCGAAAATCCATGGACCAATGATAAATGATGCAGTAAAACCACACCACAGTGGACTTTCGGTGAGTGTAAGGAGATCTGATAGAACTCATGAGCCTTTTTCGCAGCCCAAATGACTCATGAAGACAGCATTAGAACTCCTAGGACCGGATCACTGGAATGAGGATTGCCTAAATTGTTGCTCTGCCAAGTGAATTATTATCAACATTACAGGGATTTAAGGCTAAAATACCTATATTCATCGTGATATTTGTAAACTTCTTCTATATTACAATTTTTAAAAAACAACTTCATAAATGTACAAAATTAACTTTAAATTTAATTTAAAATTTTTTAATGCATCTACTTCAAAATTTAATCAGCATACAATTAAATATTTAAAGTTTATCGTTTTTTGGGTGCATATTTTTTCTTTTTTCTTATTATTTAATTTTTATCTATTTTTATGATTAACTGACAATAATAAATTAATAAATTTTGATGTTAAGAATCTTATTTAGTTTTTAATATTTACAGTAGCTGGATTTAACATTATCTGTTTTCTGATGATATAAAAACTCAAATGTTCATTAGTTTTTTCCTTTGTAGTTCAATGATTTACTAATATACAGTAATTAAATCGTATATGAAGAACGAAATTGACTACTCCCATCTTCTCGAACCATCCATTTGCAATGCCGCCTTAATGCAGGGTAAGTTCCGTTTTTTGGTGGGAGGAACCCGTTAAAGTTATCTCAAAGTAACATTGATCGACATTATTTGTTATCTGAGGGACCTTAGAAGTAGGGATTAGTATTTGGAATAAAACTCATGCATCTGCCATCGAATGCAGGATGGATCAAAACTATTATACTTCTCGAGCCTTGACCGATTACAAACAGCATCTAAAACAGATATTTTTCACTTCGTTCCGCAGCCAGAAAACTGTTGATGAGCTAACTACAGTAAAATCAATACGACAATATAGGCTGATTACAAAGCATTACTTGTGCGTCGTTTTAGTATAAATTCAATAGAATTTGTTTCAGTTACTTTGTAAAGCAAGATCTTTGCCACGATGGGAAAACAGTAGAGCGGGGGGGAAAGCAGCCATATTGAATCACTGAATGAATTAATTCCTGATACTGTCTAAACTAAAATGTCGAATTATAAATGACATTAAGTATACGAACATACTATAAATGTCACTTTCTTATCCAATCCCAAAGACTTAGCAAATGTGATAAGATTTAATTAAGGATTCACGGGATGGCAAATTATTTTCCTGTACTCAAGGACAGAAGTACGAAGACAGCATTGTAGAAGTTAAAGAGTTGTAAAATTATTTGTCGTTCTGTGTAAGAAATGACAAATAATTTTTCAATTTTTAAACTTCTATAATGCTGCTTCGTTAGAAGTCCTCGAGTACAGGAAAATCAATACACGTAAATGAAGATCGTTATGCTAATCCAAAAAAGGATAAAAAAAAATCAACCACACATTCTCAAGATGAAAATCAGAGAAAACAAAACCTGATTAATCTGCATACGGAGCTTAATATATTGTTGCTCTGGTGAAAACCATATTTCCATAAGCCTACTTCGAGTACCGAAGCCTATGAGTTCTGAAGAATTTTTTATTCAGTAATCCGGGATAACAAGCATTTTCAAATTTATACATTTTCTCAAAAAAATTCATAAATTCACAGCTGATATGCAAATAATCTTTCACAAATCTTAAATATATTAATTTTGATGAGCAGTATGAATTTAAGGTTTAAGTTCCAAAAAAACCCTCAAAAAAAGATGTTCTATCAAAGTTGGTTAAAAAAAGCTTTTAGAAGTTTAAAAGAAAATTCAGTTATTCTACTAAACTTTTAAATAGGCTGCTTCTTTTTTTTAATACAAAGGTGTTCAAGAACATTTATAAAAAGTGACTTTCTCTGAAAAATAAAAACTGTCAATTTTCTCTCTTGAATGGATGGATATGTCTTTAAATGATTCATAAGGATCTGAAAACTTATTATTTATACTGTTGAAGATGTCACTGATGAGATAACAGGCAACATAATTGAGCCCGAAAATTTTGGTTTCTGCATTTATCATGAAGTAACGCAATCGGTTTAGTACAGTGAATTTTAATATTATTAAAATATACTTAGATGTTTATTTCCTTTGAAATTTAAGAAAAAAAAAAAGAACAACGTAAAGATTACTTTTGTTACAGTTTTCGTAAAAGTCTTCAAAACAACAGAAAAGAAAAGTCTCCATTCATTTTTAAATTAAAAAGTCTGGCTGAATGCTATCAGTAGAAAATATCCGTTTTCTGAAAATAGTAATTAATTTCTCATTATTTAAATTGTCAAAATCCGATTAATTTTCATCATATCAAAGCGCCGAAGTTATTGAATGACATAATGGATTAATATCTTTAGTTAAATAGAATTGTTTCGAATGTCCTTGGACCTAGAAAGAAATTTTGCACAGAGGTTCCCTTTATGATGTAGACAAGGAATAAAGCCGGATTTTTCGAAATTCCCACGGGATACGAAATAAAGATGATTTATATTTTCGCTTTAAAGTAGCGTTTCGATATACAGGTGTGTGGCGGCAATCCACAATACATCTGAGTTATCCGGAGAAAGCCACAACGGGCTGGGAACTCGTATATTTTCCGATCTTGATATTAATTTGCTAAAGAAATAAAGTTTATTTTTTTTTATGCTATGTACGCAAGGGTTCTGGAGCGAAACGACGGTACCCGGCTAGTTAAATACATTATTTTCAGAACTCCATAATGTACGGAACATTTAAAATAAAGTAGACTAAGTGCCTTCAGTAACTTTTTGTTTATTTTTTTAATACCAACTTCTGTAAGAAAAAAGTATTTTCTATATCGTGTATTATACAACAGACTTCCTATTGAAAACTTGTTTTTTTTTTAGGGTTTCCAAACATAACTTATTTAAATCTTGATTTCATTAAATACAGCAAATATTTTTGTTTACAATGATTTTGTTTAAATACAGAAAATTTTGTTTACTTTTGTAAGTCAATATTGATTAACATTGACAGCATTATCAATCAAATAAATTATACACTTTAGTAAACGACTATGTACTGATTAATGTGATTGCTAATGCTGTCAATATTCATTAAGGAAAGGCTTCGAATCATTTCATTCATTGGATTTCATTTTCCAATGACTGAAACATTAGTAATTATTCTTAATGAAGTTAAACTATATAAGCAAGTTTATATTTTGTAGATAAGACAAGATGCAATTATCATGTTAACTTTCGATATTAAAACTTTCGATCTTCATTCACAATTTGTTTTTCATCTTATCCGCAAAAGTTGAAAGCATCACTTCCATCTCATGAGCAAGTGTATACGCATTTCTCATCAGCCAAGATCATTCATCAGTAAACAGCAAGGTCTCAAGACAAGAGATGACAAAAATAGAATTCATGTTTGTGAAAAATCATGAAAATAAATGTGGAATCTTTAGAACTAAACAAACAAAGGAAGAAAAAAAAAAGAAAACTTAGCCATTGATGAAATTCATGTGCCAATAAAAGTGTCCTACGATTTCACCTGGCCTAACCTAATGGAAATTTATTCTATTTATCTTATTGATAAATTATTGCTTTTTATTTTACATCTCATTGCGCTAAAAAAACGGCCGGCGTTCATTGCTGGCATATTTCCTCGATATAGATTTTTTCCCCTCTTTCCTTATTTAATTTTCTCGGAGGTTTCACTTTGTTATTTCGATTTCTTTTTTAACGTATGTGTTTTATGCTCAAAAGCAGAATTTCTGATATTTAATAAAGAGTTTTTGTTGCAATCAAGGAAACCTAAATCATATATCTCATTCTGTAAAATTCTGGACATTATCATATAAGGCAATCTTGGATTCAGATTTTTTTTTGGAACGTATAATTTCATTAGAAATCGTGTAAAGAGAACCGCGGTTTAATTAATTTCCAGTTATTGAAAAACGAAGCCTCTCATTGCCAATTGAGAATTGAGTAAGCTCTTTGTTTAATCTTTGACCGAATGGGAAACCGCTTTCTTTGATCACTGGTTTCAATAAGGAAAATTAATTTCTTCCTTTCGCTTTCCCATTCACATTTCTTAATCCTTTTCTTCATTGTATAAGTAAGTTTAATTTATTTTCTTCGAAGTGATAACAATTCTAGTTTGTCTGTGGGTTTTGTAGCTAAAGGAAATAAAACAAATAAGCTGCAAAATGTATTTATAAAAACACGTGAAGAAATCAATAAACTTCTTCCTTCAAAACAAACGGAAAAAAAGCAAAATTTATAAATGATCCTATTATTCAACCATTTTCTTATTCATTTAATACTAGGTATAATAAAAACGTTTTGTTTTAAAGGAAATAGTTTTCTTTTATTTTTCAAGCAATTGTTGCTTCTTAATCTTCTAATTTCTTACATATTCTTACATATATTACACTCTCCATAATCTACACAGGCCCTATACCTGGAATGGTGGCACGTAGTAATTTTTTTTTTTAGATTGTGGTGAATGTAGATTGCAGGAAACTAGCACTGCGACCCAAGATCTATTGTACTGCACCAACGGAAAGAACGACAGACGGAGAGAATGATTAGTGCAGTGCAAATGGGAGAACGCCGAAAAAATACGCCCAGAGGAAATCATTCACCAACACGAAACTCACATGAGAACCAAATACCAGTACCGCGCAGACCATTAGCATGGTACTGCAGACTTACTAAAGGGGTCCATAAGGGATTTTTTTGTTTAGTTTTGCCTACAATGCGAGGGAATGAATGCTATTTATTATGCGCATCTTTTATAAATTTTGTTTTGTAAAGACTTTGTTTAATAGCGATTCATGCATATAAGTCAATATCTACAATTACACACAATTTTTATCTTAGCCAAGCAGTTATATGATAAACTCTAGAATTCTTCTGTATAGGACCGTCACTAAAACGATACTAAAGAACCCTAAACCTTATCTAATATTCTGTGATCTACAATGTAATCTGATCGGAGTACACCTCAATGCTCTACTCTGATGAGATATACTCTGATACTCTACAGACTTGATGCGAATAACTGCACATGTTTTACATACAGTACATGTGGTTTCTTAGATGTTTAAACCATAAAATTGAGAAAACAAAAAATCAGTATTAAATTTAATAATTTTCAAAAGATGCTAAAAGTAATTATCAATAACTATCTCACGTTCAATCTTGAAGGTCGAAAACGTTTTTTTCCATACTCGGGGGAAAACAAAATGAAAGATCTTCAAATTTAACAAAATCAATGATTTAGCCGATTATCCTGAATACTTTTAAAATATTTTATATAAAACAAAAAATTTACAAATCGAACTAGTTTCTTCCTCTGGATAACGTCCCCTCTTTGGGAAGAAACTAGTTCGATTTCTAATTTATTACATTAATTACATTTATTACATTTATTACATTTATTTATTTATTACATTTATTTATTACATTTATTACAATAAAGCCGGTAGCACTGTGTTAATGTTGATGTATTTATGTTTCTCTGCCTTCAATAACTTTTACAAAAAATAGTTGGATCTTCAAAATGGATGGTATGGACAAGACCTGATCTATCTTTATATTTGAAAATTTCTCCCTTTGAATCTCTGTAGATAACTTTGGACGTGAAGATAGCAAATATCTCTCTAGAAAGGTATTGCAGTGAAACAATTAAGTGATACCAAACAAAGTGCCAGAAAAAATAAGTAATCCTTTAAATACTTCACATACTTTAATTTATTAATTTAAGATTTATTGACTTAATACGTTTTTATCAAATGTAAAATCTGGTGGTAGATTATGTTTCACCAGATTATGATAATACTCAAATAAGAAAAACAATGAGAAACAAAACTATAATATGGAACACTTCAGGAAAGTGGGCTTCAAGTTTCTTTAGGAAATTCTCGCTGTTGTTTTCATGGAAGAGTAGTTTTTATATTACCTTTCAGGTTCTTTTAAAATAGATAGACCAATTAGAATAAATCAAGAAGACTATATTCCGGTGATTCGCAAGGAAGAAAAACACATCCACATTTTTCTAAAGCATAGAATTAACACTAAGTTGCTCTAGAAGCAATAATAAATCAGCAAATTAAAAAATATATACTATCTATCTATCTATATCGCCCGTAACACCCAATACTGGGTATGGACGCTCTCCTACCAGAGGAGTTTAGGCTAGATACCGCAAGGGGGCGCCAACCCCAAGGGAAGAAACGGACAACACTGAAGAAAGGAAAGTGAAACACCCATGCCACTACCGGGATTCGAACCCAGGAACTGGCGCATTGGACGCCACGGCTGGCCGCCGCCGAGACCGCACGACCACGCCAGCACGGCACTATATTGGATAGTGATCTTCTTTACAAAGGACAGTTCTTTTCAAATTATGCAAAGCAATTGTCATAATTTAGAAGACACTGACTGTTAATTAGGATTGAAGATTTTTAACAAATAGAAAGCTGTAGATATTTCCCAGGCATTATATAGTAGCTTCATAGTCTTGGCGTTTTATTAAAGAAAGTGATCCCTTCGGTAACTTTTCATCTGGCTTTACTGTGATAATCATACGGACAGATTTTTATCTTTAATTTCGGGAAAAAAGAAAGTGAATTCCAAACACAATGCTGTGCTAACGACATTAATGAAGCAAATTCCTTTAAGGGTTCGACGACTTTGTAACATTGCTAACTAATTGCTTGGTTTTGGTTGAAATACGCAAACTAAAAAAAGAAATTAGCGCCAGGCGTCACCTATTGTGTCTCAAAGCCAGTCTCCCTACTTCAGGGCAGGATCACAATGAAACCTAATGAGATGCGGCTGAGATATTGTAAACAAGCTAATTTAAAAGAGTTTAATTAGGTGTGTTTGTAGTTAGAAGTCTTCAATACTCGTGTTTCCATCGCAGTTGAGGGAGGGATGACTAACAAAGATAAATCTTTAATAAGATTATTTTAAATAGTTTAAAGGTTAAGTGCAGAATTGTTCAGCCATAAGAACGGTAAAAGAAATTAATCAACGACAAGAATCATAATTATTTTTAAACCAGACTATTAAGAAATTAATAAAAAAACGACCTTGTGATGTTTAATTGCAACTTTTCAAATTGAACTCGCGATCATTTGGAGGATTAGTTAACTATTAATGAATACTATTACTGTTAATCAAGGATTACTGTCTGGATTTTTATCAATTTAATAAAAAAATTAATGGTAGAAAATAAAACCGAATTTTTAAAAATTAATAAAGAAAATATCGAAACTAACATAGGGGACCATTCCAATTCTCAAGAAAGTTTTTATCCACATTTATTGTCATTGGACAAATGAAAAGATAACGACTTTATTTTTTTATAAATTTATAATTCCGAAATTATTCGAGAACTGAAATTGCATTGAACAAACGATTTCCAGAGATGTTTATTACAAAATATGTAAAACAGAACTATTGATCTCGGTTAGCTCGGTAGGAATGCGCTTGACTGCTGCCTGGAGGAGTTCGGATTCAATCCCCGACCCCAGGTTCAACGCTGGATTCTCGGAGGTCGTAGGGTCCACCCAATCCTCTCTAAAGTGGTATCTGGTTTCTTTCCCGGGAGTTAAAGGCGGGAAGCCTTAACTCCCGCGGCCCTAAGGACCCTATAGACCTATAGTGGGAAATTTTAATTTTTAACCTTTTGATTTTGAGCCATTCATGTTTATTTGATTATAAAGATTGCTAGTTACTTTTTTATAGTGGAATTTGCGTTTGTCTACAGTTCAGTTCATGAAAGAAAAGCTTTTGATGACGAAATTTCTTTTGATGATGTAAAGCTTTTGATGATGTAATACAGAGAGAGACAGAAAACAAATGAAATAATACTATATATTATAATAATAACTTATTATAATAATAAATAAGAAAAGAGACTTCATTAACAATAAAATTAAAGATAAACAGGAAAGATTACGTTCTCTGTCAAATGATGACTTGGCGTAAGGAAGAATTAGGAAAATTAAAGATACACTAACTACACTTGTAGTTAATGTTTCATTAATAAGTTTTTTTATTGTGTAATTTTTTCTTTTGAGGCACCACTGCGCTTCCGACATTTAAACAATATTAAACAATTGGGAAAGAAAAAAGAAATTCTTATAATATATATATTATAAGGATAAAACTTAAAGATATATTATGTTATGCAGTGAATATGGGTGGCAGAGAAGCCAAGCACAGCGACCGGAGGTCTATTATACCATCCCACGGAAATATGGACAGATGGAGAGAAAGACTGAGAAAGTATGGTGGGAGAAGTGCAGGGGAAACGGGAGAACCCCGAGAAAACCTGCCCAGCGCGGATCGTCCACCAAAACTTAAAGATAAATAAAAACTTAAATTCAAAAGTTCTTTCCGTATTTTATTTTGTTTAGTATTCTAAACGTTGGAAGATTTACTACTTATAATCATTTGATCAGTGCTTCGCAAACTAACCAGTTTCGCGTCTTTACATTTCGATTTTTGTAATGTTACGTCCTTAATATTTAGAAAGCCAAGCAGTTCCTGAAGAAACTCAAAACATGCTTTCCTTAAAATTCTGCGTTTCAATTGTTTTAAAATCATAAAAATAAGACAAAATAAACAGCTTCTTGATTTTATTTTGTAAAAATTACAACGTAATATAAACATTTAAAATTTTGTTTTTTCATTTTCCGAAAAAAATTATTAAATACGCTTATTTTAATTTTCTGAAAAATCCAATAATTTTTAATCAAAGTAAAGCTCGAGAAAACATTAATAGGATTAGTAAGCGGGCTTCACATCTTTAGTTTAAGAATCGATTTCAAACCATTGTTTCGGTTCCAATGCTCTTCTGTAGGAATTGTTGTCGTTATCTCGTGCTAATCTCTCAACAAGGTTCCCACATAGAAACAAATTAAAATAGTGAAACTGCGATCGTCTCTTGTCCAGTTTTCAATAAGATTCATCTAGTAGTTCAAAAGTTAAGAGGGAACAAACACACACACACACACACACACACACACACACACACACAATCAAGTCGACGGATTGATTTGACGAACCTCACATTCTTTGGAAGCAAGGTTAAAAAAAATCGAACAAACAGAATTCTGAAAACAATCTAAACTTCCTTTTTCCATTTATTACAAACAATAGTTCAATTGGAAAACAAATACATTTAATGAAAATTTAGCTGCACAAAACAGAAAACAAAGCTTGTTTTCTGCATTAGTATTTTTTTTTTTTTTGCCAAATCATACTAAAGATATCAGCTTTCTTTGGTTAAACACCACGACAGTTCAGTTCATGAAAGAAGAGCTTTTGATGACGTAATTTCCTTATAGATTGATGTTTCCAGGACGTAACATCTATTGCTAAAATCCGTAACGGAATCTTATAAACATTACGAAAACATTCTGGTTTTTGTATTTTCTACAGTTACGAATACATAATAATAATTAAAATTGAAACAAAAACGTTCCACACTATTCCCCTTGCTTGGCTATGCAAAGTTTGTCCTTTCTTGGTCACGCTTATGCGATCACAAAACGAAGCCATCTTGGACTGACTGCTCGGAGTTCAAGTTGATGACGACATGACTGGTGACGTTTGTTCCAGACAAAATCAATCGCTACCTAATGACCATATATGGTAACCCCTTTTTTTTGCAAAATACTATAATTTTTCTATTGCAGTAATTGCCAGTAAAGTAAATCTAGACGATACTTTGGCATAGAGCTATAACTATATTAGTAACAACCAAAAGAGTGTAAGCATCAGTAAAGATTAAGAACTACTGGTTTTAACTAAACTTTATAGCAAATAAATAAAATCAATAAATTATCGCAAAAATAAATAAATCCTTATATCTGTTGCAGGCAATACTGGTGTTACTCTTTAATTAAGTCTAATGAAATTCCGCAGCTCCTAGTTAATTTGGTTTTAAAGGTTTTAGAATTCAAGACAACAACAACAACGAAGTCACATACCTGAAACCCTTCATGCATACACGGCTTCAAAACAAAACGCGTTGTTGGTAATTAAAGAAGTTTCCAAACTTAAAAACACTGCCTTTTCTAAAGGATAAAATTCTTATAAAAAAAATACTCGTGTATCTTAAAAAAATTAAAATGAAAGTTTATTTTTTTTAATTAGTTAACTAGTTTTAAAACAAGGCAATTTTGGAACTTTAATATCATAATTAAATTCTAGGCAGTCGGCTATGTTCTAAGGTGCGATTTCACGGACCAGTAAAATTGCAGAATTTGTAAGTTTTAGTTTCAATTACACTAGGCAACAAAATTAAACTTTTTCTCTGTATCTTTGACGAAAATAGTTGATCTTTATGTTCTCGAGTGTGCTAAACATGAAAATGGCCATTAAAATGCATGTTTAGCTCTAGTTTTTTTAGATATCTCAATTTATCATAATTATCCTTAAAAGCATAATGCAAGTATTTATATTAATGTTTCCCCTCGGAGGAATGTCTCTGAAGGCTCAATCGCTTTGTCTGGCGTTTGTATTCTATTGCTGGTGATTCTCTGATCAGTGTCCAGAGTTAATTCTGCCAACAATTCTGGATTCTACAAGTGTTTTATTAATAATATTATCTGTTCCAGGTTCAAGTGATTGACACATAGGCGATTCCTTCTGTTTGTAGTGGCATGCCCTGGCACGACTGTCCCACATAAACAAAAAGCAACAGAATTTGGTGTAACCGTGTTGCAAGCCAAATAATATGGCAATGACTTTCAGATCATCGGAAATGTGGCACTTAAACTTCTCATAGTTTACTCTGCATAACAGTTGCTTCATATTGTCATAGGTTTCCTTCATGTAGGCTGCGTAGCCAATTGGTACAGATGGAAACAAGTTACCATTGTGTAGAAGAACAGCCTTTAGACTTATCTTTGATGAATCTGTGTACAATCTCCATTCATCACTTTTATAGTCAATTGTCAGAGCTGTCATGAGACCCTCAATATCACTGCAAAATTACCAAGTTATCTTGTTTGGTGAAAAACAGTACGAATGGAGTGTGGCGTTCACGGAACACACTGACATTTACCGATTGGTCAAGACAATTCCACTGCTGCAATCTAGATGCCAACAATTCTGATTTACCTTTAGGCAATTCCAAATCTCTTACCAGATCATTCAACTCACACAGTGTTACTTTGTGTTACTGCGTAGACTTCTATGTAGAAGGTGATGGAGTAGCATTAGATTGACTGCTGTCCTCGTCACTAACTGTATAAGAATCAGGTGAGATGGGAACAGGTAGTCTATCTCCATGAGGGACTGGAGCATAGCTGATCTTATGTTAGGATAATGTCAATGCTGACTTTTTCTTCTTTGAAATACCATGTTTTAAGGGAGTTGTCATGCAAAAATAACAGTCATTTATGTGGTTTAATGGTTCTCTCCGGATCATCAGAATAGCAAAGCTCATTTATTATATTTTACGATTCAACCACGAACGAAGACCTGTGGCACAAGACACGCAACATACATGAGGGTCTCTCCCCTCCCCTTCTCTGTTGCTGGGCACTGCGGATAAAAATAGGCTTCCAACACTGCATGATGTGAAGTTAGAGGGTTAGAAACGCTATGCTGTTGAACGTATGTGGGATTTCTACGGCAATTTCAGGTCAGGCAAAATAAATTCTTAGCACTAACTGAGTCTGAAAATTAGAATGATTAATTAAGAGATTTATATTAACTTATTAGTTTCCGGCAGAATTAAAAAAAAAAAACCAATTTTTCATTTTTTGAGTTATTTTTGGAATATCAGTAAAATAATAATTGTAAAAATGATTACATATTAGGAAACATTTATCTCTCCTTCTTAAATGTTAAATATTTTTGGCTGATGTTTTATGATGTTCTTTTTACTGTTTTTTTTAATTGATTATATTCGCATATATGTACCTTACTCAAAAATAACTAATAAAGTATTCCCTAAAGGTAACATGTCATCCACATATGTTTATCCTTTGTTGCTTGCTTAGCGTTGATTCATGCCCATATTTCCAAACGACAATGGCAATAGAGGATGTGATAGTGTCTGTGATTGCTATAGATAGAGTAGTAAGACAAAGTAGTAGTCGAAGCGTTCGACGTCTACCTGTCGTAATACAACCAAGAAAACTGGTAATAATAATTCGACAAAGGTTTGGTTGACCTATCACAAATCTGGAAGAGAAATTGTTAGGAAAAACACTACTAATAACCGCCTGGAATTAACTCTGTCAACATCACTTTAAAACTGGTGTTTCAGCCCCTGAATCTCATCACACTCAGTTAAAGACTTAACAACATTAAATAGATGTATGTAGAAAGAAATTCAATTTTCGATGAAGCATTTAAAAAGCTTATGCAATCAGTAATCATCTGAAAAGCTCCAGTTTTATCATGTATAATACATTAAAGTGGATTTACCTAATTAAAACTTAATTAGGCCCAGAAGAGCAGGAATTCGTGGGATTTCAATAATTTTGGCTTCCGAGTTCTTAATGAAGTTAGTGAAGTCGAAAGAACGGGCAACTTAATTTTTTGAAACTATCTCCAGGTTAAATGATGAAAGCCAAATAGGATGATGTGGTAAGATTTTAAGTTGTTTAAAAATTGAATTCAATTAAATTCAATTCACTTCTTGAAACTTGGTGAGATAAGTTTTATCCTTTTATAGTTTTATCCTTTTATGCTTCTACTTTTGGAGTTTAACCAAAACATTCAAGAATTCTTAGTTATCGAGCATAAGATACTCCGCTTCGATTTGATAATCTCGGAATGAAATTTCAGGTAGGCATCTTGAGTACAAGATTTTTCAGTTATTGATCAAAAACCTTACTCACTGGAAGATAGTGTTTATTTGCACCAATATATTCTCTTGAGTTGACTCTTCTTTGTTATATGTAAATTTTAGAATTTTTAAGAAAATATCATTCTGATTTAATGTATTATTACAGTTTTGACACCTATCTATTACCAATGATTGCTACAGGATCCACTGAGTTTTTGTAAATATTTAGTAATATTTAAGTGTAATTAATATTTAGTGTTCACTTATTCTTGACATTGCAAATTAATATGTTGGTTAAAAGCGTAACCATTATAATTACATATTAACACTACTTTAATTCTGTCATAAAAAGAGTGACAACAGGGAAAAGAACATTTGTTTACAAAAGAGAGGATGTTACATGCTGTAAATATAAATAAATAAACTTATTATGTAAGTGATGTAAAATTTATAAAGATTTATGTAAGTTGCTGAGAGTTTTCACTTGCAAAATCACTACCCACGAGAAACATTTTTTAAGTAAATTAATTAATAATAAG
Organism: Thereuonema tuberculata; assembly: GCA_023159025.1. NCBI lineage: Eukaryota > Metazoa > Arthropoda > Chilopoda > Scutigeromorpha > Scutigeridae > Thereuonema > Thereuonema tuberculata. The sequence continues at coordinate 15,319,822 of JAFIDM010006943.1, read as the reverse complement.
ATCACCAAAAAATATCATTAGTGAAGTAATTTAGTACTAATTCAGCACAATTTCATAATACTAAGTTTTTCTTGCTGTTTCAACAACACTAAAAGGTCTTGTAAAATATGTAATAATTTAAATTTGACAAAAATTCTGAGTCCAAACTTGCAGTTACGTAGCGATAAAAATCTCGGTTGCAAAGGCTTACAACTAAAGACAAGACTCACGAAAGCACAGAAATAGATTGTGTATCTATTTCCTTGGATAGCGGAACTCAAGAGAATAATCCAAACAGAAGAGCAGAAAGAGATCTCCTGCTATCGATTGAACTCGGTGTGATTTCGGATGTCATCTTTACTGCGTCAGATCACCATACAAGTGAACGACAAGCGGAAGTCATAAATCCCAGCTCTTCTTCTATGTTCAAGGAACTGGTTTCCAGTCAATGTAAATACCGTAGTATCGAATCTACTGAACGAAAGAAGTTGTGGTTGTAGTTCAGAAAAACAAGAATCGTAAATAAAAGAAATTACATAAATTTTTGATATGTTGATTTTCAATGATTATAGTTTGATTCACTGTCACAGTCTTCTTTCTATAATTACAATGATGAAGCAGTATTACAGAATCCTGACATTTGATCACGTGTTACACTTAAACCCTACGTATAATTATTAAAACATTACTTTTAACAAAATTCCAATTCAACCAGGGTATAGCACAAATTATTCTTAATCCACTAGAAAATCTGTTTATGTAAAGAACAAAAATGCTTCTATTTTTACGTAAGTGGTAAAGTCTTTAATTCACTGCTGATTATTTAATAGTCGGAAGGGAAAAACATCTAGTAAGATTACACTAGTCTTTTACATGCACTGTCTATCCTTAAAAAATCTGTTGTATTACACAGCGAATGCACGGGCTTCATGAGTGATTTTTTTTTATCGAATAAGATTACTTTCGATTATTTTAGACACGCTTAAAAAACTGAGATTGATGTTTTGATGATAATAATTATTATTTTTAAAATGAATGTTTTGTAATTGCCTCTTAAAACATTGCTTTTCTGAGAAAATTCTGTAAATCCCTTTTCTTTATAGAATTTATTTAATTGTTAATACTGTTATCATAAGTTTTGTTTTTTTAAAAAATAAGATTTCATATTCCTTATAGGTCTAAAGCATCTTCAATGTCTATCAGTTAACTACTTGTCTCACTAGGATCTGTTCACTGTTTGATTTGAATAGACAAACTGAATTTAAAAAACTGGATATTTTTGTTAAATAAATCAACAGTCATTTTAATCAATAATTCTATTTTAAGCAGTAAGTGCATGTAAAATCAATGGGAAGACAAAGTTTAATGTGTTTATTCATGTAAAGTCCTAAAAGTGTTTTTAATTATTTCATTTAACATTCTCTTACCAACTAATACGTTAGAGAATTCTGTAAAAAATACCATCATAAATGTGATCACTTAAATCATTCCACTCCGTTAATTGGTCGAGGAGCGTTAGAGTAGCGATTTGAATATTGCAAGCATAAACTATCCATTTGCAAGGCTTAATTAGAGAGAGCACGATTGAATACCAGAGCTTTCATAAACTTGTTTTCGAAATTTCACTTAATTTCAATAGAAAGGACGTAAATAGAGTTTGTTGGACTGCGCTGTATGGACAGCAGTACTATTCGAATAACAGTATCGCAGAAATCACTTCATGAAGAGGAATTTTTAGGAGTAATTAATTTAAGATTATCTCAGGAATCGATTGTAAAACTTTTCTGTACAGTTGCAGATATTTTATATAAATATAATATTCGTTGATATATTTAGGTATGTGGCTAAGGCAATGTAAACACAGTCTACTTTTGCGTAGCATTGAGAAACCTCATGCATTTCTTTTCGATCTCTCCTCCGATATCTCTTTCCGGAAGATCCTATTGACTTTCTATCTATAAACTTTTCTTTCTTATCTCTATCTCAATCCGCCCATTGCTCTTTTCTGCGTTCTTCTCACAAGCTGCTCTTAAAGTTTCCATTTCTTAATATTTTACATCCATTCACGCTTTTCTTAAATATTCTCTATCCTTATATTCTTGTTCTTGCATTTATATTTGAGTCTTTATATCCATTTATATTTGAACGCCTTATTTCCTAAAAAAAAGCAGCTGCACTAATTTTCAGATATCGTTTTTATTTAATGCAAACGAGACTCTGGGGTATTTCCTACATCATAAAAGAGAGATAGACGAGGTCTTTCGCGTCCTATTGTTCAGAAATCGTCTTCAGACCTAATAGGACGTGAAAGGCCTCGTCTATTTCTCTTTTATGGATGTGGGAAATACCCCAGAGTCTTGTTTGCAATAACTTCGCCCACAGTTACATTAGGACTACATTTTTTATTTAATGTATTAAATACTGTATTTACATTGAATGAATCCGATCTTGGAGGGTTAAAAATTAATGGAGAAAAAAATTAAATTCATACGATTTGCAAATGACATAGCATCTGTACCAGAAAATATAAAAGCACTTCAAGCATTACTTCAACAAATGGATAGCATTTTTTACAGAAATTGGCCTTAAAATCAACACTAAAAAAACAAAGACATTAATAGTTTCAAAAAGAATAGTCAATAGCCCTGTTACATTAAATAACATCTACCTACAATGAACAAGTAACATCATATAAATATTTAGGCAGCATAATCACAGATGATTCCAGATGCGCACCTGATATAGTTTCGAGGATAGCAATGGCAAAGCAAGCGTTTAACAACAAAAATTATTTATTCAAAGCGAGAATATCACGCAATATACGGAAAAAAAAGCTAATTAAGGTGTATGTCTGTAGCATAGCTCTACATGGGTGCGAAACGTGAATCATGACACAAAGAGACAGAGAGAGAGATTAGAGGCATTTGAAATGTGGTGTTGGCGAAGAATAGAAAGAGTTAGTTGGACGGAAAAGAAATCAAATGAAGAAGTGCTTAATGCAGTAAAAGAAAAACGGTGCCTATTAAAGACAATAGAAAATAGAAGAGGGAAATTATTGGGACAATTGATGCGGCACGATGACCTTATTAAAACCATTATAGAAGGAAAGATTGATGGAAGGAGGGATAGAGGGAGGGAGAGCTAGAAGGTCCTATATGCAACAAGTGAAAAAGTGAATGTCGTGTCGTATCAAGAAGTTAAGACAGATAGGTTGGAAGTTACTCCATCGACAAGAGCGCAGCTCTTAAATTTGAGAGAGAAATGCTGCTAGTAAGTAAAGATCAAGTTGACCTGAAGAAAGAACAGCCACGAAGACCTTAATGTTTTCCTGCTTATGAGATTGATTTGCATTTTAAGGACACACAATGTTTGCTGAAGTAAAAATGTCCGATCTTCTATGATAAAGGCGGTAAAGGGTATGTAGTAGAAATAGATAGAAAGCAGATTAAGCACACTTAGATATCCAAAACAAATTGACAATTTGGAAGTAAAGCAAGTGTAACAGCAAATGGCCATCCATTTGTTCAACTTTCGAAAAATCACTCAATAAGCACTCAGAAGCAAAAATGAAGAATGTTTTCATTCTAATATGCCTTGAATTTCATTTCAGCAAAACGTGACAGATCAACTGTGAACAAAAAATTAATTTAAAAAACAAAAACAAAACGATTAGAAAGAAAAAGAAGCAAAACATTGTACCCACGGAAATAAAGATTGTAGTCACGGAGATAAACCTTAGCATATTTTGAATATTTGTGGCTCAAAATAATGTAAATAAGTTTCTTGTTTTCTTTACTAAGTAAGAAAACAACAATGAAATACATTAATTGGAAATATAATTTCACAAAATCAGTTTACCTTTAGAGGATGTAGACGTCGTAATAACAGTTCAAAGGAGATTCTCATTATGTTTAATATTAGATCATCAAGAAAAAAGATCATATATATTTCAAACTCAGTATCACAAAACAATTTAAAACAATTAATCTTCACTGATTTAGCAACTGCAGACTGAGTATGTCTGAGTAAGACTTGAAAAATCAGAAATTTTGATGATATCGTAAGAGCACTCAATATGAGAACAAGAGTACTGTATATAAAATTCATTATACAGTATTGTTGATAATTCCTTACATCAACTATATGTATATAAAACAATACTCTTATTCTCATCTTGAGTGCTCTTAGGATATCATCAAAATTTCTGATTTTTATTTTCCATTTGATTGCTTCACGCATTTCATATCTTTTATATATAAAGGATCTTCATTGTCTATCAGTTAAGTGTACTTGCTTCACCAGGAGCTGTTCACTATTAGAGTTCAACAGACAAGCTCAATTTAAGAAGATATTTTTGTTAAGTTAATACATCTGTAGTATATTGGATCCCAATTTACATCCAAATAAACAACACAAATGTTTCCGTATTTTGAAACACTTAGATACTGTGTGTTATTTTAAAATATATTCTTCAATTCAAAAACTTTCTCATGAAATAGAAAACTACATGAAGATAATAGAAATGTAAAACTTACAGAAGTCACACAAAATGAGAATTTCTAATAAGTTTCCTGCAATTAAGAGTTAATTAGCTGCTTTCACTAATAAAGGTATGATTTATGAATCCTAAAGAAATTTTGTTTTCAAAGACAACTTCAGTAGCTATTCATTTTTAACTTCTTAAACAAGATTCAAACTTGGAGTCGTTCGTACTGATTGGTTTCTTATGCCTTTCCTTTCATCATTTGCAATTTGAGGAGATTTCGAAGCGTCTTCAGCATCCAAATGCTTTTTTTCAGCCATAGATCAATAATTTGTTTTCCTGTCTGTAGTTTTAAGTCAAGGACAAAAACTTTACTCAAATTAGGCATTGACATAGCTTAAGGCTGAGAAAAAAAAAATCTATATATTCAACAAACAAAGGGTGAAAGACACGTGATCAAATACATATTTGAAATAACTTGAATTACAATATGTTATTGACTCTTCTTCATTGACTCCAAGGCATTTCTGTGAAGTATCACAACCAATAAAGAAACTACGGAAGGAATGAAAACAAAAATAGTTCTCAGTCTAGATTATTTAGATTAGAAAAATATAAAATATATGTAATGTCAATATTATTCAGCTATAATTTTTATAGGTCTAAGGTAGCTGGCTACGAAATATACTGTAGATTTGATCTAACTTTTGTAACGCTAACTAAATAAGCCGAAGAGAAAAACAAAGAGATAGAACAAGTTTTAAAATTTTAAGTCGAAATATGCAAATCTGTCCATTATAACATTCACTCTAAAACTATACATATCAGCAAAGCAAAATTTTACAAGTATTTGTGCGTTATAATAAAGAAGATCCTTACTGATTTTGCTTAAAATGAACCAGCAGGTAAGAAAGAATCAAAACCCATCAAAATAAGTGGATGGACAACTATTTTTTTTAACAATGGTTCATGCACCACGAGGTAATCGAAAGTTGGAACGACCACTATATTTTGTTTTCCACCAACGTTTCACCATTTCTTGATGTTTCATAGTTACTCTTAGATAATGATGACTTATTAGCACCTTATTTTCAGTAATTATTTCTTAAAGAATTACTGAAAATACAGTGTTACCTAAAGCTTACAGTTTTATATTTATATTTATTATTTTGAACTAATGAATGATACTTCTTGAACCTTTTAAAAAAATCGCTTTTTGCTTTTCTGCATACAGTGTCCTATTCTTTTTCTTCTTTGTTGTTTGTTTGGGTGTATCACCTAAAACGCATCCATAAAATTTGGTTCGATGCTTATTTATAGCTCAAACAAAATATGTTTACAGTTATTAATAAACAAGAATATTCGTTTAAAAAATCAGCACATATAATAAAAAGATGATAAATTCATATTTAAAATTTGGAATATAATAAAATGCTCATCGAGGACGATATCAACCCGCTAACCGCAGGGTTATTTTCGGAATAAACGGAGTTCTCAAATTTTCTATTTGATTTTTAAACGAATGTCCTTATTTTTAAATATTTCAATCCATTGCACACGTTAAATGTTGATTTAATTTAAATTATTAATAACGCCATTCTATTTACACTTATTCTATTTACACTTATGTTATTACATTATGTGTGGTGAATCTGGGTGGAGAAAAGCCGAGCATGCGAACCTAAAAGTATACAATAATCACTGAAATATCCATCGCGTTGTGGGAACCAAAGCATGCAACGATGCGGAGATCGAAACCGTATTCCTGTTCTAATTTATAAATCAGGTACTATACCAAATCGTAAGGAAATACATCCAGCTGTTTTAGCTCATTGAATGCATTTTAGATTTTATTAAAAAAAAGCTAAAACACTTTTTTAATGTCAAAATTCTTTAAATAAATAAAATTCTAGAAAAATATGATTTCATTTATAGGAATTTGTAATATCAAACTCCAACGAAATTATTCGCATTTGTTCATGTAAGTAGTAAACTATTATTAGCATTACATGAATACTATTACATGAATACATAATATTTTTATACTTTAAAAAAGAAACAAATGAATAAATTGTAGATTTGAAGTATTTTAATAAAGCCTGAATAGTTATGCAAAATGATTTATAAAAAAAATAATTTTACAATATTTCGACTAGTTTCTCTGTCGAGAGATGGTATTATCAAGTGAATAAATTGTATTTCAATAAGAAAAGCCTAATAACAATTTTATTTTTTAAACATTCGATACTTTGATTTCCAAATAGCAAAAGTCGTCTTACCAAAACAGAAAATATTAATGATTTCTCTTGAGTATATAATGGCAACATTTTTATTGGTTTCGTTAAATTAAACTGTATATCCAAATTTAACTTAATACACAAAATGTAAACTGACTCCACTCTTATTTATTTTTATTTGATCTTTAGATTCTTTTCCATGCTCTTATTTGAGTTCTAAGTCGAAAAATCTCCAAAAGTAAACATGTTGCTTAGGCAACTGCAGTCTGGTCTATTTAATGGCAATTCGGCTTCACTGAAACAAATATTGTAATCATGTTTCTCTTTTTTCCTTCTTCCTTTTTCAAATCAAATCTCTTTAGATACTTATTGTATTATATTGGTTTTTTTATTTATCAATAGAAGAATGCAAGCAACGTTAAGATGTAGTTCGATTTAAATTGAAAAACATGCTTTGAAGACGCTTATTTGATTACTGAGAAATCTCTGTACGTACGTAATTTACTTAAAGATGTTCTTCCGAGAAAATGTTGTCATTTTAACATACAAATTATAGCTGGTCTCATGTTAACTTACAAGCTTTTTTTCTTTCTATTACAGCTGGATTTATCTTCATGTAAACAAATACTGGAAAACAAATATACTGGAAAGTATATTTATACCCATTCTTATAAGTTTAGTTAGGATATGAACATGTTTTAACTAATGTAAGCATCATTTGTCACTGTCAACGGATAGCATACATCTTTATGAGTAGATTTTATGAGATATCGAATCTTTGCTCCAGTTTTTCGCAGGCCTTCCACTCCGGAGGATCAGTCTATCTCTCTTCATATCAACCTGTTACCATACTGGTAACTACCTTACCGCCAATGTACCGCTAGTCATCGTAGTCCTTTGCGACGTATATAGAAACGAAACTTCAAAATCTCCAGGATGAAGGAAAAACAGACTTCAGGTAACAAAAATTTATGAGCAGATTCGCTCTTTAAGATCAATAAGATATTACAGAAATCAAGGAAGAGCTTGCAGTAGACAGTGCAAATGAACAAATTAAGAACTACAGGGAAAAAATGAGAAGCCGTAGTTTATTTTTTTCTTAATTTCTAATATTTTTTTTTCTATTGAAGGCCTTGTGTTTCAGTCCAAGACTGATCAAAGGCGTCCCCAATAACTTAGGGGAATCTGGTCATAATCACCCCCTACTGACCAGATGACGGAGATGATGGGAAGCGAAGAGAAAGGAGACAGAAAAGAAACAGAAAAATACAAGAAAAAGAAAGTAAACATCCACGCCGATGTCGGGATTCGAACTCAGGTGCCGACAAATCGACCTCGTGGAAAACCGCCATCTAATCTACTAGACCACGCCGGCACGGCATCTAATGCATTAGTGCTACGTAAAAAAATATATAAACAAATAAATAAAGAAATTATTGATTCAAAAGCCTGAGCGATCATTATAATACATCTTTCTAATATAATCATTATTAACAAAGCGAAATAGCAGTTACAAAAGATATCTTTTAAGAAGATTATAAATTAAAATTTCAGATAAGAACTAGAAGTTTCAGAAAAACTTTCGTAAACCTTAATCTTTACTTAAAATATTTCATATTTTCCTTTTTAATTTTTATTTTTAAAGTCGTAAAAATAATCTTAATATAATCAAAAAAATATAAGCTAAGTAATCAAAAATCATCCTTTTAAATATCTGCTGAATACAAAGTAGAAATATATCAATATATTTCTTCTTCTTATTTAATAAAATAAAGTATAGACATTCATTTCCTGAAAAGATTAATTAAATTCCGATTATTTACTTAAGTTGCTTCAATGTAATTAATTTTAATCGTTTTTAAGATTTTATTAATGTAGGCCTCTTAATATTTTAATCAATTTTAATTCAAACCACGCGTGAATTAGTGGATTACTAAAATGATTCACTGTTAAGACATCTTTAAAAATCCATTGCTTCAGTTCTAATGTTTTTTCTATGGAAATATCTGTCACATTCAGCTAATTTCTGAAAAGAACCTACAGGAAAAAACAATTTAGAATACAACTTTTTTCGATCGTAACTTTGCGTACAAAATATCAAAATGATTCATTCAATTTTCGAAAGTTATTAGAGAAAATATACAAACTGATACGAATTGATTTATTCGAGCCTTAGAAAATCGGATAAAAAAGGGTTAGGACTATTGAGTTTGACCTGAAGGTTTCATCTCAAGCCAGGTCATCTTGACTGCGATGAATCATCAATTTATAACTCTAGGAAGTTGACCTTTCATCGAATGATCACCATCCATCATCCATCTATCGAATCTTGTAGAGCTCATATCAGCCTGTTATAACATTGGACATGAAAGTAGAGATTAAGAAAACATCATTTTGTCAAAGGATCTGCTGAGAACTTACTGCAGTAACATCAATTAAAACTCGTTCTATCTGCTTTCTTTAATCCTTGTAAACTCCTTCAAACTATCATCAATCATTATCTATTAGAAATGTTTGCTTTCTTCGCCTTTCTACAGTTATTCGAAAAGTCAATAAGTTTTTAAAGATTACTTGAAAACATTAATCTTAAGACGAAAAAGGTTTTCAAATAATTTTTAAATCAAGTGATTTTAACTCTTGATCGAAATTTAAGCTTTCAGAATTCAATTATTAATTATATTACTACTTTATATTTATTAGTACTTTACCACAAACTTTTTCCTAAGGATTTTACATTTTTTACAAACATTTAAAATACCATCCACACATTTAAAATTTATTTTAACTTTGAATTAAAAATTATGAAAAAATTTGAAAAACTTTATGAAAAAAATATTAAAAGAACAATTTCGACCTGCTTAACTATCCAGCTTAATAAATTACAAATTCATTTTTAAAGTGTGGGCAATCTTTTAAATGTTTATAAGGTAATAAGTATAAGATATCTTAAGTTTATTAATATTTTTTTCTTTACACAATAATGAAAAAAATTGATTATCTGTATTCTTCCATTAAAATAGTTGCGAAATCCAAGTACACTATTAAATTTTAAAATAATGGCATTGCATAAAAGTTAAAGCAGAAAAAAGAATATTAATATTTGAAAATCTGTTAATTAATTAAACGGGTAATTCCATTTTTTCAAAATAGAGAATAGAATAATAAATTCTAGAAAGTGGCATTTCCTTTTTTATTAATCTCTTTCTGTTTGTTTATCTTATTCATTTAGGCTTTATTAAGGACTGATATTTATTGTTGCCATATTTTTATGGCGACCTAACTTCCTGCAAGGCCCGGCTAATGTTCTCTCTTAGTCAACTGGTGCTCAAACATAATTTGAGATTATTGCTTCTGAGTGGACGACAGCGTTTAAAAATAGCCTTTTTCGAAACTACAGCTTGTTTTGGGTTGTCTTTGTTCGGAATATGATACTTCCAAAGAAAGTTTGGTGTTGATGTTGATTTGTTTATATTTACACTGATTGAAATTCTCTGATGGAATAAACAAGATATATTGTAAACAAGTAAACCTCAGTACTATTATCCTAATCCCATTAATTCTTAATCGTACCCCTGAATATTAATTTCTGTTTATGTGGTTATTGAGCATTTCGAAGTAACTCAGATTAACCTCACTTCGACAATCGGGAATACCTTGTTTTCAATTTCAGTAATGTGGTTCCGATTTCAACTTTGATGAGTCTTTTAATTATTGAATTGATTATGAAACGTTTCCTTAAATTTCCTCCAGTTTCTAATGCATCACCACGATTTATTAGATTCATGGAAGTTGTCTCTTTATCTGATAGGTTAGACCAGTGCTTTTCAATTTTTTTTGGCACACTTAAGAATTTGGAAATCTCCTGCGTCACACTAAACGCTGTTCCTAATATTCGATCCCGTATTAAACAATTGTTCAAAAGTAAACAAGCACGTATTTCTCACTGAATTATAAAAATGATATAATTATTGACTCATTCATTTTGGCCATTCCAGTTTATATTACAGTCGGACCTCTATTTAACGAACCTCTATTTTGCGAATTTCTCTATTTTGCGAACTTTTCTTTGGAACCAAGAACATTTTGCTAATTTCTTCGTAAAATAACCTCCAAATAGCGAAGTGCATTTTCTATTTAACGAACTTTTTCGTGGTATCTATTTTTTTTCCTCCTTGAAATGTTTTTATTATTAATATTCTCTTAAAGGAAATGAATGAAATGTGGATACAGCTGAGGGAAAAAGAAGAAATTAACGATGATGTGCTGATTGATGATTATCTTTCACTTGATTTTTGAAGTTGATGTCTCGGAAACACTAACTGAATCGGATATTTTGGACAGTGTGAAAATAAAAACAATATACAGTAGCTATGAATGAAGATGAAGATGATCATGATGCATAAATAAAAAAAAAACCTTCGTATTATGAAATGCTAAAATCATTTGAAACAATCCGACGCAGATTACAATTTGAAGAAAATACGCCTGAAGGGGTTTTTGGTGCATTGCAAAGATGCGAGACGTACTATGAACGAAAACACTTTTTCAAAAAAAAAAAAAAAAAATCAGATAAAATTAAGACTTTGTTAGTAAAATTTAAGTATGCATTTAGGTAGGCGTTATGTCATTAAAATTATTACTTTTTTTAATAAGATTTATTGTTTATGTATTTTAAATCTGTTTATGTAGTTTAAAGTAATTTTAAAAGATGAATCTCTATTTAACGAATTTTCCATATAACGAACTTTTTATCGGGATTTAGCGACTTCGTTAAATAGAGGTCCGACTGAATTTTCAATTTACTTGTTCCTCTTGTGTTATTAAATAATGTTATTGGAAATATTTCATACTTATTTTATATTTCCTCTTATTTTCCCGTTTTAATAAAAATAGTTTTTGTTTTTTTTTTCGCGGCGCAGTCATGCAATTTCGTGGCACACCCTTTGAGAATCGCTGGGTTAGACCATTCAATTAGCATTAAATATCAAGAGAAATCTCGTTTCGATTATTTTTTCTAATTCTTACATCAGAATTGTTCGAATTGTTTAAATTGTGTTGACCCAGTTTTCAATTTCATTTTGTATAGTCTGTATAGTATTGAATAGAATAAATGTTTCAAAATCAATCATAATTTAATGTGATAAATATTTTCTTTTAAATTTCATATTAATCACTTTCAAGGTCATCGAATTCCTTTTAATAATTGTTAAGAAAAATTGATTTTAAGTTAAAAATATTTACATTGAAAGCTTATTAAGGTCAGCTAGACAAAGGATAATATCAGTAATCAAATTCATCTCTTGATTTTTCTAAAATATTACGTCATCATGCAAACCATTTGAAAAAAAGCAAAACGAAATCAAAAAAGCAAATAGGCCTAAACGAAATACAACATAAGAAATACAGTAAAACCTCGATATAGCGGTCTCGCTTATAGCGCTATCCCGTTCTTTACGCTCCTTTTATACCGTCCCTGACGTTTTCTATGTACAATAAAACCTCGATATAGCGCTGTCCCGCTTATCACGCCTTTAGGTAACGGTCCCTTGATGAGCGCAATAACGGGGTTTTACTGTAATTATTATATCAAAACAGCATCTAATGTATTATTTCACAGTAGTGAAATCTTTGATCTTTAATTATCCAAGGAACTCGAAAAAAACTACACAAAAAAAAAAGCCTTAATGATCACACGAGCTTTTGCAGTGTGACGGCGCTACCACCTTGAAACGCTTTTCTTTAAGAACCTTCTTCAAGAACATTTCTATCTCTTACAGATATAAACTTTAAGAGCGAATTTTGACAGCTGCTGTCCAGTTTTGTAGCTTCAAAATCGCTAACACAAAATAATAGAAACCAGGTGTTTTGACATTTCCAGTCGTTTTTTATACATAAAGTAGAGATTGATTGATGTGCTATTTTCTTTAATTCGTATTGGTAACAATCTATAAAATTATCGATACAAAAAAAGTCCTTTAGGTCATATGGAAAAATCGTCAGCGCTATCGAAGATTATCAAGAAACTGTGTGTGCTGATAAGATTAGTTTGGTTGCAGGTTTGCATGAACAGAAAAATAACAAAGAAACAATCTCCATCAATTGACAGAATGATTAAAATTCAATTGACTAGATTAATGGATATTTTGGTCACGTGTTTTGCTTGTAATGTAAATTCAGACTGTATTAAATGCATGAGAACTGCTTTAAGTGAACCTAAGACTTTCATTACTATTTCCAGCACAAAAACTTTCCACCTTTGAAACATACTTTAAAATAGAGAACTTAATGAAAAAAAGATATTCTAAAGTATTACTGTAAAGAAACCCATTAATATTAGATAAAGAACTTCATGAGAAAAAGGGTTTAATAAAAATATTTAATATATATAACAAAATGTTTCGCAGTAATATACAACATCAAATTTTAAAACATTTAACAACAATTCTTCAGAAACAATGTAACAACATAAAACTGCAACTGAATAATAACAAAAAGCTTTCATGAACTTAAATTAAAAGATAACAAAAGCTTTAAAAATATACAGAAAAATCGATAAAGACAATATAACATAATTAATATTGAAATCGGTTTTATCGATTTTATTGGTTTTATCGGTTTTTAAAGCTTTTGTTATCTTTTAATTTAAGTTTATGAAAGCTTTTTGTTATCATTCAGTTGCAGTTTCATCATGTTATATTGTTTTTAATTGTTTTAAAATTTGGTGTATTATATCTTGTATTATTTTAATGTTATTCAATTGAAAATGCAGTTCATTACTGCGAAACATGTATTAAAAATATATATAATATTTTTAATAAACCCTTTTTTTCATGAAGTTCTCTATCTAATATTAATGGGTTTCTTTACAGTAATCTTTATTCTATAATCTTATTCTTTAAAATATATTTTATATGTTCTACTGGAATATTTATTGAAATATTCTCCTATAGTCCACCAACATCAGATACCAGTAGATACCACCAGTTACCACAGAAACATTTTTGAAAGACTAAACACTGAAGAACCAATCAAACCAAGTTCAGCTTTTCCGATCGCTGAACTTGGACTTTAAGATTTTACAACATTACAAGAAACTATTGATTTTGGATTATTATTGCGGTAATATTTTCAAAAAGTCAAAGATTCACTTTGATCAGCAGTATTTTCGGCGAGTTTACTGTATACTAAGGTTTCCAATGTGTTTTCGTTACATAAACAGTGTAGTTCAATAAAAGTTTTGAATATAGAATATAGACATTGAATAATATCTACATGATTTCCTACTGATAAGGACGAAAAATATCAATATCTTAGATGTAACTCAATCTCAGAATTTCCACAAAGAACTTAACAGTTGCAAAAGCTAGAAGTTTTTTAAATTTCATTCATCCCATTCGTTCAGCAAAAAAAGAAAAAAAAAGAGTAATAATATAAACAATATCTCTTGAAATGACTAAGAAAGATATAAATAGAAACACTAAATAAGAATTAGACTTCTATGAAATAAAACGCCAGGGATGACTAGTAAGAATTTAGATTGCTCTATGTGCGTTAATCTTATATAAATGAATGTTTCTTTGTTTGTCCCGTATGCGTTCTTATACCATTCATCAGACTGTGATGAAATTTTGGTGAGTTGTTGTGCGCACGCCTTGGAAGGTTTCTGAATTAGTAGAAACATTTTACAATATCTGGTGCGCGAGGCGTTTCAACAAATGAGTGAATTTCCGGTTTCAACGTTTGAAGTTTCCGGTGCGACTCGCATTGGCAAAGACCATCAACAAAGCACAGGGACAACACATGGACAGCTGTAAGTGACCTGATCACGCGTGGGAAAACCTTCTGATTTATTCGTGTATGCACCAGACGGAAAAACAAAAAATATTGTGTATCCAAAAGCACTTCAATAAACAGAATTAAAACACAAACACTTTCTTTCTTTGAGTGGCATTGCAACGCATGCCGGGTACAGCCAGTACAGAGATAAACATAAGAAAATAGAAGCTGTTAAGATGTCATTCTATGAGAACTTACCAAAAAAACAATAATAATTTTACCTGCTTATGGACGCTAGAAATGATATGATCCAACTTTTAACATTGAATGTTACAAATAATAAAACTGCATTATAATTATTGGTTGAGAGGTCAAATGGGCTCTTTAGTCCTCCAAAACCAGATACTATTGATACCATAGAAGAATGTTGTGAAAGAATACAGGCTTAAAAATCATCTTAGTCCCTTAATCCTCCCTTGCACCCAGGACTAATGCAAAAAATTACAAAAAAAAGAAAAATTGACGGAAAATCCTAATAATGATAATGAGAATGATAATAATAATAATATTAATAATAATAATAATAATAATATAGTCAAGAAATAAGTCTCATTCTAAGAATGGGAAAACAATAGATTTAGGATTATCCAGAAACAAGTTATTTTGATGTAAATTCGATTTTATGCAGTTAATAAACAAAATTAAATTTTCATTCATTATATTCTCAAAGCAAAATATAAGAGTAATAATATGAACAGTATCTCTTAAAAGGACTACGGATGATATAAATAGAAACACTAAAGAAGAATTAAGACTTTAATGAAAACATAAATACCTGAAATTAGTTTCTATATTTGCTATTCTAAATTCTGCCAAAACTTCAAAGACTTTCATTACTTTAGAGATTTAAAATTAAGTATTAATAATCATTTTTTGATTTAGCAAAAGTCTCAAATTGCTTGGGAAACAAATGACTTTCATAAATTCTCTCTTTCTCCGTTCAGTAAGAAAATAAATAAAAACATAAATCAAACCTCTATAAGTTTTCACAGTATTTTTATTTCTGTTCCTTTATAATGTAATGTAACGCTTGACAAAGGAAGACAGAAGAAAATTTGAAAATCTTTATTGGTAATAACATTCTAACAGAAATAGAATGAACTGTAAAAAGGAAATTAGGAATGCAAGTGAAGGGACTTAAGTTTAAATCAGTACTTAAATCTGATTTTCCATAATTTCCAAAGAGTTTTGATAAAATTTCAGATTAGTTTACTTCTTACAATATTTTTATAAAATAGACAAGGTAGTTTTTGTAATGTACAGAGTGTCCCAGGAGGAAAGGTCAATGTTTTGGGAGGTGATGGTCATTTTAAGCAAAAAAAGTTCCTATGAACGAGTGTCCTACTCCGAAGGGTTTCCGAGATAGAGCTATTCGAATGTACAGCTTCAAAACGAATGACAGCAAAGAGATACTACGTACTGTCAAAGCATGAAGAAATGAACAATATGTGAGCTTTCATTGGTGAGAGTTTGGGATGGCCGTTTCGTCCTTTTTGTGCACTCGTCAGTCAAACCCACTCACCAGATGAAATGCTCAGATGCAAAAGTGATATGGGAAACCACTCCAGTACCCGGCTGTGGCTCCCTCCGATAATAAATCTCAAAAATTCCACCGCCAACATCAATGCAGTGAGAACAGCATGACGTGTTGCTTGTCTGCGTTCATCGTGGCGTTCTTTTATGCTCGCAAAAGCATCCATTACGTGAACTAGCAATTCATCTCATGTATTCACTTTACGTCTGTAAACTTCACTCTTCATCCAACCCCATAAACAGAAATGCAAGGGGGTTAGGTCTGGAGATCTTAGCGCCGTGCGGTGGAAGAGAAGGAAAACAATGGCCAGCAGGAGCAGTGACATTTGAACGCCAAATTTCAATTATCTCGGCAACCATTCGGAATAGGACACTCGTTCATAGGAACTTTTTTGCTTAAAATGGCCGATACTATCACCTCCAAAAATATTGACCTTTCCTCCTGGGACACCCTGTAAACAATATGAAATCTGGATTTAAACACGTTATAATTTTTATTTATTTTTGTTTTAATACAACTTTATTTTTACAGATGAAAAGGATATAACAGAGAAGTGTTTTTAATTTTGTTTTTCCCAGGTTTTTGACAACATTTTCAGATTTCAGAATCCAATCCCGATCTCGGCATAGAAGTATCAACAGCAAATTCAATTAAAATTCAATATCCGCTGAAAAGCAAAATGCTTCTCTTCTTAATTGCCCGTAATGTAATTACTTCCAGTTTATTGATCAATGCTGTGGTAGAGATCTAAATCAATTTAACGGAAAGTTCTGTCTGTCAAACGAATTTTCCTTCTCCTTTCTTTTCAACGCAAATCAAACGAATGTGATTGGAAAGATCAGCAAATAAACATTCAATAAACGTTGTTGTAGTTCTTCGTCAACATTCATTTCTTTGATGGAACTATTGTTTAATATTTGCAGTTCATGTGATTACCTGACAAATAAATACCTGATATCATTAAGTTTTTATCAAAAAGCATTTTTTTTAAACCAATAACTCTATTATCTATACTGGGTATTTTGTGATTCCTTAGAGATTTTCGATATTATATATTTTTATTTTCCCTAGTACACCGGAGTTGTCATCATTTAGTTGCATTTAATTTTTCTTTTTAAGTTAAAGTTTTTAAACTTATCCTTGTTTTCTTTTTTTTCTTTTTTTGAGAATTACTTCTGTCTGTTACTGTTCATTAACTTTATCGTCGTTTTCATCTTTATTCGAGACGGGTTGTCGTTCAGTGTTTTGAATTAATTTCCGTAAGTAACTTTATAATTCTTAACAACTTTCCTTTGTGTTTATTATTAATGCTAAATTTTCAATTTCCGGATTTTCTCTAAAAAGTGCGATATATCTGAAAACTCTTTTAGTCTTTCGAACTATTCCCTTCGCGACCTGACAATTATTACAATCATGAGATATTGAAATTAGTTAATTGAAATTTTTTATAGTTAATCAGATGCACGAAATAAACAAATAATTAAAATTCAGCAAGAAACAATAACAACTTTATTTGATATCAGATAATTAATATTTGCTTTGCTCACCTCCGGTGTAGTAGTACTTTTAGCTAGGTGTTGAGATTCCTACTGATGCATATGGAGTGCTAGTGTAGGATACAGTGTATCAGTATATTATAGTGGCTTGTTTTAGATACTATACTGATACACAGATAATCAGATAGTGCAGGATATAGTGTTTAGTAGGAACCTGCGGGTATTACTATTCAAGAATATTCCACCACTGTTTTCTCTACTTGATGATGAAGCCTTTTGATATACCAGTTTCTTTTTCTCACAGCTGACACAGAAACTTTGTAATGGAATTACTGTTTTTCTGCACAACTAAAGATTTGATCGTCAATTATTACTCTTTCTAGTACTTTTTGAGTTAATATTATCTTCAATTCAGACAATGTTATTGATAATAGAACGATATTTCAATAATGTAAACTAACTTGACGCCAATGACTGATTTATTTAATTATCTTTAAGAGCACGTTCTTGTTTACCAATCATCTTTTACATTAGCTGAAATTACTTTTTAATTTAGGAGACTTTCAAGTAGTGTTCCATTCTATTTGCATTACTTTTCTATTTCTTTATGTAGGTTTTAATGTGTTTACTTCCACTGTCCACTTCAAAATCTTCTCTGATTTCTGGAATACCTATTGTTTTTGTCCACACAGAAATATAGCGACTGACTCTGCTTACAAAACATCTTTATCGTTAGTATTTGGAATTACCTAAGATTGGCTGTAACATGCCACAAGGGACTGAAATTATTTTATAGTATGTAATCAATGTGTATTCTAATTAACTTTATTTCATTATGTTCTATATAATATTTAACAAATAATGAAATTTTAAAAATTGAAATCTTGGAAATCTAAAAGTCAACATTTTCGCAATTATCTTTTTAAAAAATGCATTAATGAAACAAAGATTTGTTTTCCCGTTCGTATTTGACTTGAATCTTTGTATAAATGCGAAAAAGAAAAACAAGGTTTGACCTTTTCCAATGAAAAAAAAACATCGATAAATAAGCTTGCTTGAAAACAAATCATTAACCGAAAAACAGGAAAAGACTTCTCCCCCCCTCCAAAGGCTGTTCAAAGAATATCTGCAAAACTAATCAAATAACACTTAATTGATTACTTGCCATAAACAAGCAATGAAACGAAACAACATGCTAGCTATGATTCACGTGACAGATTTACTGATTTATTCCAACAAATAACTGACATTAGAAAGTGATGAAAGTAAATTAAAATAAAATAGCAAAGATAAGACCAATTATGACAAAATATAATAAACTTTGGAATAATTGTAGAAACAGCAACGCATTTTCATACTTTACAAATTGTACTTTACCGAGAAATCAGGGGAAGAACGAAGCCTGTTGAATTAAAGTTGATGAGGATTTTTGTACCAATTCGAAAAGTCTTAATGGCATTGCTGTAAAACAAAATAACCTTCATTAAATATCCATATTGCTTCTGAAAGTCAAGTAGGTAAGGTTTTTCTTGCAAAGGTAATCAATATGAATCTAAACATATAGTTGACTTACAGAATATTTTGTAAACACAGTGATTTTGTAAACGCAAAGCAAAGCAAAGAAAACCCAAATGGAGGTTTTTCCACACTTTCTTCTCTCGTACATCTCTCTCGTACATCTTGGTTGAAAACAATCGGTTTTGCAATATATAAATGAGAAATGTGATACTGCAATGTCATGTCGGGTATATGAAGTGGCTAAGGTGCTGTGGTTTCAATGCAGTGGCAAGCTTTACACTGTCTGTAATACTTAGTGTATTTAAAACACTATTTGCATTTCTGAAGATCTTGGGTCAGAAACAAAGCAAAATCATTAAATTACATCTCATCCGATTGGGAATGCAAACAGTATATTGAAATTTGTAGACTAGAATTGTTTTCACTCATTGCACACTATTACTAAGCCTTTAAAATTGCTCCAATATAAATATTAACGAAATCCATACAACTCTTTTGAATGTGTAGAAAGATATGAACCATACATATAGTCTACAGCAATGAGAAATGTCTGATTGGGTTTCAATCATTTGAAACAAAAACCATGAACAATGTGCAATGTGCAATTGAAATTTTTTAGAAAGAGCTGAACAACATGAAACTTATCGAAGTTATTAACAAAGTCTTATACAAGTTATTTGTTCAATCTAATATAATTAACAAAATAAAAAATAATAATAAATTATCAAGGGAAATAATAATATTGTGATTTTTATGAAAACTACGTGTTAATGTGCAATTTTAAATTTCCATTGAATGAAATCTGAATCGTGAATGTTATAAGTTCCGTTGATAACTTTGTAAAACTATTGCGTGTGACTTTTTAATATCCTACGAATGAATTCTCTGCAATATTTACTCTATTTATGTGAGTTAATCATTTCAAATGACTGAAATCTCTTCATGCGGATAGAAAAGATTTCTATTCCAACAAAACTTAATTAAGATTGTTTAGATCATCAAACTAGTACTAATAAACCATTTACGAAAATAACTTAAGCCCATGTTGTGCAACCCACAGCATAATTCAAGCCTACATACCAGCAATTTCCTAATATTTATTAGATTTGCTTTTATTGACTATTCAATTTGTCTGCTTAGCTTCATTGGAAATTTACATGAAGCTTCAGCATGACATTCAAGCAATTAGGATTCAGATCGCATTTTAAAGCAATAGTTCTCATTGCACTCAAAGTATAAGCTGCGAATTTCTTGAACATATTTTTGAATATTCCAGGATATACCAGAATTTTTTACATTCAAAAATGGATTGATATATTTAAAACTGTCCGCAGCTTTCTTTAGATAAGTTTACAATGTTCCATTATATACAATACGCATATAATGGGTAAGTGTTGCTTACTATACATGGCAGGTTAAAATAAATTTTCATATATAGAGATAACTATGGACAATGGGATTCAATTTGCCAGGAATCAGTGGGAAAAATCTAAATCTTTAAATGCTGAAACTAATTATAATTAAACCAGTGGTTATTGGAAACTAATAATTATTAATTTCCAATAACAAATGGTTTATTACTAGATGAATTGAATACAGCGCATGTACTATATCCATTTATAACGTAACAGTGGTTTATAGTAACTAGTGAAATAATTTAATTTCGATAAGATTTTTGACATTGTTTCCACAGCATTTGTTGTCCTTATGTTAATAAGACATTACGTTACTTTAATTCTTAATAAAGTAGCTTATAAGTTTTACGAAATCACTTGGGACACATTAAGTCAGAATTAAAACAGAAGTATAATGTAATTTTTGAATTTTTCTGTCAATTTTTAATTTTATTTATGATGTCAATAGAAGAGTAATGGGTAATTCTTGCATCGGTACTACAAGGAATCCAGCTAATCTCCGAAAACGTAAGTTTCTTAAATTGTTTAAGAGTTCATGTAAAAAGTTAATTTGATAAGAGTGGTGAAATTTACATCACAAATAGCAAATTTAAAAAGTAATTTCTATCATCTGGACCTTTCTAGAAAGAATAAAAATCAATTCCCTTTTAATTCCTGCCGAGATCTTACATATGCCGAAGGGGAATCCGTAGAACATCAAATGCGGAAATTAAAAAAAAATCCAGGCGTACCAGAAAAAATCAAAGTTGGGATTAAACATTAAGTCCGAATGAAAATTATTTTGCGTCAATAATTCAAGCCGCCAAATATTTCTTGAAGACGAAATTTTATTTCGGTTCCTTTAAAGCAGACTCAAGTTGGACAATTTCTTTTAAGCATTGCATTGATAATTTAGTCTTAACATTTCCCAATCAAATTCTTAAACTTCCTATGTTTTCTTATTTGTAGCCTTAGGAAAGTCAGGCTCATTAATTCAGAGAGAGAAAGGGAAATGCGTGTATGTAAGTGTGTTCCCAACAATTTCATAATAGCCTTTCCATGGTGTATTATACTCATGTTCGAAACGTATGTGGCGATCCAAAGATTAAAAGAAAGACAAAAAATGTACGTTGACAATTCACGTATTTATTTTAAAAAAGAATACATTAATAATCTTATCTTTTAAATTATAAACAAAGGAATCATACTATTAATACGCAAAAAACGGATGTACGGGTGTACGTTTGTTTGTCATCAAAGTGGAGAGAGCGGAGAGAGTCGGAGAGAGATTATTTTAAAGTGTATTTTTAATTTTAAAAATACACTAACAAATGTCTTTTTGAAAAGAAAAATTAGTTGATTTAATGTTGGTACGTTGTTCAATACTTACTTAAAATGTTATACAAAAACAAATATTCTTTAATTATTTTAAATCAATCCAAAAGCTTATCAATCAATTTTTCAAAAACAAGTAAAAAAAAGAATACTTAAGCATAAACAAATTATAAACTTTTGCATCTATTCATTTAGTGAATAATAATAAAAAGAACTAGAAATAATTCCTGCGCCCTTGTAAGGCATTGTGGGGCCTTCTCTCAATTTGGAGGAGGTTAACTTATTTCGCAGAAAGTGCCAGGAAAGCATGCCTGATATTAAAAAATCAAGAATTGTAAAACGATGGTCTTAACGCTGTGGCGCTATATAATTGCCATAACACAAGTTCAGCAAATAAATGTAGGAAGAATTCCAGTATTGGTTAAGGTAAATATTTAAAAGTCAATATCTCCGAAACAAGTCTCCAAGGAACGATTAAAATTGAACAATAATCTCGCGGTTTTGAAAAATTGCACGGTATTTCAAAAATATGGAGTGTGTTTTACTTCTGTTTTACAAGAGTTTGCGAGCAACAGCCGGCACCAGTGAACGGTGCATAAACCTCATCTCAGATTCAACTTGCAGGGAAAACAGGCTTTTGTATTTTGCCGCCAAAGAAAATAGGTCCAACTTGCCGGCTTAGCAAAGTATTGTCAGATGCGAAATAAAACGTTCTAAATATGAAATTTCATTTTTCTAAAGTAATTCAATATCAATCTGCCTTTTCGTTAGGCAATAATATTTTGTATTTATTCTCCGCCAATCAAAATGCTATATAATCAAAACAAACAAGATGGTGTCTAGCGAAACTTATAAGGTATGTTCACCGGACTTTTGTCGGATTTGCCCCCGGGGGAAACATATTTCAGGTCAGGCAAACTTCGTGAAACTAATAAAGAGAAAACCAAAGAAGATGTAATAGAAATGGTTAGTGAGTTAACTGGCGTCAGTGTGAGAACGATATATTCAATGAAGTCGGAGTTCAAGAAAAGGGGAGAATTCAAATCTCCAATAAAGAAAAAGATTTCCAAATTCCTGAACTAAAAAAAAAATTTCGATGGATTCTAAAAATCATATATGAATTTATAAATAGATATTGTGTGTGTGTATAATATGTCTTTATAAATAATTGTAATGTAATTTCTCTAAAGTAATACATTCAAAAGTTTTTGATATAAATATTTCTTTGCCAATATATATTTATAATATGTGTGTTATGTATCTGTACAAATAATGAACGACACAATAGAAATATTAGGAACTAAAAAAAAAAAAAGAAGAATTTTCTGCCTTAATGACAAAACCATAATTTTATTTCTAAGTTTCTGTTTATAATTTGATATTTTAATTAAAAGCTTCATTTTTATGAATTTTTATTCTTAAAATTTAGATATTTAAAAAAAATTAGGACGAAATTTAGATATTTTTCCCCCTAAAATTGTTTTAACACAACCATCTTGAATTCCATTTTAAAAGCAAAATATTGATACTGACATCTTGTGCTCCTTCTGGCGGAAGGATACATTGCGTCATTTTGTAAGCCGTCTGCAAATTGAAAACGAGATGAACTTTACATAACACTGTGTATCGCGATGCCTCTGGTAACAAGTAAAGTAAGAAACCATCTAATTTTCAGATTTGAAAATGTTGTCCTTGTGAGTTCATTCGAGAGGAATTTGCATTTGAAGATGACAAAAATCCCAAAGAAAAGTTATTAGGAGCGAATCAATGAATCTCTGTCGATTAAGAAATATTATTTTATTAAAAATTATTGTTTATGTTAGGAAATGAATTAATTGATTATACTCTAAACGCTCTCTTAGTACATTTATAGATTTCGTAATTGCCAGAAAATGGGAAATTTGAAAATACTTTTGTGTTGGCAAGGGACCCAGAGACTTTTTTCTTAGAATTGTTTTACGATTTAACCAAAAAAAAAGATCAATATGTTCTTCCAGAAACTTCTTGTTTTAAGATAAACCTACATTAAAGTGGATAAGAAGCACTACATTAAACTATCTTTTCATTATAAGAGAATTTCGTGAACAAAAAAGTGAAGACCTATTTGTG
Source organism: Thereuonema tuberculata (assembly GCA_023159025.1). NCBI lineage: Eukaryota > Metazoa > Arthropoda > Chilopoda > Scutigeromorpha > Scutigeridae > Thereuonema > Thereuonema tuberculata. The sequence continues at coordinate 15,295,901 of JAFIDM010006943.1, read as the reverse complement.
TTTAAAGTCTACTTTCTCGAGGAGTCCATTTCCTCATTACCACTTCTGTTACTGTTTATTACATAATTACTTCTAGTTAGGGAGTTTTTGCTTTCTTTACCAATTTAGCTTTTCTTGTCGTTACAATTTACGGAGAGCGTTTTAAAATAAATTGGAAAAGCAAAGCTGGCTATTAATCAAAACACAAAACATTTTCAGATTTTTATAAGTATTTTTGATGAAAGAGATTCTATTTCTGGCACAATTTATCGATTATACAAACATGTAATATTATTTTATTGTCCGATCTAGATTCAAATGAGACGATATCTTCATTTTAGGAATTTTGGACTTCCAATGGCAAAAAATACTAATGTACTATTCATCTTTGTAATCCAACACAGTAACCAAATTGTTACAATACACTTCTGAAAAATAAAGAAATAAACTTTTTCCACATCAAGAGGAAAGTGACGTTTTCAACAAGTCTTTGGTTTGACACGTCTGGTAACAACCACTGCTTTTCAAATCTTCTGTAAACGTCACGGAGGCCTGAGCCTTCACTGAACAGCTGCCTTGCTTGACGAGGAACAACCCATGACCTCTGATATTTTATCGACCAAGGATAGGCTAGCGCCAATCGATCTTTTGATAGCAGAAATTTCTTGTAACGTCAACTGCAAGATTCAATGATTGCTTTTCTGACAATGACAAAACAATTAATTCTTGCTTCTAAACTGAAATTTTGTAATTGGAGTAAATTTCTACTTGTCGTTCTATGTTTCGAAATATTCAACACAAATGCCTTAGCATAAAGCTAAACAGCTTTTTCATATTAAAAAAGCTTCCGTTTTTGTAGACTGCAGATTTCTACATTTTGGACACTACGTACGCAATAAAATGTAAAGAATAAGTTCGAAATTAAACAAATTTATTTCGGATATATCGAAACAAACAACAAAATAAGTTTAATAAAGATAAAAACAAATTTTAAAGATTAAAACAAAAATCTTTTCATGAAGTGCACTTTTTGTTTAATTATAGTTTTCATTGATTTCTTATATTTCTCGGAGTTACAAAAAAAAAACAAAAAAAAAAACGAATACTTCTGATATATCATTCCAGAAATATTGGAAATACATCGAACGCCTTCTTTACACAAACTACTTGTTTAACGAAAGATGTATTCAAAGTGGCCGTCTGTCAATAACCTGAAAAATGACGGAAGTTGAAAAAGTAGATAATGCTAATTGATGAAGGTAAGTATCCTATTTGTTCTTTATAGTTTAGAACTAAACAAATTTATGATGTAAATAAATGATTATTATCAAGCAAATGTAATATTTTCATTTCATATGTCGAATCGGATGTGGATTTCAGTTACATAACAGACCAAAATAGTCACAAATAATTGTCCTGCCGGTGTTACGTAAGACTACTTCAGCTGAAGCTCTAATCCCTAAGCTCATATAAGTTACTGATCGTTATCTGAAAATAATAATCCCACCCAAAACACTTCGTGTAAAATAAGTTGCCAAGACTCACATGTCATAATGCTTTCACTGTTAAAAAGATACGAGATCTCATGTAGAGCCAAGCCCCTAAATCAACGAGGCCTAACTCTACAAGCCGCGCTGGTGTGGTCGAGCGGTCTCAGGCGTCGGTCTGTTGTGAGATAATGTGCCAGCGCACGGGTTCAAATCCCGGTAGCGAGCATGGATGTTTCAAAAATTTCCTTTCCTGTGTTGTAGCCTCTTCTTCACTTTCTCTTCGGTCTGACGTCATTCCTTAATGGCGTCCTGGGGAAGGCCACGGGAAACCACCCCAGTATCTTTCCCTTGTAATTCTAGGGAGTCTGCTAGGGGTTCGCCGTCTTGGGAACACTAGCGCTCCCTGGAGCACGGATGCTTCGGCAACGAAGCTCGCACTTCGGTGCGAACCGACCACACCGACCACACATAACTCTACAAGCCCCAACTCTAAAAACCCTATATCTTGGTCAAAAAGTATGCCTTGGCCGTTTCGTGGCTGTCACACAGACAATCCCATGAGTTATGTAAAGGATATGGAGTATGCCAAGGCACACTTTTTGACCAAGATAGTAGGGTTTTTAGAGTTAGGCCCCCTTGTAGAGTGAGGGGCTTGGCTCTAGATGAGATCTGATAACTTTTTAACAGTGAAAGCGTTATGAGCATCTTGGCAACGTATTTTACATGAAATGTTTTCGGTGAGATGAAATAGTTCCATGAAACGGCCAAGCCATACTTTTTGACCAAGATATAGGGTTTTACAGTTGGGGCTTGTAGATTTAGGCCTCGTTGATTTAGGGGCTTGGCTCTACATGAGATCTCATATCTTTTTAACAGTGAAAGCATTATGACATGTGAGTCTTGGCAACTTATTTTACACGAAGTGTTTTGGGTGGGATTTCATTTCTTTTTGTAGGATGAGATCTGATAACTTTTTAACAGTGAAAGCTTTATGAGCATGCGATTCTTGGCAACCCCTTATTTTACATGAAATGTTTTGGGTGGGATTAGCAATTACAACTAAATTTAGTTTTAAGATTACATAGAAAATGGATTTTTTTTTCAATACCCTACTTTTCTGTTTTTCTATTAGTCAACTTGTATATACAAGCTGTTTGCACTTTTGTAAGAAATCACATTATTACACAGTATTATTTAGGCCGAAGCATTGAGGGTACGACGTATTTCAGATCTTAATAAAATCCAAAGTATAAAAGCTAGATAAATGAAACTTAGCGTATTTCATTAGTATGGTAACTGCATCTTATCCTGAA